>CAWUFW010015504.1:0-357865 GCA_963921515.1 Calotriton arnoldi | reverse complement strand
TGCAGTTTGTTCGGTGCCAGATGTTGTTGGCACACAGGGAGGTGTGGACTGGTTGCTGTTCATCTGGCGGAGGCATTGTAAAATGTCCCTGTGCACCGCCGTCATCTCATGTAGTACATCCCACTTGGACTCCACGCGGGTCATGTGGGAGTCCACACGTGACATGTGTGACTCCACGTGGGACATGTGGGAGTCCAAGCGGGCATGATGGGCAGCCTGCTGCTGTTTGATGTCTCTGAGGAGCCCCACTACCTGGCTGAGCTCTCCGGTGCTGGACTGGTACGCATCAGCTATGCGTACCAGTTGTGGGTCTTCATGCACACCAGCAACGTCTGCAAGCAGCGACCTCTGTCTCCCACCCCTCCCACCACCCCTGCTGACATGTGCAGTGTGTGCAGTTGCACGCACAGATAACCCTGGTCCACCTTGGGGTTGGTGGTGGTGGTGGTGTCCATGGCCCCAGGTTGGTCCAGGGTCACTGCGCTGGTGTTGTTCCTTATTCTGTCCATGTCGGCAGGGATGGTATTCGTGGTGACAGTCGTTGGAGGGGTGGGTGCAGGGGGTGCAGCTGGTGGACCTGCTGGTGCTGCAGCTGGTGGTCCTGCTGGTGCAGCATGTTGACTTGCACCGGATGTGCCAGGTTGTTCTTCATCGTCCGAGGAGGACAGAGGCTGTACTGACGCCAGTGAGCTCGGCATCCTCTTGAGCCTGGGACTGGGACTCCTCAGCGTCTGCTGCTGTGTCCCTATCATCACCTGTTTTTGGGAGACACAAACAATGTATGTCATGTTTCTGCAGGCATCAGTGGTTGACACACCTGACAGTTGTGACTGTGCCTCGGGGTGCGGGCCTGTACATTGTATTGTCCTAAGTCGTCACAGTCAGGGGTTGATATTGGTGTGGCACATTGTCCTGCATTATTTGGGCATTTCTATGTATTCTCTGGGGTGTGAACATGGTCTGCATTGATTGTGTTTGGTTGACAGCCAGACCTCCTTCCCCACCCACCCACCCACCCAGTCAGTTATCCCACCATGGAACGTGCTTGCATTGCAGGGAGTGTAAGTTGTCTCTCAGGATGTCAGTCAGTGGTGTCCTGCTGTTTGTTGGTGCACAGTTGCCAGCAGGGCCTTGTGCTCCCCACAGCAGTAGCCAGTGTCAGCCATCTTGTGAGTCCTTCTCCACTCCCTGTGATGTGAGCATGGTTCAGGGTGGTGTTGATGGGCCAGTTGTGAGGCTGAGCAATGTCTGTGACTACGACTCCCATCATGCTATTGCCTCCACCCCCTTCCCAGCATGCCCATGCTTCCTTCCTTTTGACTCTGCTTCCCTGTGGGGTGGGGTGGCTGTGCTGACAGGATGGCTGGGAGTGTTGTCCTGGCAGTTGT
Source organism: Calotriton arnoldi (assembly GCA_963921515.1). Classification (NCBI taxonomy): domain Eukaryota; kingdom Metazoa; phylum Chordata; class Amphibia; order Caudata; family Salamandridae; genus Calotriton; species Calotriton arnoldi. The sequence continues at coordinate 356,477 of CAWUFW010015504.1, read as the reverse complement.
TTGGCTAAGAGTCCCAAGAGTGTCCCTGTGCTTCACACAACATAACCCAGGGTGGTGGTGCTTTGTGGGATCTTGTGTTAGGATGGAGGGCATTGCATTCTACCAGGTGGGTACTGTGGAGTTTGTGTTGGGGGGGTGTGAGGGGAGGTGCTGGTGACTATGGTCAGTGCTGCAAGTCCCCTTCCCACCCACCCAGCCAGCCAGATATCCCACCATGGAACGTGCTTGCATTGCAGGGAGTGTAAGTTGTCTCTCAGGATGTCAGTCAGTGGTGTCCTGCTGTTTGTTGGTGCACAGTTGCCAGCAGGGCCTTGTGCTCCCCACAGCAGTAGCCAGTGTCAGCCATCTTGTGAGTCCTTCTCCACTCCCTGTGATGTGAGCATGGTTCAGGGTGGTGTTGATGGGCCAGTTGTGAGGCTGAGCAATGTCTGTGACTACGACTCCCATCATGCTATTGCCTCCACCCCCTTCCCAGCATGCCCATGCTTCCTTCCTTTTGACTCTGCTTCCCTGTGGGGTGGGCTGGCTGTGCTGACAGGATGGCTGGGAGTGTTGTCCTGGCAGTTGTTTGGCTAAGAGTCCCAAGAGTGTCCCTGTGCTTCACACAACATAACCCAGGGTGGTGGTGCTTTGTGGGATCTTGTGTTAGGATGGAGGGCATTGCATTCTACCAGGTGGGTACTGTGGAGTTTGTGTTGGGGGGTGTGAGGGGAGGTGCTGGTGACTATGGTCAGTGCTGCAAGTCCCCCTTCCCACCCAGCCAGCCAGATATCCCACCATGGAACGTGCTTGCATTGCAGGGAGTGGAAGTTGTCTCTCAGGATGTCAGTCAGTGGTGTCCTGCTGTTTGTTGGTGCACAGTTGCCAGCAGGGCCTTGTGCTCCTCACAGCAGTAGCCAGTGTCAGCCATCTTGTGAGTCCTTCTCCACTCCCTGTGATGTGCGCATGGTTCATGGTGGTGTTGATGGGACAGTTGTGGGGGGGCAATATGTGTGACTGCGACTCCCATGATGCTATTGGCTACACTGACTTGGCCAGCATACACAGAATTCCTTCCTTTGAGTGGTCTTCACTGTGTGTTGGTGTTGTTGTGGTGGCTACATGTGTGGATGTGTTTGTTGGTTCTATTTGTGCCACTGCCTAGCTGTAGTTGTGGTTGTGTTTGTACATGTGTTGGCACAGTTGGATGTGACTTTTTTGATGGCATGTGTTGTGTTTCTCTGACTGACATACACATTTTGGGATGATTCTGTTCTGGTTGCTGTGTGATTGCTATGAGTGCATGGTTTGACTCTCCCCTTGACAGTGATGTGTGTGTGTTTTGTGGCAGTATATTGTGTACATTTGTTGTGTACTCACCAGGCTCTGGGATGTCCTCTAGTCCATATATGCTCACTGGCGGTAGGATGGCCCGCACCTTCTCCTCCCAGGGCCTGAGGTATATTGGCTTGGCAGGAGGGCCACTGCCGGTGTGTTGGCTGTTGATGTAGTCTTGCTTCAGCAGTTTCCGTACCCTCCTGCGCACGTCATACCACCTGTTCTGGATGTCGCTCTTTGTGCGCCGACATGGTGATTGGGCGTTCACCCTGTTGATGATCCTCTCCCACATCTTGGTTTTCTGCGACATGGGGGTCTGTTGGACCAATGTGCCAAACAGCTGTGGCTCTACCCTGAGGATCTCGTCTACCAGGACTTCCAATTCACAATCTAGGAACTTGTGATTCTTCTTGGGGGGCATGGTGATGGGTGGTGATGGTGGGTGATGTGTGTGTTGGTGTGCAGGTGAGGGTGTGTGGGTGTGTGTTGTGCTGGGTGTATGTGAGGTAGGTATTTGTTGGTGTGCTGCTGGTGTGTGGCTTGTGTGAGGGATGAGCTGTGGGTGTGTGGTTGCTTTCTCTTGGGTGCTGGCAGTGGAATGGCATTTGCAAAGGCTCATGGTAGTGATTTGTGTCCTTTATATAGGTGGAGTTGTGGGTGTGTCTTTGTTCTCTGTCCCCACCCCCCCAGTATTTATTGGCTTGGTAATTGCTTGTTTGGCCTTTTTTGGTTGATTTTTCCTTTGTGCTGTTTGTGTATGTTGGAAACGTTCTTGTGACCGAGTCGGACCCTGCATTGGTCTCGTACGGTGTTTTCTGTTTCGTTCACGCTGTGTTTGTGCAGTTTTGTATGCTGCGTACGCGTCGGTCGCGGTGTATTGTGTTGCTTCGGCTCGGTTTTGTATGCGTGTCGGTCGTACGGCTTGTCCTCCGTCCGACTCGGTCGTGTTTTCGCGCCTTGCATCGTACTTTGCGGGTTGGAGTTGGCGGGTACGTTTCGGTCGGATTTGTTCCGGGTGCGTGTCGGTCGGTTGAATTCGCGTGTTTTTCCGGCCGCATTGCTATTTTCCGAGCGGCTCGGTCGGTCGGCTTGGTTTCCTGACGTGTCGGTCGGATTTATCGCGCCTTGCATCGTACTTGGCGTGTCGGGCGCCACTGGTACGTGTCGGTCGGTAATTTTTCCGGCTCCGAGTCGGTCGGTGCTTTTTCCGGCCCGAATCGGAATCGACCCCTCTGTGTTTGAAAATACCACTTTTAGAAAGTAGGTATTTTCTTGCCTAACTATCCAAGCCTGCCTCTGCTAGGTTGTGTATTCCTTGTCTGGGTTTGTGAGTGACAGGGGCTGGGGGACTCCAGGAGACAGGGTGAGTCAGCACAGGGCTGAATAGAGAGATCTGCATCCAGAGTGGAGGGAGGAGTTGCACCTGGGTCTGAATAGGGCTGTGCCTGCCTTCCACAATGCTGGCTCCACCTCCTGCCGGGCGGCTGAGCACTCTGCCCCACATTCTGAAAGGAGAGAAGGAGTCCTGTAAACAAAGTGCTCCAGGACTGACCAGAACTGGTTTTGGACTAGGCAAAGGCCTCTCTGCCTCCAGAGAACAAAGAGAAAAGGTGTATAAAAGGGGACCCAGACCCCTAGGAAATTAGATCACTTTTGGGAAACAAGAAGAAACCTTTGCTGAGGAACGGAACCAAGAAGAAACTGAGGAGAAGACTATCCCTAAGCTAGAGGGATCTGCCTGCAGTGGTTGCCTGACTGCCAAAGAAAGGAGAAGGGAACTTTGTGTGTACTTTCATCAACTTGTGAAGGATCTCCCAAGGGTTGATTTCAGAGCTTGCCTCCTGCTGAAGTCTCAGGGACAACAGACTTCACCCACCAGCTCCCCTGTATTCCCTTGCTGGGAATTTGGACCTTCTGACACACTTGCGTGTCTCTGGGAGCTGGAAGCGCGACTCAAGACGAAGCAGCGTGTCGCCGCAGCCGCTGCTTCTCGCATCGCCGGAGAAGAGTGTCGATGTCGCAGCAGACGCCGGCGCATCCCCAAAGAAGCGCGCCGCTGACACCCTCGCATCCTTTGAAGCGCCTCGCAGCACCGGAGAAAAGTGTCGCCGTCGCATCAGAGCCGTCGCATCCCGGGGCAGAGCATCGACCTCGCATCAGACGCCGACGCATCACAACACGAGGGCGCCCCGCATCCCAGGAGAAGATCGTCGACCTCGCATCAGACGCCGTCGCATCGCCAGGGAAGCGTGTCGCAGGGCCTGTCGCGGCTCCAAAGATTCATCGAAATCGCCGCACGGCCGTCGGGCGTGCACGCATCACCCCTTCGTTGTCGCAACATCAAGAAGACGCCACTTTTGTTTCTTTGCACCAGATCTTCAACGCCTCACCGTCCTTGCGTGTAAGGGACTACCGCATCACCTTCCCTGCAACACTTTCGTTGCCCTGCGTTACGCATCTTAAGGTACATTGAACTCAAAGTGTCGCATTTCCATTTTAAGAGACTCAAGCTAATTCTACCATCTTTAAAGTACAGTATTGTGGATTATTTTTGTCATTTATGGTCTTGTGGTAAATCTATATAAAAGATACTTATTTTTATAATACAACCTGTGTGGTGTCCATTTGTAGTGTTGTCACTGGATTACTGTATGTGTTCACAAATGTTTTACACACTGCCTCTGAACTAAGCCTGTCTGCTCGTGCCAAGCTACCAAGGGGGTGAGCAGGGGTTATTTCAGGAGTGTACCCCCTTACCCTGACTAGAAGCAAGGGTCCCTATTTGGTCAAAGGTACCTACCTCTGCCAACTAGAGACCCCCAGTTCTAACAGGGATCATGAATGGGAAAGAGAGGGGTGGTTCTCTTGTCGCGTTCAGCTTCCAAACAGGAGAGCTCACCCCACTGCCTTAAATTGAACATTCCTTGTCAGTTTGTGGAAATCCTAATTTTTTATTCACACTGTCATTAAACGTTCCCATTCTTATGCTCTATTATTTTTTTTTGCTAAAGTATTCTGGTGCCCCACTGTAGTGGCAGGTGAGAAGAGGTAAAATGTATTGTTTAAAAGCTTTCGGTCAGTGGCATTTTCAGAATGATTATTTTTATATTTAAATGCTTTGATTGATACCGTATTTGAAATGGGTTAAAACAACTGATTTTGCCTTAACAACCAGTACCAGTCCTTAGTTTCTGTACTTTAGTGACTTTCCAATGAACATGTTGCTCAATGTTAATAACTTTTATAAACAAAGCCTGAGTAGATTTGGTGCCACCACCAACCCATTTCACAAAGGCCACTCAGCAAATGCCAATGCTAAATATTTGAGCCATATACTTCTCATTTAGTTTATGGTTTTTCTGAATTTTTGTTTTCTGTTTAATCTCTTTCATTGACAGTCCAGTTCTTAGCTGGTATGCTCTGATAATAATCCATGCCTTCCTGCTTGCTAGGAGCTTTGCAACTTTCAGTTCCTTAGTAACTGATATCTACGAAGATGATCCTTCAGGCCGCTTACCCATAAATTGGAACTTTTTCTTGAGTTGTGGAGGAAGGTTTAGATTTTGGTTTGACAAGCAAAAAAAGCTAAGCATTGTAGGTTTATGCTGCATTTTCATGCTTCAGCATCAGTCTTAGTAGTAGGGAGTCAAGGAACGGAGTGGGCGTAGTAACTGTAGAGGCTCTCGACAAGAACATTGTGCCTTCGTCCGCCTCTTTGCATAGCTACTATCTGTGACTATAGCTGGAGGTGGAACCCTGGTTAATGTTCTTTGTCATAATTACAGGTTTACATTTACATGCTCTATAATCTTTGGCCATTCGCTGCATGTCATCGAGCCTCCGCTTTTCATCTGTAATTTTGGATTACTTAAAGCGCCTTTTGAGTGCTGTAATGGCTATTTATGCACTATCTTAGAGTGTTTGTGTTCAGACAAGTTGCTTACCACGTTACCACTGGTAAAGGATTCAACTTTGTAGCTATCATTGTTATACCTCATCATTATCACAAGCTAGTTGACAAAGGTTTTCATTATCCACATTCCACGTAAATGTATTGGCTTTTAAATCATTCAACGTTGTTTTTCTTTTATGTGTTGATTCCCTTTGTTTACTAATGGGTGACACTTTTACCTACATTAGGAAAGAAGATTGACTCAGCTTCTTCTTTGATTTTCTTTTATTCTGTAAAACGGCCAAGTGGTTATTTTCTTGCTTAATCCTGAGAAATGTCTGTTTAGCATTAATATTTGTTCATGTCTTGCCTGGGCAATTCGTTGCCAAATATAGGGTTCTCCAACCTTTTCTGTAATAAAACCTACTTATGTTCAATGAAAATCATCCTGAGTGAAACATTTTATTAGTGTTGTAACAGTGACCATATCAGACACGGTTACATTAGTGGCCACCCTATGCAAGATTATCAGCAGTGATCATCTCGGTGCAGGTTTTCCAGTAATGTAAAAAAGGCTTTGTCAAACTGGAATGCCTCTACTATATGGGTAATACTTATCAGTCATAACTGCAATGCCCCTGACACCAAGGTAATAATATTAGTAATAAAGTATCCCCAACGCCCCATGATTTTTTACTCAAGTAACTTTAAATATATTTTGGAAATGTATCAAGTTTTCTCCAATTATCAGCTTATGAGTTCTGAAAATACACACATTTTCATATGAAATACACCCTTTTCAGTTTTGGTATACATATGTGAATTCAGCCAAACAAAAGCTTATCATTTATTATGCTCCACTGCACACAGGAGAGCTACTTACAGCTAGCTCGAGAGCTACTATTAGCTCAAAAGCTACTTATTAGAGAAGCCTGGTCTACAATATAATACATGCAATGGGCTTTGGATCAGCATCTGCCTATGACTGGATGGCTTTATTATCTACCTCAGTTCGATGCTCTTGATTCATTGGTTTATCTCCTTATTCTAGATTTTGCCCCACCTCTAGAATGTAGCTTCTTTACCACTGTTTTCATTGGATGAGTTGTGTCTCTCCACTGCTGACATTAGGGGACTGTTTTTTTCATTTGTCCTTCAGCAGTCCTTGGAAGCTTACAACATTTTTCACTGTCTCCGCATCCACTCTCCACCACCTACCTGTAAGCCCCCTTTATTCCCCACTCTTGAGATGTACCCCTTGCCTGCTTCTTCCTTACCTAATTCATTGTCTTTATTTTTCTTAACAATTGGTTGCACGAGGTCATGGTATTTGAACACTGTTTAATGCTACCAGGCCTCCGCTTCCTTGCTCGTCCGTTGTCCCTCCCCGGTTGCCCTAATGGCTGCTGGGGCTTAACTAAACAAGAAGGCTCTTTGGCAGAGATCTTCTCTTTCAGCCGTGATGATGAGTGCCAGTGTGTGGGGATGGGATAATTTTGTAGTGAAGTGTGTCTTAAAGCTACCTAAGGGGTACAGTTAAGTTTTAATCAGTGGTCCCCTTGGCAGGGTTAAAACAGGTGGGTGTAGATTGTCAAATGGGTGTTACGAACCATGACAATCTCACAGTGTGTGATCAAAAGGTCAACATGTTTCACGCCTGCGTGGTCCAGGAGGGATCTGTGGCATTTCTTCAGGACCAACTGAGTAAAATATCCCTACCCTACACCAGAGCAGGATGTGTGACTTGACTATAAAAAGGTTATTTATAATGATCTTAAGGGATGCTTAAAGTCCTTTGTACCTACATATAGACTCCCTACTTGGATCTCAATTTCCAACCTGGAAAAGAGGAGAGAAAATAGTTTGGACAGAAATGCACGTATGGCTGGGAGACGATTAATACAAAGGCTAATTTTTGCCCCCTTAATAAGGGCATGTATCATTGATGTATGGCCCCAGGAGAAGATCAACCGTATATAATAACCTACATGTTCTTCTCCTTCTCTCTACCCTTAGCAGGGCCATACTCTCTGTTTGTCAACCACATATTAGTCCCCATTTATATGGCATGTCTTCCTCCACCCCAGGCCCCTCCACTTCTCGCTGCCACGCAGAACATGTGATTTAACCCAGATACCAAATCTATTGTTTTATTTGACGAGCCTCCACCCACGTCCTTGTTCCTTTCTTGCAAACCAGATAGCAGCTGTAGATAGCAGCTGTAGATAGTCCTACACGCGCTCCACATAACACAGGGCATACCTACCCGCCCCCACCCATATGCACCTCCACCCTCCGCCTCTAAATCCACACACCTCGACAGGTTTATTCTGCATGTTCCATCTACTAGCAAACAACCGCTAACACGCCCATATGACCACTTGCATATGTTTCACATAATGAGCTTCTCACCCCGTCACCCGCGCTTAACGGGGATATTGGTTGGCTGTCACCAATTACCTCTGCATTAGCATAACATCTTTGATCCGTCTTTTCCATAACTTTCCATCCGTAACACCGGAGTTAAAACCTCCGTCTGACCATTACAAAATGGCGCTCACTGTAGCACTCCAGGCAGTCACCTGACGCCGCCACCCGGGAGCACTACGCCCTTCCCCACACATAAAAAAGCCATAAACCACCACGCGGGGTGGAGCCACAACACCTGATCCAGACAGACCGGACCGGCATTACGCCTGTAATAAAATAGGTAAGCGTCTCTAGGACTTGTGCACTTCCCGAACCTCTGTATAATACCCTGCTCTAGGTATGATAAAGAATTTATTTTTTGATTAATTAAAATCATTACAATCGATAAGATCCACGTACAGAAAGAAAGAATAAAATAACAATATAGCAACCAAAAGAAAAATAATAAAAAAAAAAAAAATACATTATCTTTGATCTACAATTTAACTGACCAGCCCTATGGCCAATTCATGTCTTTAGCGGCTACAGCATAAAATTATATAAAAACAAATTTTACAAAATCATTATATCCATAAAATATATACACTGCAGTACACCAGAAAAAACTTAACACAATTGACTTAGCAGCAGTAGAGAGCAGTAGGAAATAAAGTGCTTTTGTGTTAACAATCCTTAGCAGCTATGGTGTAGAATATACACTACATTACCCTAAAAAACTTTGGAACAATAAAATTAGCAGCAGAAGAAAGCAGCAAAAAGTAAAGTGCATTTGTGCTAACATTCGAATTGTAATATCCCAACTAACATTCGAACATTTATTCTCTAGGATTAATTCGATTGACTGATCCTATAACAATTTTTTAAAATGATATTTTAAAACAGATACTTAATTTTCATTTCGTCTTTAGTCGGGTATCTCCCAAACCGTAATAACATAAATTTATTCGTAAATAGCGGTTTTAGATGGGACAAAAAATATGGTTGGGGTTCCAGTTTACTAAAAGAATTAGCAACTGACCAGGAGTGATTTTTTTTCCTAAGCTCGTCATTATCTATTATGGTTGATAATAGAGTAGCTGATTGATTTATTGTTTTTTAAAAACAGCTTTGCTCCTAGTTTCTTCTTCTAAATTTGGGCATTCAAAATTACGTAAACACTCACTTAAAAATGTTCTCCAACTACTCGCATACTCACTCCTCGTCATGCCAACACTGATTTGCAAGAGAACCCTTTTCTGAGCGAGATAATGATAATAAAGTTTTTAAAAAAGCAGATTGTCGTACTCAAAGTTTGTCTTTTCAGACCAAATTCTAATCTTACATTGGCACGACCTATATATCTGGGAATCCTAAAAACTGATTTATAAATTGTTATTTGGATAGCATCAAGGATTTTTGCATCTTTACCTCGGAAAATCGTCGAGCCGTAATCCAAAGATGGAATCAGCTTTGCTTTCATGACCTTCAACAGATGCTCATGGTTTGGGCATGATAGCTTATCCCTCAACTTTCTAAAAGCAAATGATAAAGATGTTGCCTTTGCTTCGAGGTTACTGAGATGCTGCCCGAACGACATGTTATCATCAAATGTAATTCCTAAGTATTTGTACGATTTTACCGTTTCAATAAGTAATCCATTGATGTTCCATTCTTTCTTTCCTAATTTGGTTCTTCCTATAGTCATTATTTTTGTCTTTTTAGAATTTATTTTAAGTCCATTAAGGGTAATATAATGATTAAAAGAGTCGACTAATCTTCTTAGACCTATAACAGAATGACTCAATAAAATAGTATCGTCAGCATATTGTAAATATTTGATCTCTTTACCTAGTAAAGTGGGAGAGTGAGCATTAATATCTTTAAAATGTGTGGGGAGATCAGACAAAAAAAGATTAAAAAGACAAGGAGCCAAAACACAGCCTTGTTTCAGACCAGTATTAGTTTCAAGACGGCGAGTTGTGTTTCTGCCGTCGCCGACTTTGATCTGGACCCATGTGTTAGTATATAACAATTTAATCATATCTAATAAATGATTTGGGATACCCCAATTCAAAAGCTTGGCCCATAATAGATTTCGTGGCACTGAATCAAAGGCAGCTTTAAGATCAATAAAGCAAATATACAACTTTTGTTTCCTATATTTGGCCCTGTCACCCAACAAAGTCAATAAAATCAAATTTGTGTTAGTCGATTCACCTCTTCTAAAACCAGTTTGGAAAATTGGAATTAGTTCTTTCCTTGATGCCCATGCTTCCAGTTCTTCAAGAAGACAACTCGCAAATATTTTTGCCTCTCACATCCGTTAGGGCGATTAGTCGATAATTTGCGGGATTGTCTTGTGGGCCACTTTTATATATCGGCTGTATAATGCTTCCTTGCCATGACTCAGGAACAGTTCCAGTTTTAAGAACATCGTTAAATAAAAATGTTAAAACCTCTGGCCAATGCTTGAGATTTGCTTTAAATATTGAATTTGAAATTCCATTAGGACCAGGCGCTCCATTCGGTCTGATCCTGCTCATTGCCTTTTTAACTTGCTCTACCGGCCAAGGCTCCTTGTCTTGTAATACATCATGTAGGATATACGAATCATAAACCTTAGGGCCCAACCCGTCATCTTTTGACTTTTCTTGCTTGTTATAATGAGCAGAATCGGATTTCCTATGTTCTTTACTACTTAATTTATTTATCTTTTGACAGGCATTGTTAAAGTCAGATTGTGGGACCGAGGGGGCAACGTAAAGATTATAGATAAAAGTTGCCCAACTAGATTCTTCAATGTTAGCACTGTTCCCTCTATGATTACCAAATTCAAGATTATTGATAATGCCCCAGAATGACTTTGAATCTCGGGTTTTGCATGAAAAATGTAATTTGGACCATACTCCTTCATAGTAGGCTTGTTTAGCTTTCCATATTTCATTCTTATATCGTTTTCTTAATTTTATCAGTTGTTGAGATTCCAAGAATTTAAATGCTCCATTTATTTTTCTGTGGAGTGCCCTAGTTGCTCTATTAAGATTTCTTTTGAGCTGGAGTAACCGGTTAGAATACCATCCTGACTTTTTTGTTGTCATAATCGCACCTTTTGATGTTGTAGGTGAGGGAAAGTGATCCAAAAGAGCAGTGCACAGACGAGTCCAGATGTCAACCATGGACTTTCCTTCTACTATCTCCTCCTGAGCTTTTGAGATTAGGAGAGATAAAACGTCCAATATTTCCTTTTGATTTCTCTGATTCCATACTAGCCTTTTAAGGTTAAAAGATGTTGGAACAGTTTTAATTGTTCTTGCTTCCGGTAGATGATCTAGGGGAAGTGCCAGGGAAATTGTTTGCGGATTATGATCACTTTCTATCCTCGATATTACACGATAACTTTGGAGCGAATTTAACAGCTTCTCCGAAATTAATGAATAGTCAATAATGGATAAGTTACCTGTTTTTTTAAATGTACGTGTTTGTCCATCGTCCTGTAGCAACCTAAGGTTAAATTTTATAAATTGACAATTAATCAACTGAGACAGAATTTTCGTGGGTATATTGGGGCTGTTGGGAGTGAAAAAGTGCATATTAAAGTCACCAGAGATGATTATCATTGAGTCCAAATGGTCATAATACAGCACTTTTACTATTTCCCACAAACTCGAAAATTGAGTAGCTTTATCCGTGTTTTTTGAACTTATATAAACGTTAAAAAAAATAATAGGGTGATTAAAAACTAATTTAATACACTGTAGCCATGCCACTTGAAAATCAATTTCGAAATGTTTAACATCCAGACTCAAGGAAACATAGGTGGAGAGACCTCCACTTGCACGTCCAAAGACAGCCTTACGGCGAGCAACATTCAAGTATTCATAATAGCCAATAAGGGGTTCGCGTTCCATGTTCCATGTTTCCTGGAGCATTAATATATCAAAATCCCTAAGGAAGCTTATTGTATCCGGGTCCTCTATAAGTGTCTTCAGGCCATTTGTATTCCAAGAGCAAATCTTAAATGGTTTTAGGGCTTTGTTAATAGGATTTGGACATCAATCATGCTTCATGGGGCTCCCATTAGCCAATATTGTTGGGAGCCAACTCCAGTCATCAATAAGAGCTGTTTCTTTCTTTAACTCTTCACATGTTCGAGAGCCTGGTTTACCACTCCTAATCTTGATCCCACATGACCAATCTAATTTTGTTGATGGCCCTGAGGCTCCTTTCAGAACCCTAACTTGACCTCCTGGTCTTGATTTATGTACATTGACCTTTACGGTCGGACTATAAGATGTTTTCGTCGGGATCAACAGGGTCGGATATTGGGTCTCACAGATACTCCAAACTTTAATGCCCCATTTCTCAAATTGGATGTTATTAGTTAAGATGTTACTAATTATATCTTCACGATGCCAAGTCGTTACAGTTATTTCTTTGTTAGGGTTATTGTGGTCTTTCTTAAACTCAACTGAATCCAAGTCATCTGACGTTATGTCCTTCAAATCAGCAATTGCATTCAGTAATTTTAAAATATTGCCACGGTTCAGGATATCATGCGATCCTCTTGTAGTATACTGTGGACAAAAAACTATTTTCGTGAACTCATTGGTGAAATCATTGGCCTTCATTTTCTCTTTATTTATATAACTATTTGTTTCCCTCATCCCTGAAATAGGTAACAGAACTGAAGTAGCCGCTTTTCCAGATACGGCAACATCGGTTACAATTTGTTCAGGGATGATTATCTCCTCATTGATATTTTCATTACATTTTTGAACGGTGGCATTATTTATAGTTTTCTGAATAATAGTATTTTGCTCTACACACTGTTTGTCAATTCCTTTAAGCGCCTGGTCTTGCTCATTAATTCCTAACTTTGAAGTTACGGTAACTTTGGACCATATACTGTCGTTTAACACTTCAGGGGCTGGAAATCCAGTAACCTGACCTATTGGGTCAGCCATTGATTTCTCCTGACGTGTTTCCAAGGGTCTGAAAATCGGATACATTTCTTTCCTATTGGGCTCTTTGGGGGCGACATTACTTGTAGCTTTTTTTATCTTATTTAATTTATTATGAGTTTTCCTTAATCTCTTTCTCGCCCTTTTGGATAAACCCTCTGAGCTTATAGTATAAATTGATGTTTGATTTGCATTAGTTTGAAGGGCACTAACCTCATCAACTGTTATTTGATCCATAGATTCAAGACCTTTGGTCCCATCCTGATATAGCTCTATCCTTTTCGAATTTGTATCATCATTTAGAAGTCGGTCTTTTTTTTTTCTACAACATTGCTTTTTGTTGGAATTATGCTTTGTTGCTGACTTTTACTCGAGGAATAATTGTCTTTTGTAATTAAATTTCCTCTATTCTCATTTTTTGGTGGGGTCCCAATCTCTTCTGCAGTGATCACTCCTGAGGGACTTGAGGGTTTAGTTGCTAAGGATGAATCATTTATATGTTCATTTGGGATTATTTTGTTTTGTACCATTCTGTCCGACATCGCTTTAACTTCTTGTACCATAGAACTGACGATGGACGGTAAATCTGAAATTTTATCAATCAATTGCGCACAAGTACAGGATATTAATTGATTCTCCTTATTTGATTGAACTTTAGTTATCAGGTTTGCTAGTTGGAAAGTTTTGCATCTATTCCAACTACGTGGATAGCCAATGTATTTAATAAGTCTACTTGAATATTTAATTTATCCGAATGAAAATTGAGAGCATTGGTGATATTATCCATTGTGTTAAGTAGACTCTCCCATATTCCACGATCTGGACTATTGGATTTATTTTCTGTAGCACTTGATCTGTGCCGAAAATTTCCATCAAATTTGGCTAGTAGTGATAGATCTATTGAGCCAAACAGATTATTCGAAGAAGCTGCTTGTGCAAGTTTGCTTTGCTCCTTTGGGATGAATGCATTCTCAGCTATGACTTTGCCGGGAACAAGTGTTGACTTGTTATCGTTATTAGTGAGATTGTTTTCCAGTATTGTACTTGATTGGTCCGGATTAAATAACCTTAAACTGCCGTTTAGGCCATTGGGGCTAGATGATGTCTCTGGTATCGATAAGTGTCGCCCCCTATTACTTTCTGCCTCCAGTATGGCGGAGGCTAACAAAAAAACCTCGTCGCTAGAGTTTTGATCCGGGCCAGAGGATATATTAATCACTGAGCCAATCAAGCTTTAACTACAAACCTGCGAAGTAAGAATCTCCTTTCGGCCGGTTGATAGTGCGGTTAGAGATACGTCAACCATGGAGTCCGCAGGGACCAGAGGAACATGATCTTGCGCATGAACTTGGGCTTTTATCTGTATTGGGTGAGTCGGATTTAAAGTCGAAATTAAAGTCGCAGCCGACAGACAAAGTCCAGAATTTTTACTTTCTAGATGAAATTCACTACCAGCTTTCGTCGCCTCTATTTCCGAAGGAAGGAGGGAATGAAGCACTGTGATCTTCTCCACTGGGTGATCTCTCTTTACACTGGTAGATGATGACAATGCTACAGAGGAACCATTGTCATTAGCCTTGTTTGCAGATTTTTGCTGCTGCTTAAAAAAGCCTTTGATAGACAGTTGGTTAGAATAGGCTTGATTATTATGTTCTTGGAAAGTAATTATGGGGGAGGCTGCTGGAGTGGCTGAATCTTTAAAGAAGACTTCTTTTGGGGTGTGCTGCAGCGGGTCACCCCCTATGCCTAAACACTCTTCATTCTTTCGCTGCAGTTTTGACTGAGGTCTTGGCAATACCCCTCGCTGACGACCAGATCTCATTGTGTGCAGATTAGACCAAGAATAAGCCAAGAAACTTCAGAGTCCTGTATCCTATGCCGCCTGTGCCGCCTATACCACAAGCTTGTCAGCTTTGTCAACTTTATCGGTTTTGTCTTATTGGTAATAATGGACTTAAATAAGTCTTATTAGTCCTATTAGACTTGCTGAGCCCCTACCTCCTCTTGTTTTTTTTTTACCGCTCCCTGCTGTATATCGCTCAGCTGCTCCCCGGCCGCTCACCAGCTCACCGACACGTCTATTACTGGAACGTGGGTCTGCCTCGTCCGTTCGACCTCTCAACTGCTAGATCGCTGGGCCACCGGACCGCAACCACCGCAACCACCGCGACCACCACCGGTTTGGCAGATTTTGTCAACTCACAACCTGCTCACAGGCCAGCCGCCGTCAATCGCCACTGCCAATCGCCAGTCAGTTGCAGGGGCACGGACAGGGCACGGACAGGGCCAGGCCAAATCGCAGGTTGGCTGATGCCTGGAACCGGGACCCAGGACCCAGGCTCGGGTCGGTTCGATCTCAAATGTACCCGGGACCGGGAACCGGGAACCGGGAATCAGTGTAGCGGCCGTCACAAGTTGCGGGACACTGCGGGGGCTTTCTGTGCAGATTTTACTTTGCGGATACCGATGCGGGAGCCGGCGGGAACCAGCGGGAGCTCTCCTGGCGTCCAAGCGTCCTGGCGTCCTCGTCGACTCGTTGGAAACTGCGCTGCTCTCTACTGCTCTCCTGCTCTCTACTGCTCTGTCCAGAGGCCTCAGACAAAAGATATGCTTCCAATACCTACGGTTATCCCTTTAGATTTACCAGGACCTCCTAATTATACCGACGCCCGAAGTCATCCAAAAAAAATGTAAAAATGTATCCAAAGAATAATTCACGGTAAGATCGGACACTTTCCCCAGTGAGGCGCGCACGCACTGGGGTATGGTTACTCCTTCCAACCTTAATAAACCTTATGCAGCAGCCACAAGGTTTCACAATAGCGCGCTCCATCCACGCAGCCCCCTATCCCCCGTCCGTAACGCCTGCATGTTAGACCAACTAAGTATTCTGCATACTAAGGGGACAGGGTGGCACCATGCTTAACAATGACCCAAATAGGGCCACCATTTACAGAACAGTATTGCGAAATGACGCTGCGTTCCCCTGACTTATGAGTCTTATCTCCCATTTATATATACTTGAATCCGGTTTGGACCCGCGAACATGATTTATCAACGACACGTGTAAATATAACGTTACCGTTTTTTTTGGTTACACCTTCTTCCTATATAAATGTGTAAATGTATATTACCTGATCTTATTGATGGCACTTAACTTGTATTAATTTATGTATTTTTTGAATACGGATGCCATTCACGTCATTTGTCTTTCATGCTTTCTCTTTCTCCTCACCTTTCCTGTCACTAATAATCATGTCATATCCTAATTCTGGAAATTCAACCTCATGCACATGGCACGCCTCTATTGCTCTCTTATTTTTCCGATTGTTTAAAACCTGCTACTCTTCCCTGCTGCCACTGTCCATCCCTACCTTTGCTACTATGCCTTCGCCACCTATGCTACTATGCCTTCGTATGGTACTTATTCATGCTTTTCCTTGAAAATTCAATGGAAATACCTACCTTTCCGCACCCTGGTTTCAATTTTCGGTGTCACCTCATATATTGTTGATGCAGAACTGTGTATATTATAATCCTATAAATCGCTAAATACATACACATTAATATGGCTTAACCATTAATATGTGCTTCTTGCCTTTTCAATTTGCATTCCTCATCTTTTCTTTGTGCTCTTTCATTTCTGTTGTTATTTTTTCACGTTGTATATAATGTCTCACATCACAATTTCCTTCTCTTTGTTATTGATGTTGCTTCTCTCTTCTTTTCTTTTCTTTCTTTGATTCTAACTTTGGATCCACTTCTGTTTCTTCTTTTGCCTTTTTCTATAAATGTGGAAACACACTTCTTTGTTGATTACTGTGTTTATATGTACAGCCCTGAGGAAGCCCAAGGCCGGATGGCCATGTAAAGGGGTGAAACACGTGTTGGCTGTCAGTCACTTCTATGCTCATCCTCACAGAAAGAGTGACAACACCTTTTATAAACAAATATCACCATGAATCCTTGTTTATTGGAATTTTTTCCTGAAATAGTACTATAATCAGACTTGCCCTGACAACCACTTTGGAACATTTTTCACTGTCTCCGCATCCACTCTCCACCACCTACCTGTAAGCCCCCTTTATTCCCCACTCTTGAGATGTACCCCTTGCCTGCTTCTTCCTTACCTAATTCATTGTCTTTATTTTTCTTAACAATTGGTTGCACGAGGTCATGGTATTTGAACACTGTTTAATGCTACCAGGCCTCCGCTTCCTTGCTCGTCCGTTGTCCCTCCCCGGTTGCCCTAATGGCTGCTGGGGCTTAACTAAACAAGAAGGCTCTTTGGCAGAGATCTTCTCTTTCAGCCGTGATGATGAGTGCCAGTGTGTGGGGATGGGATAATTTTGTAGCGAAGTGTGTCTTAAAGCTACCTAAGGGGTACAGTTAAGTTTTAATCAGTGGTCCCCTTGGCAGGGTTAAAACAGGTGGGTGTAGATTGTCAAATGGGTGTTACGAACCATGACAATCTCACAGTGTGTGATCAAAAGGTCAACATGTTTCACGCCTGCGTGGTCCAGGAGGGATCTGTGGCATTTATCAGGACCAACTGAGTAAAATATCCCTACACTACACCAGAGCAGGATGTGTGACTTGACTATAAAAAGGTTATTTATAATGATCTTAAGGGATGCTTAAAGTCCTTTGTACCTACATATAGACTCCCTACTTGGATCTCAATTTCCAACCTGGAAAAGAGGAGAGAAAATAGTTTGGACAGAAGAGTTACATGTATGGAATTATACATGGTGAATACCTTCTTAAGACATATAGATAGGTACTTCTAATCATGTTTTATATGCTGGAATTGTTTGACAAAACGTGCTAAGAGTGCAATCGTAGCCTCTTTGTGACTGGTGACACATCAAAACAGGTGAGTGACATAATGGTGGTAGCAGGTAACATTGCTTCAAGACAGACAAACACATAAAATCAGGCAACCATGCACCCACATAGTATTGTTTCCCAGATCAGGGTAGGGATTTCTCTTACCCTGCTCGTGTATTAATAGGTGCGCCTTAGATCAAGGCAGAGAACTGCGTATTAACTGTGGCTTCAACTGTAAAATACAAATAAAGTAAAATAGGTTAAAACAGGGCAATCGCACCAGGAAAGCCCAGGGTGTGCCTTCATGATTTTGATACTCACATGGCCCAATGCGGAGATTAGTGTGTGACCTACCCCTCTCTGTCCATCTGGAGGTAATGCGCTGAGCGTGGGGTAGCTATTTATATATGTTGGTTCTCGACCAGGTATGGATTGTTCACCTGAATGCTTCCCAAGTGGCGGATCACGAGGTTAGAGCCGGATTGGTGCGGCCATCCTGGCCTAGTCAAAACTATTGCAAGGAATGTACCGATTTAAGGTAGACATTGTGCCCTGAGGCTCGCCCGGCTCTGTGTATGAGTAAAGGGCAGCCCGGTTCTGCATATATCACTAAGCATTTTGTGTTTGGACTGTGTTGGTTGGTTCCCTGTGCCCCCCACTGAGCTCTGCCGGGTGGTGTTGTGGACTAGCGCCTGAAATGAAATGTCCCTGCGATGAGGGACAGAGCTTGGCGGCCATCTTGGCCTAGTTAAAGATACTATGGGGCATCTGTCAAACGTGATAAGTGATGTAAATAGAGTAATGTTGTGATATTAGCCCAAGTCTGGAAATGGGGCCATCGTGTGCAAGAAAATGTTCCTTGTGCCAAGGGGCTCGCCTGGCTCAGAATCATGAGCAACGGGCCGCCCGATTCTAAAAATATCACTGAATACCTCGAGTGTGGGCTGCACATATTGATCCCCTGTGTTCTCCACTCAGCTCTGTTGGGTGGCGTCGCAGATGGGCACCCGGAGTGGAAGATCACCAGGATAAAGAACAGAACCTAGCGGCCATCTTGGCCTAGTCCGAGATACTGTCAGGAATATGTCAAAGTGAAGGGTGATATGAATTAAGTAGTGTTATGGTGCTAGCCCGTTTCTGGGAGTCGGGCTATCATGTCCAGGAAAAGTTGGAATAGTTTATGTTCCATGGATAATGGTTTCTGGTATCATCTGTTACATTCATGCCACGGAATGTCATAATTTAATCCATGTATGTGGGTTGTTAGAAGAAAAATTCAGCGTTGTTCTCTGTTAAATAATGATCGTTGCTCCCAGCAATCATTAGCCTCCAAGACAGTCCACCTGATGTTATATGGTGTACAATTGACAGTAAGGAAGTGTACAGGCATCTTGGTAGTGCCACATTTGCACCGTATATTGCTGCGATACTCCATAATCCTGGCCTTCTTTGGTCTTGTTGTCATCCCTACATAATTTAGCGCACTGGGGCAGGTGATTAAGTATATGCAGTTCCTGGTGTTGCTGTTTGCATGTCCCTTTTGTGTCCAAATGCGTGATTCTTCTCGGTGTACCTCCCTAGTAGCTTTTGTAAATGGGCATACAGCGCACATCCCGCATGGTTAATGTCCTGTTACTGGTGGTAGACCCCAAAGAGTGAGTTGCTGTGTCCTAGGAATCGCTTGGGGTTGGGTGTGGACAAGAAGGTCTTTGAGGCTCTGTGTCCGTTGGTATGGAAGTCTTGGATTGGAGATGTCAAGGGAACCTGTCCGTAGGATCGACCAATGTTTTCTGAGAATTTCTTTTATCTCATTTGAGGTTGACATGAAGGTGGCCACACAGGTGATCATGTCATCTGGTGTCGTTTCTCGTGTCTCTAATAGAGCCTCCCGATGGTTATGCCTCGCTCTCTTGCATGATTGGGTGACTATCCTACGGGAGTACATGCGTGAGACCAAGTTGGTGCAGAGTTCTTTCGCTTGGGTATCATATTCCTTCAGGGTGTCACAATTCCGTCGTAGGCGAAGGATTTGTCCAAATGGGAGGATGCTGCATAGTGCCCTGGTGTGGTGGCTTCCATATGTTCCGGTCAGTTGGTTTCCTAAAATTAGTCATTGACATTCTCCCAGCAATGCGGGAGAGATCAAGAGGTCCAGGAAGGGTACTGCTTGGTCTTACACAGTGCTCGTGAATTTTAAATATGGGTTAAGTGTGATGACTCAGGAGCAGAAGTTGTGACATATTTCAATGTCCCTGTGCCAAAAGACCAGGATGTCATTGATGAATCTGCTCCATATCAAGATATTGATTGAGTATGGGTTGTTGACCCCCGAAGATGTGTTTTCTCACGAACTCCACCATGTAGAGGCAGACTAGACTCGCGAATGTGCTCTCCATGGATGTTTCCTGTAATCAATGGTAGAGTTGATCTTTGTATTTGCACAAATTCTCTTTGAGGGCTATGGAAGCACAGTCAACGATGAAGCTGATTGGTGTCGCTTAGTCCCAGTGGGTCTCCTCCTGGAGGCTGGTCTCCATCACCTTGATGGTGGCATCCTGTGATATGGTAGTATAGAGTACTTCAACATTGAGGCTTACCAGTAGATCAATCTCCTGCTGTGATGGGAGGTCCTTTAGTAGATTCAGTACATCAGTGGTATCCTTCAGGTATGACGGTGTCTTCGAAACCAAGGGTTGTAAGAACTGATCACAAAATCCACTCAATGGTTCTAGAGGATAGTTGATATCCGATATTAACGGTCTTACCGGCAGTGATGAGATCCCCTTGTGTATATTTGGCAAGATATAAAAATAAGGGGTCCTGGGTGAGAGATTAATCAGGAAGTCTGCTTCATTGTTAGTTACCCATCCTTCTGCTTCTGCTTCCGCTGCGCTGACCAGATGTTTAATTCTGGTTGACAACTTTTGGTTGGATAACAGTTGATTGGACGATAGTACTGGTTGTTGGATAGTTGACTTACACATTCATTGTCTTAATCAGTGGTGACTAGGAGGACAGTTGCTCCCCCTTTGTTTGCAAGTTTAATGGCAATCATTGGGTCTTCTGTCAGGTTTCGTATGACTTTCCTCGCTTTGTTGGATAATTTGTTGAATGTGGCGGACATCTTTGAGTACTGCCTTTTCAAAGGTAGCTACCTCACTCAGTATCATGGCCGTTATGAGGGTAAATCTAGATGGGTTACATAAACCCGAATCTTCTTGGTCCAAGGCTGGTTTCTCTTGGAAGAAAGCTATGAGGTGAACCTTCTGGAAGAATTGTGCAGTTCACTGTTCAGACAAAATCTGTCTTCGTGAGGGGTGGCGACAAAGCTCAGTCCTTTCTGTAAGACTCCTTCTTCATCTTCAGTCAGTATCCGTGGTGATAGATTGACTACTAGTTTTTTGACGCTGTTTGGCTCCTTGTCCGTATCTGAGGTTCGGGTTGTTGCCATTGTACCCATTTATTGCCTCCTCTTCTTTTGCCTCTGCCCCATCCTCTGTAGAAAAAAGGCGACTGAGGAAAGGGTTGCTGGAACATTGGTAGTTGGGGTTGTGGGGGGGTCTCTGATTCATTGGGTGCCACATTGGTGGATGTCCTGGGTATGGGCCCATTGGTTGATTGCCAGGAAAGGGGCCCATCGGATAGTTATATAGAGATGTTGGTTGATTTCCCCGACGGTTCTCATGGCTACCCCAACTGTCATTGCTGGATGCACTACTGAAAGAACTATTCTTCCTGTGGGATGTGGTTGAGCGCTCATCAGATGAGGTATCTTCATTGGGTGCTTGGAAGTCTTCCCTTGTATAAGAATATATCCTTTCCTTGTCAAACCTTATGTGTTTCTGTAGGTTTGTGAACTTTTGTTGTGTCAAGTATTGTTGGAAAGTGGATTATTGGTAGGGGCAAATGTAGGTCTGCCACTGGCAATAAGGCCACTAACACATGATAGGACTCAGCATAGGTCTTAGAAAATTATTCCCATGCTCAACCCTTGGTAGCTTGGCTGCGAGCAGGCAGGCTTAACTTCAAAGACAGGTATGTAAAGCATTTAAAAACACCAATTCAGTAAATAATTAAGACACAGTGCATAATAAAAATCCAACACCAATTTATAAAAATAGGAAATATTTTTATCTTTAAAATGACACCAAAACGACAAAAATCCAATGTAGGGAACCGGAGATATCAATTTTTAAAGATTTATCACTTTATAGCACTTAGAAACATATAGCACCATATTGGGATATATGGTCGTGATAGATCGTCTCAAAGTCAAAGTTTCAGGCCGACCGCGATGGAGCCCTGAGCGGCTACCCTTCGCGGTAAGTCCCGGTCACAGTTTTTACTTTCGGACTTAGAAACTTTTCTGGAGCTTTTTCTCGCGGGGTCCCTCGATGCTCTTCACCAGGACGGATTCTGTGAGGGTTCGCCGGCCTCGGATTTCTTCTACTCCCGGTCAATCTCTGGAAGTCGGACCTACGGAGCTTTCAGCGGGACGAACCTGGATGGCTTGGCCGGCTCGCGGTTGAAGGCAGGCGGCTTGGCTGACCAGGTTGAGTCGGTCCCCCTATGGAGCTTTTTTTCAAAGTTGCTCCAAAGTTCTCCAAACTTCTGGAACTTCTTCCTGAAGTTCCCCAAAGGGTCCCAAAGTGTCTCAAACTCGCTCCAAGGGTCTGGAAGCACCAAGATGGTCCTTGAAAGTTGAGGACTTCAGTTCCCACAATCCAGTTGGACAACACCCTTACAAATCCACTGGTAGTTCTCCAGGTTGAGGATCCTTGGTGGTGATGTTCCAGGTGAGATCTGTTAACCTGTAGCTTGCAGGGAGTCCACTCTTTAGTTCTTTTACAGCAAGGTAGTCCATAGGGCTGTAGTTTAAGCTGGTGAAGTCTTCAGAGGGCAGGCCTTAGAATTTGCACCTCAACTTCTCAGCATGGCAACGTCTTGCTTTCTTAAGTTTCAAGCAGCAGATCTGAGAGACTCTGCCCCTCTCAGATACTTATTCCAAGTTCTCTGGGTCAAGCAGGAGGTCACTCCTGACCAATGGGAGCCCCAAGGATATGACCACATCCTGTAGAGTGTGGCATTATTTTGTCCCAGAGTGCACCAAATCTTCCAAATTCATAATGGCTGATTTTCCAGCAGAGAGGTAAGAGCTGGCTAAACACACCCCTAGGGTGGCTACTTTCCATAGACTCTTCCCCCTTGCATCTGCTCATTTTTTCCTTAATCCTAGCTCTGGCTTGGGGTCAAAAGAGTAGAGTTGTAAATGACACTGAGGCCTTCCCCTTCCCTTTGAAGATCATAGTTTACGACTCCTCCCCCTGCTCTGGCATTCCTGTGTAGCAGCACACTGCCCTCCCAGCAGAGCTGGTTAACCCCAGGGGCTCTTTATCACCTCTTCAAGGCAGCCTGGCTAATCCACTTAACTCTGACCAATCAGGACAGACTTCTGGAAGGCTGAATCTGGACTTACAAACAAGAAAGTCTTATAACATCTTGTCTGTACATTTTAGGAGAAATTCAACAATATGATATTGTTGGATTTATCACTCCCATTCTGGGAAGTCTTTGAATGGAAGTTCTATCATTCTCCTATCAGGAGTTATTAGTTAGTAACTTCTTGCCATGTTAACTTATGTGGCAAGGGATTTGCAATGAGAAAAATGACTTGGGCCATTTTTCTAGCACTAGAGCGTATAAAAACATATTTTATAAGTACTTCGCTTATATCTACTGGACCCCCACCCCATGGGGCAACTAGGGGAGACTTTAGGGGCTCTGAAACTGTAGAAATATTGCAGATCTTCCCTCCACAGTGCTCCTAGCATCAAAGTCGAGTTTGGGCAGCACTTTATCACAATGTGGGGAGTGAAATGTGAAATGTCACTTAACCCAGGGCATATAAAACTCATTTTATAAGGGTCCACCTCATAAATACCTGACCCCCCACCCCTGGGACACCTAGGGGAGACCCTGGGGGTTCCTAATATGCCAAAACATGGTAGGTTATCCATTTGTAAGTGCCCCAAACACCAAAGTCGAGTTTGGGCACAATTTACTTTTTAAAAGCAGTCCTGCCACCCAGGGCTGCTTTTAAACTGACCTCAGGCTTCAGCAGTGCACACATGCAAGTGCAGAAAAAGCTGCTGGCCTCTAAACTGCCATGCCCTATTTATACTAGGGAGGTAGTTTCAATCCCCCTGCCCTATTATGTACTAGGGTCTTATAGGGTAGGTCATGCCAATCACAGGGGTACCCCAACCCATAGTGTACCCTAGTGTATGTAGGTGTTTTCACTGTATTCTAAATGTGTCTCTTTCAGCATAGCACTGGCCCTGGGCCCGGTTAGGCAGAGCCCAGGGTCAGTCAGAGTAAGTTACCACCAGTACCATTCAGCAAAACGTTCGGGGGTGCCCAGGGCACAGGATGACTTTGCAACAAGTATGTTATAAAGATTTATTGAGTGAAGCAATTACCCAAAGGTGTCAAGGTGCTAGCAATGTGTGAGAAAAACAGATGCCCTGCTGAGAGGTTACCTGGGGAAAAGCAAGGTTTTTAATGCTTTCCTGAAGGCAAGCAGATATGAAATTGATCTTATGTAAGTGGGAAGTGCATTCCATTCCTTAGTTGTCGAGTTAGCAAAGCATCTGCCTCCCCAGTTGATCCGTTTGAACCTCTGGACTACCATGTGCCCAAGGACCATAGGTTTATACCTGGAGTGTACCAACTAAAGCATTGTTTAAGGAACTCTGGGCCCTCTCCATGAAGAGCCTTATGGGCCAGACAGAGGGCTTTAAATTTGACCCTTTGCCTAACGGGCACCAAATGGAGATATTTGATGGCGGAGTAGACTGATTTGTATTTTGGGATTCTGGGTAATGCTCTGGCAGCTGCATTTTGTAACACCTGTGGTTTAAGGTGTTTCTTCTGCATGATGAGATATAAGGCATTGCTATAGTCTATTTTGGCCAGCACCAGTGCAGAAATCACTGTTTTTTGGGAGCTGACCGGGATGAATGGAAAGATCTCTTTGAGCATTTGCAGGACAAGGAAGGCAAAAGCAGTGACTGCTTTAACCTGCGGTCCAAAAGCAAGATTGTTATCTATAACCACACCCAGGTTCCTAACCTTTTTTACTGGGGTGGGGAGGGCACCTATTTTCTGAGGCCACAGTGATGAAGCCCAAAGGGTCGAATTGTTACCAAACAGAATTACCTCAGTTTTTCCAGAATTCAGTTTTTTGCAATTCTGGCTCATCCAATGGCTTACTGATAGCATGCAGTTGTGGAAATTTATGCTGGTTTGGTTACTAGCTCAGGACATCGCTACCACAATTTTGGTATCATCGGCGTATGAGGTCAGGTCAACCCCAAAGAATCTAATTAGGGCAGCCAAGGGTTTAACGTATACATTAAACAGAGTGGGGCTGAGGGCAGACCCCTGCGAAACCCCACAGGGCAAGCAGAAAGGTTTAGGCATAAAGTGGTCAAGAGCCACCAGTTGTTTTCTTTCTGATAGAAAAGATCCAAGTAGTTTAAGAGCTGACCACTCGATACCGACAGTCCAGAGACACTTGACCAAGATCATGTGGTCGACCGTGTCAAAGGCTGCCGATTAAATTGAGGAGTACCAGTGCTGCACTGCCACCACCATCAACTATAGATTGTATCTCTTCAGTTTTAATCAGGGCCATTTCGGTGCTATGACCGCTTCTAAACCCAAATTGGTGTGGAATCTATCTGACTGATGGTCAGATAGAAATTGAGCTAATTGCTGATTCATAGCCTTTCCTATTATTTTGGCTGGTAGCGGTAGACGGGAAATAGGCATGTAATTGTTCGGGTCACAAGGATTCAGATTTGTCTTTTTTAAAAGGGGAAAATGGAAGCCTACTTCCAAACTGAGGGGAAAAGTCCAGATTTCAACATATCGTTGAAAGTCCTGGTCAGACAGGCAGCCACCGCTTCCATGGGGGAGCCTGATTTGGTTGTTCTTATTAGGGAGGTGACTTGCTGAATAGTGAGTGGAGCAAAGTCAGCGAAATTGGGACTGTCTTCTGTGAGTGGAATTTGGGTTAGGCCCTCCGAACTGAAGGTCTGATTCTGACCAAATTTGTTGTATATTTGGACAACTTTGTCCATGAAAGAACAGGCCAAGGTATTGCAGAAGTCCTGGGCATTATTACTCAGAATTTTCTTAGGGCGTGTGACCTGGCTGGACACAACCCGGAAAAGTTCTTTACAGGAGTTTTTAGCTTCAGTTATTTTTTGCGTGAAAAAGGAGGATTTTTCCTTGAGCAAAAGGTCTTTGTAGTTGCCCAGACAAGCTTTATATTTTTCTTTTTCAACAGTATTGTAATCCTTTCTCCAGAGTCTCTCTTGTCTTCTGCATGCTTGATCCGCAGCCTAAGACTCTCTGAGAACTAAGAATTTTAAAAGGGCCTGATATAGATAGGGCTGACTGGATCCATTCTGTGTATTTTATTGAGGAGTCTTCAGAAATATTTGAAGGGGAAGGCATGGAATCAGCTGGGATTTTATTAAGAACATCTTTCTGAATTGTATTCCATGCACAAACTTTAAACGTCTGATATGGCGGTTTTATAGCAATGGCTTTCTGTTTAACATTTATGTCAAACATGACGGCAAAGTGATCTGACCAAGTAAGTGGAATAGGAGCTTTCATGGCTACTTGAGAGTTATTGGTAAACATTCCATCCAGGATGTGTCCTACTTTGTGGGTGGAAATATTAACTAATTGAGGGAACCCAAAGCCCTCGAGGGTCTCTATCAGTGCAGCATGTTGCTATCTTCAAGATTTTCTAAGTGGAAATTGAAGTCACCAAATATGGCAAAATCATTGGTATTCAAACTTTCCTCTAAGAGGGAGTCAATATTCTGTGTGAAAGAGTTTCTAGGACCAGGGGGAACAATAAAAAAGGATGACCCGAAAGGATTGAGTTTTAGTGAGGTCAATGTTAAATTTAAAAGCCTTGCAATCAGGCATGGACACCGGTTCACTGACCGCGACCAGGTTGTCACTCAATATCATGGCCATTCCCCCCCTCCCATTTCAAGGACCTATCTAGAAGTAATCCTTATGTTCATTCATCTCGCTGTTGATTTCTGACAAGCGTGACTTGAACGCTGTAATACTGATGCCTGCCTTGAGGGTGTTCTCCACGATGGTTATCCTGACTAGTAAGGCGTCTGAAAGGCGCTTTGCTGTATTAATAACCAGGACTAACCAATCGTGGATACATTTCCAAGCCACTTTACACCATTCGCGTCTGAAGGCCACATTCTGTCATGATAGAGCTATGCAAGGTGATCTTAACCTGTTGTTTTTTGAGTGCTGCTATTGAGTTCCAATCATCTGTATCGCTCCCTGAGGGGGTGGAGCCTTCTGCCCCTAGGAGGGATGGTGTCCTAAGTATCTCTGCTACTATGTCATAATCAAAACTTAGTCCCTGATTGTCTGTCATCTTGAAAGTGATAGGGAAATAGAAGTGTGTACATTTGGGTGTGTGTCAGTATTCGTGTTGCGCTAGGTCAACAAAGAAAATTAAAGTATTGCAAGGAAAATAAAGTAGTGTCTGTGAGCATCCCACGGCTGAGCCGCCATACTCATACAATCAAACGAGGAGGGACCTGGAGCAGTTAAAGGTCCAGCACCCATGCTCCCATCTTGGAATATATATACAAGTGGAGGGTGGCTGTTCCTATAGAGAAGAGAGGTAAAGTGCGATCTTCTCTTTCAGCTGTGATGATGAGTGCAGGTATGTGGAGATGGAATAATATGTGTGGTGAATCAGTGGTCCCCATGGCAGATTTAAAAACGTGGGTGTTTTTGTAAATCTTCTGTCCTCCAGGTCCAATATTTTGCCTTGATTCCCTATAGAGTCTCTGATCTGCAGGTAAGGGAATTCTTCTTCCTTAATGTAACATGGAATATTTTTCTGGGGGAAGACCGTGACAAATATTCTAAGAAAAAGAAAATCGTCTCTAAAGCACAGTCTTCATTTCCGTTAATACCGCCTACACCTTCTGCAGTCCTGGCTTTCACTCCTTGAAATATATTTTCAGTACTACAAGGACATTTGGAAATCTAATGTGATTCCAACCGTGGGCACTGACATCAATGCAACTTCTGTCTTGTTTCATTGTTAACCCCTTCACTACCTTTATGATGTGTATGTATATATACATCATGAAAAGTTGTTGACACACTTGTGCTATATATACATGATTTTCTTTATATTGCCTCAGGCCCTGTGCCCATTTTTGCCTTCCCCCTGTCTCCGAGGGGAAATCTAATTTGTTTTCTTAGATGTCTATAGAGGGAGTTTGCTTGTGCCTGATCTCCTCTGGGCACCGGCAAACTCCTGAATGAGGGAGCCCATTTCTAACTTCTGGCTGCCTTATTAATATGTGTGTAATTGACCTGGTAGGCATTCTCTATTGTTTTCCAGGTCCATCCATGGATCGAGCTGTTTGGCAGGGCCACAGGAAGGGCTAAGGATTGCTATTGCTGCCTGCTGCTCCTCCCTTGCCATGCCCACCAGTTCAGTTCACTTTATTCTGTTGGTGGGAGTGAGGTGTGAGAAAGGGCGCGAGAAGCACCTCACCAACAGAAGAATTGATCCACAGGCAGCCAGAAGATGGGACTTTCAATGGGAGGCACTAGGAGTGTTCCCAGTCCCCCTTTCCAATAACCACTTCCTGACTCGATTACACACAGCTTCTTGTTGTCATAATGTCTATCCATGAGAAACATTGTGAAACAAAGGTGCATGTGCCTGTTCTCCAGCAAAGAGGCATACACTGTTTGGGTATTTCTTTAGCCCACTAAAACAACTAAAGAATGTCTGGTCCCTTTCTGCTGCAAAGACACACAGTTCAGTGCCCCCAAAGAAGTGCCAGACTTCTACTTTTGTTTGTACTTTTACTTAGGGAAAGAAAAAATCCAAAGAGTGTCTGGCTCTTTGCTGGCTTGGAGACAAGCATGCCTGTTCCCCAGGGAGCAGCCAGGCACTGTTTAGAGCTTTTTACATCTGTTCTCTGTCGAGGAGGTGGACTTTCGATTTTTTTTTATGGCACATCTTATAATGTTTATATACTGAACAAATATGGTTGTGGTAGGTTTTCATACAGCTCAGGGATGATTCCTGCAACAAAGACAGGTAGCCTACTCTGGCATTCATTTTCAGTTGCCTTCCGAAGTTCCCAAATGTGATGTACCCAGTTTATCGCCTGTGAGCACCCTAAACCCATAGAAAACCCATAAATGTCTGGTACCCCGTTGCTGAGGTACCCAAAGAAACATGGCTGGGAGAGGGGGGGGGGGTAGAGGGTCAAACTTTGGCAGTGATATATTCCAGTCTGAGATATGCTGGAGGGAATTACCATGTTTTGAAAAAAATTGTTACATATCGGGAAAAGGTCACGTTCATTGCTTTCTCCCAGGCAGCGAATCAGCTTGAGGGAGAGGTCTTTCATCCGGTGAAAGAAACCTTTGAATGTGTAGTTGTTAAAAATGATATGGTTGTGGTATGTTACTATATAACCCATGCGTAACACATGCAACAAAAAGACAGGTAACCTAATCCGATTTCACTTGCAGTTCCTTTTCAAATTTCCAAAATGCACTGCATCCACTTCATAGGCTGTGTGCAGCCTGAGTCAGTTGGAACCCATACATGTTAGGTACCCTCACACTCAAGAGCCAGAGAGAAACAAAGAATGGGGGAAGGGTCAAACCTTGAAGAGGATGTGTTGCTGTGCGAGAGAGACTGGATAGAATTACCAAGTTTTTTGAAAAAATAAATGTGCAATGAATCTGACAAATACCATGCTCAGTGTGTTTCCTAGGTCAGAGAATTGTGCAGTTTTTATACTTTGCATATTGATCTGAGTTTGATACCTGTGATCAAATGAACATTGTATCATATATAGTGATTCTGCCACGATTTAGTGACCTGTGCTAATATTACAGAGCAAACTATATTCCCTACTCCAGACATTCAGGGCAACATTTCCTTAGTTAGTGTTCTGGGATTTATGTTTGTCCATTTTAAATAAGCAAAAGGGGTGGATGAATGAATTCTTTATTGCTCGATTAATTAAAACCGTGACAAACAATACTTATAAAATTACAAATAATTAATATTACATAAATAAAATGAAAAGGTAATAACTACAACATTTCAGATGTCATAATGGTCTATAAAATCAGCCATGTAAAACCAATTCAAGGAAAACATGCAGTCAATAATGCTGTCATTTAACCGTATTCATCAATAATAAATCGGCCACAATGAAAGTTTCGTTTTGACCATTAAAATACAGCAATGTCCGTGTTCTACCTTAAAATTATTAGTGCAGATTAAAATCAGTATGTTATATTGGAGGTTATTTTTGGCACACAAGATAATTCCAATTTATAGTGCACGGCCTTTTCCTGAATCAGCCGCAATAAAAGATTTATTTTGACAAATAAAATACAGCAACAGCCATGTAAAATCAAATCAAGGAAAAATACAATCAATAAAGATCAATATGCCGTCCTTAAACTTTACTCATCAATAGTAAATCAGCCACACTAAAAGGTTCGTTTTGACCAATAAAAGACAACAATGTCCATATTCTACCTTAAAGTGATCAGTACAGTTTAAAATCAGTATGTTATGCTGAAGATTGTTTTTGGCATACAGGATCATTCAAATTTGTATTGTATGGCCTTTTCGTGTATCCACAGGAATTTAATCAATTTGCAATTTATTTAGAGGGTCCTCCAGATCAAAGGATTTTTATTATTGGAGACCTGCATGTTCGTATGCCCCGAGTGATACAACTCTTTTTGAGTAGTGTGACGTGCGTGGGGCATATACAGATCAGGTGTATGAAGTTTTCCTTTTCAGATCCACTTAGTTTACATAACGTGGGGCCACTATATTTCAAGGACAGTTGGTCTGTCAATGATTGTAACTGCCCAAATTGAATCACCATCATCCTTCTCTTTCTGTGTACCAAGAATGCCAAGTTTAAGTATGGTGATGGTTTTATCCTGTTGTAGCTTTTGAGGACAATCCAGGCATGCGAACGAATACTAAAGCTGATTTTGTCATCCACAAAAGACTGCAGTTTTGAAACTCTATTTACCACTAGCCTGAATGCATAAAGGGGCAGAGAGAGGGTTCTTTTCCAAGGATGTCCATAAGGCATTATTTAACAAGTTGTCTCGGTTCTATCTAATTTTATACCAGGATTTTATTGCAGGATTTTATTGCAGTGTATCTTCTTCCCAGTACCTGGTGCGTGAGACCGAATTCCAAGCGAACTTTACTGTGGAGGCATTTTGCGGGAGTCTAAATACTCACTTATACTCAGTGATCTGCAATTTGCCCAAGAGGGATGCATTCTTCCCATGCACTTGCATATGCCATAGTTGGTAGCAATTTGGCTTGAAGGAGGGACCATCCAACTTCTTAGCGTGTCTACAAACGCATAGATTAGGGTGTTTCTTTTCTTTGTCATATATTGTTTGTGTTCAAAGAAATGTACCCTGTTGTCTATGTATATTCTCAGGAATTTATAACTCTTAACCCCATCTAGGGTCTCATCATCCAAGCAGATCTTGGTCACCGGCCGGATTCGATTCCTGATCGTCATTATTTTTTTTTTAGTAGTGTTAATGTCCAGTTTATTTACTTTAACATATTTGTTTGGTTCAATGACTGATCTTTGCATTCCGATTTTCGTTAGACTCAGCAGTACAACTTTGTCCGCATAGGAGAGGTGAGATAAGCTCAAGGGACCCAAACGCTGGGAGAGGGGGTTCAAATTTACACAGTCCAGCCTCTTGGATAAGTCAGCCATAAACAGATTAAAAATGAGTGGGGTCAACACGCATTCTGCTTCAGGCCCTTTTCCGTAGGGATGTTCCTCTAGAGCCTTGTACCGTCACCCAGTTCAGTTTGACATGCATCCAGGTATTTGGATACAGTTGTTCGATGGCTCATAACAGTCTGGTTGGGATATTAATTTCTTTTAGTTTTCTCCACAGGATCCCTTGATCTATGCGATCAAATGCATCTTTAAGGTCTATAAAGCAAAGGTACAGTTCTTTACCGTTGTCACTGGCGCTTGGCCGCTAGTAGAGTCCGTGTTAAGCTGTTCGTAGTTGTGCCGAACCCTTTTCTAAATCCGTGTTTGATTAACTGGTACCAAGATATTTGTGTTTGACCACTCAATCAGTTCTACTAGGATTAGAGAGGCAAAGTACTTGGCTTCTGAGTCTATTAATGCTATGAGCCTATAATTGGCAGGGATGTATCGGTCCCCGCCTTTAAAGATAGGGTTTATTATTCACCCACTCCAGCTCGTTGGGATGGTGCCTGTAAGGTCAACTTCTCTGTATAATAGAGATAACGGATATGGCCTGTACTGAGGATCCAGTAAGAAGACGACTTGCTGTTATCTTTTTTACCTCATCGGGTGAATAGAGAGATTGCTCATATTCAGGCAGACTACCTTGCTTATCCAATGAGCTAATGAACATTCTATTCGCCATCTCCCTTATGTTCCTTGGATCCTTTATTACTGTTGTTCCAGTTGCGATTCTGTACGATGTGATCAATAAGCAACATGTTAAACATATTTGTTGAATGAAAATATTGGTCGCGGTTGTCATTATTTCTTCAGACTACCATGAGATAATGATGTGGAGTTGCATCAATACATAGTGTTGAATGTGCCTAAAATAACATGTATTGTTTTGGGTGCATATGGAGGTACAAGTGTTTAAACAACTTAAACCTAAACAAATCTCCAGCATACAGGTGCGCCAACACACCAGCAGTGAAAGGGTTAAAAAAGGATTCTTTGCAGATTTTCCATGTTACTTTCAAGTCCTGCCTTGGCCTGACTGTGACGCTCAACTGCCTTTAAACAAGGAGACCATCCAATAAACCATCCAATTAATCAATTACCACAGTTAAAGGCTGATTCTGCATGTGGCTAAACTGTTCATGTCCAGAAATGTAGCGTAATGCACAGCACAAAGGAATTCTTCTTACTGTGTCTGCAAACTTTTATCCACGCCGGGAGCAGGCAGCCTCTAAACCTCTCATCTTTCCCTGGTGAGCATAAGAAAGGTACTGATGGTCGTTGGTAGAGTGCAATGCATTCTAATTTTTTCTAACATGTACACTTTTAAAACAATCTGAAGGCTAATCTAAACTTGTGTTTCTTTTTTGGTGTTTTTTTTTAAATGCCCCCACAGAATGCGATTAGGGGCCTTTGAGTCTCCCTTATCTCACAGATATTCATGGGCTGAAAGAGGTCCCTCTGAAGTGTTGGGGCCCACGCTGATCGCAGAGGCTGCAGAGTCCTGTGCTACTCCTGTCAACAGGAAGCCAGGTTTCTATAATTCCAATAGATGGAAATGATGAAAGAGTGATTTACATGGCTGTAACTAGAGGAATGTTCCTGCGGTACCAGAAATGTTAATTGGTGTGCTTAACTTCCCCGAAATAAAGTAGCAAAATTGTGCTGCCAGGCTTCTAGCTCTTTCATAAACATGAGAATGCCACGTTTCTGATGACGTGAAAGGAATCCGAAGGACGAGGTTTACTAGACTTAACAGTCTTGTTTAGAGTGCTGGCGGAATGGCCAGTGATTTGTTTGCTACATATTTACAATCCCCGCAGATTTTGAGAAATGTGGTAATGTTCCATTACATAAGAGGAATACAGTGAAAGGCTAGTAAAAGGCTTGTGTTAACGACAAAGTGAATCAGAGGATAAGATATCAACCTTTTGATGTACAACCAGTTTTACAACATTTATTTGCTTTGGTGTGTGACCACTGTACTTAGCACACCTGTAGATTCAGGTCTGTTAGCCCATATTTTAATAGTCAAATTAAGAGATTGCCTGATTGCCTTACTGCTTTTTTAACCGAATCTACCATGACTATATGTATATACCGCTGCGATTGAATCATGGCGCTCTGATCTGCTTGCATAAGTCTGAATTCTGAGTAAGTAGAAACTTAGGGGATGATTCCCAAAGGGCTTCCGCACTCGTGGCGGAGGCCCCACAGACATGGTGGGGGCCTTGCACTTGTGACGGGACCTCCATACTGCAATTACCCTTTGCGGAGGTCCCGCTAAGAGTGAGTGACCTCCACCATGACTGCGGAGGCCCTATGTGAATCAGCTCCTTAGAGTTTATATCTTCGAGGAGAACCTTAATAACTCTATTTTTAAAAGTTTATGCATGAGCTATCATTCAAATGATTGTCAGACTCTGTAAGTCATGGTCAGGTGCCTCAGGATGGCCTCGCCATCACAATCCCAGGCATTCCAGGACTATTGCTCTTCAATGTTTTGACAACTTTACGGCCCTATTGTATGCAGCTGTCCAATGTTTTGTTGGCATTAGGGTTCATCCAATGCTGTGGACCCTGGAGGGGTGTTTGTGGTTTAGTCCCTTCCTGTTGGGTCACAATGGTAGTGACCGTGACGTAGGGACGAGTAAAATAAAGAGAGCGTGGGCAGATAGCTCGGGCTAGTGTACCACACAGTCACCTGTCTGGGCTCCGTTATTCATTCAAGACGCTCGGCCTACTTTCATACCACAGGCCCTGCAAAGTAACAACTGGTGATGACGGCGGTCTGAACCAGCCACCTCATCTTCTTCATGGCCAGGGCACTGCTCGTTCTACTGCGCACGTGGTGTCGGCTACTCCGGGTCTGTAGTGGTGTGGAGCTGCGAGTGTACAGCTTTTCTGGCGCGGCCTCTTGGTATGGGCGTGTCAGCTGGCAGTGCTCGTTCTCCGACCTGCTCACCGAGTGCGCGTCCACGTGCTGGAGCGCTGCCCCGCCCTGCCTGGGTATTCTCCTGTTGGAGACTCTTCCCTCGTGGCCTGTTGCGGGGCTGCTGACGTCGGCAGGATCTTCTTTGCCAAGCCTGGAGGTGGACCATCCAGTGTTTGATTCTGCGGGCCGTAGGCCATCCTGGCAGTGCATTTTTGGGCTCTTCTCAATGGACCTGTCTCTCCTCATCCCACAGCATCTGGAAATCACCCTGCAATGTGGTTTGGTCATCTTCTGCTGTCCTTCATGACTCCTACACCAGTTCTACAGCCTTGCACTGTCCAGTAAGCCCAGTACCTCCTGCAGCCGAAGGTGGTAGAAAGTTTCGGCCGCTGTACTACCCCCCTGCACAGTTTCCCCATACAGAGGCAAGACACAGCGCTGGTCATCTGTACATGCCTAACTGTCTCTGGTTACTCCTGGTGGGGGCAGCCTACAACCTGACTCTGTGGGGCAAAGGGTAGAGTGAGTGCAGTGTGCTATATCCACTGTTATGTTATGTTATGTTATTTGAGCTTATATAGCGCACGGTTACCCAAGGGTGTCCTGGCGCTGAGCATACCTGCTGGGCGTCAGTGATGGGGATTTTACTGTGAGAAAAGCCAAGTTTTCAGCCTCCTTCTGAAGGAAAGGAGATCTGCTGAGTTCCTCAAATGGAATGGGAGCTCATTCCATGCCTTAGAGGCACAAGTGATGAAACTTCTGCCCCCCCAACTGGCCTTTTTAATCGGAGGAACTAGGACTTGTTTCGCTCCTGTAGACCGAAGGTTCCTTGCGGGGACATACCAATTGAATTTTTGCCTCAGATGGTTGGGGCCAATTCCATTGAGGGCTTTGAAGGCCATGCAGACCGCTTTAAAGCGTACCCTTAGCTTCACAGGGAGCCAGTGTAACTGTTTTAGCTCCTTCTTTACAGAGACAAATTTGGGAGTACCTGTTAGCATTCTGGCTGCAGCATTCTGTGCAATTTGAAGCCTGTTAACATGCTGTTTTTGGGCATTTAAATATAGACTGTTACAGTAGTCAATCCGTGCCATAATAAGGGCCGTGATCACTGTCCTGAGACTGCTCTCCGGAAGAAAGAACTTTATTTTCCTTATGATTCTCAGGATTAAAAAACATGTCGAGACCACCGAGCTTATGTGATCGCCAAAAGAGAGCTTATTGTCCATAATCACCCCCAGGTTTTTGCTTTCCTGGTGGGAGAAGGACAGAGGCCCAGCTCTGCTGGCCACCAATCTGGCGTCCACAGGTTAGGGTTGTTTCCAAACATAATAACCTCTGTTTTGCCTGAATTTAATTTCAGGCAGTTGGACGACATCCATCCTGAGATGGCCCTCATGCAATCATGAAAGCGAGCCCCTGTTTCCTTCTCTTCCCCATCTCTAATTGACAACACTATTTGCGTGTCGTCTGCGTAGGAGGTGATTTGGAAGCCGTAGGATTTAATTTGGCCCGCCAAAGAGATCACATACACATTGAAGAGTGTCGGGCTTATCGATGAGCCCTGTGGCACCCCACACGGGAGTGAGAAAGGCTTTGACCTATGATTGTCCAGGTCCACTGTTTGCATTCTTCCAGAGAGGAAGGACTGTAGAAGGTTCCAAGCGGCACCATGTACTCCTACTTCAGACAACCGGTCCATCAGAACTTCATGATGGACCGTGTCAAAGGCTGCTGACAGATCTAACATAATCAGAATTGCCTTTCCTCCTCTGTCCAACGCCTCTCGCACCTCCTCTGTGGATTTGATTAGGGCCAGCTCGGTACTGTGTTCTGCTCTAAACCCGTATTGCGATGAATCGAGTAGATTGTTAGTTAGCAGAAATGTGCTGAGCTGGGTGTTCATGGCCTTTTCAATAATCTTGGCGGGAAGCGGGAGTCTTGAGATTGGCCTATAATTGTTTGAATCGGTAGGGTCCAGGGTGGGTTTTTTTAATAAGGGAAGGATAGAAGCCTTCTTCCAATTGCTGGGGAATTTGCCCGTTGTAATTATGTTATTCAACAATGGTGTAAGAGTCGATCCTATAACTTCTGGGATTTGCTTTAATACCGATGCCGGACATGGATCCATCGGGGATCCAGACCGAATGGAACTCAGAAGTTTGATTGTATCTGGTGTCTCTAACAGAGAGAAATTGACTAATGCCGGTTTGTTTTGTTCTATGTTTGGAGGCATCGTCCTCATCCCCCTTTGAGCTAGGCTAAATGAAGAAAAAATAGATTCCACTTTTTGTTGGAAAAATTTGGCCAATTTTTCACAGAGCTCTGGACTACTTTGACTCTTGGGGGCCTTTGGGGATGCTAGTTTGGTGATGGTTTTGAAGAGCTCTTTGGCATTGGATTCAGCCTGGGAGATTTGTTCAACAAAGAACTTTTTTGGTTTCCAACAGTTTATCCTTGTATTGTCTAAGGCTTAGCTTATAGCTTTCTTTGTCCACGTTATTGTAGCCTTTCCTCCATACCCTTTCCAAACGTTTACAGGCCTGTTTTTGGTTTTTAGTTCATCCGAAAACCAGGGGCAGATGGATAAGCCCTTTTAGGAGTCCACACTTTAACGGGGCGAGTTTGTCACATGCTACTTCTAGCCACTCCGTAAATGCAGAGGTAGCTTCATCTACCTCTACAGGGAGAGGAGACTTGGTATTTTCCAGTGCCTCTCCTAACTCTACGCAGTCTACGTTTTCCAAACTCTTTTTTCAATGGTCCCTGAGAGTTCTGATCTAAGTTTGTGGTCCTTACTCTTTCACCTTAAAGAGGATGGCGCAATGATCGGACCACAGCAAAGGGAGTACTGACGAGACTGCCAGTGTAGGATTATTAGAATAGATCCCATCCAGCGTGTGCCCCTTGTTGTGTGTTGGTACTCCGATCAACTGCTTCAATTCCCCTGCCTCCATCACTTGCCCCAATGTAATAGTGTCTAAATTGGATTGATCCTCCAGATAGAAATTAAAATCCCCTAGTACCGTAAAGGAATCTGCAAATAGCCCTTCTGCGAGCAGTGTCCCCAGCAGTTCTAAAAATCCACCCCTGGGGCCTGGAGGGCGATAGAGGAGTATCCCCTTAAAGGTGCTATGGTGTGAGGTGCATAAGCTAAATGAGAGAGCCTCACACGTGGCATTTGAAGCAGTGTGAAAAGCGGGCTTCAGTGACTCATGGTAGATAACTGCTAGTCCCCCTCCTCTCCCATGGAGTCTGTCCAAAGTGTGACAGTGGAATCCCGGAGGGGTTGCGTTGGCTAAATCAGGACCAGATGCCTGATCAGACCAGGATTCAGTTATGAAGGCCAATTTAATATCTTGTTCCTCGATGAGCAACGCACACTCCATGCTATGTTTAATGAGAGATCTGGCATTCAGCAGCATACAACTAAGAGGAGGTTGGTCCACTATATTATCTCTCCTTCCTATTCTGTCGTTGGGGCCAGAGGCCGGAAGATCCAGAATGTGTGGCAGAAGTGTGTTACAGTTAGGGCAAATACTTCTAAGGCGATTGGGCATAACCTCGAAGGGAATACAGGGGCACCCATCAATTCCCCCACGCGGGTTTAATCTAACGAGGTCCTCCCTAGTGTGAGCCGTTGTATTTGAAATGAAGCGGCCATGGGGACGGGCCCTGGGCCCGGTCCGGGCGTGGACGGGCGCAGACGGGCTTGCCTTAGGCGCGCCCGCTGCGCGCGTCCGCTGCACGTCCGCATCAGCGTGCCTTTTAGCCCCCCGCGTCGAAAAAGCTGGAGTGCTAACCCCCAAGATGGCGGCCCCGTTATTTTCACCTAAAACACTGCGATCAATGCGACAATGCAGTACAGGTAAGAGACACAGTATTCAAACAGTATTACACAAGTTAAAATCAATTGTGCTTTAAAATCATTTAAATGAAGTCTTAAAAATGAGGTAGGACACCCAGTAAAGCAGCGCTACTTCTGGCTAGCGTTAAACACAGCTCTGGCCCAGTCACTGCACCTTCTTCACTGTTCAGCATGGCCACCATGACAGCAATACCACCTGTAGAGCCATTTATGATTGTTGGTCCCTCATCTGCACATGCTGCAAAGTGGAAGGAATGGGTTGAGCACCTGGAGACCTACTTTGCAGCTATCAATCTTGATCCTGACAGACAATGCCCCATGCTCCTACATCTGGGAGGGCCAGCGATACATAAACTGGGACAAGCGGTTGCGAAGCGGGACCACCTTACACATACCTCACCCTTAAGTGGACGTTAACTGCCCACTTCATACCGCTGGCCAATCCTGATTACGAACGGTTTTTGCTACGTCAAGGGAGGCAGCTACCGGATGAGTCCATTGAAGGTTCTATGCCCGTCTGAGGGAGCTAGCTAGCACGTGCACCCTACCAGATGCTAATGATGAAATCTGAGCTCAATTTATTCAGGGTTGTTCCTCAACAAAACTCAGAGAGAACATCCTTCAAGTCCCAGGGATGCCCATGGCAGACATGCTAGCCATGGGCAGGCCAAAAGAATTGTGCAAGGTGCGAGCAGCTCACATGGAGGCAGCACTACATCCCTAGGTTAAAACAGAACCGGTCAATGCAGTGGCCATCTGAAACCCGGACAAGAAAAAGACCTGTACCAAAATAACTGCGGCATTCAAGACATGCTATGGATGTGGAGGTCCCTTTCCATATCAAGGGGCCTGCCCAGCACAAGGAAAGCGATGTTCAGCATGCAACAAACTGAACCAGTTGGCCAAGGTCTGTCGCTTGTCGATGCCCCCAAAAGGTCAAAGACCCAAACCAGTCAATGCCCTCCATGCAGGAGAAGTCCCAGAGGACGAAGGGACATGGACGATGACGACATTGATGGTGCAGTTCACGTTATACATACCATGCAACCCGACTTATGCCCCCAAAAGCACATCCTGAGGTGCAGCGTCCTCCTGCGTGGTCATCAAGTACAGGTGCTGGTCGATACTGGGACTTCCATTAACATCATAGCCCAGTCCCTGATGCACACACTTTCTGTTCAACCTACTCTGAAGCCCACCACTACGAAGGTGTTCGCCTATGGATCCACTTTTCCCCTTCCCCTAGCGGGAGTGTTCACAACCAAGATCACTCATGAATCTCGCTCAACTCGGGCCAAGGTATATTTTACCAAAGGTGGCACCAGGATGCTACTGAGTTGCCGGACAGCAGAGCGTCTTCAACTCTTCATGTTCGCCTTCAGCATGCACAAGGAAAGTGTGGAAGATCTGGTGACTCGGTTTCCATCAATATTTGAGGGCATAGGGTGCCTCAAAAAGCCATTTGGTCTGCGTACACATTGATGACTTGATCCAGCCGGTGGCTTTAAAGCATCAACGGGTGACATTCCACCTCAGGCCAAAGGTGGAAGAAGAAATGATGAAGCTGGAGCAGGCAGACATTATCGAAAAGGTGGACGGCCTGACTCCATGGGTGTCTCCAATCGTTGTGGCAAGCAAACCCAAACAGCCAGGAGAAGTCAGAATATACGTGGATATGCGCCTATCGAATTTGGCTATCAAACGGGAGCCCCATATGATGCCCACCATAGACAACATCGTAACCAAAGTGAGTGGATCAAAATGGTTCTCAAAGATAGATTTGAGACCTGGCTATCACCAGTTAATGTTGGACCCAGAGTCTCGTGCTATCACTACTTTTTCTACCCAAGTAGGATTAAGAAGGTACAAATGGCTTAGTTTTGGAATCTCCAGTTGCCGCTGAAGGTTTGTCAGGACACCATCCGAGGTGTGGTGGCTGGTTTAGACGGAGTCCTCAACCTCACCAATGACATTCTGGTCCATGCCCCCACTCTTGAAGAATATTTTGATCGCTTAAGAGATACTTTTCAATGTCTCAAGGAGAATGGTCTCACCCTTCAAAGTGTGCTTTTCTACAAAAATGAGATACCTTTTTGTGGGTATTGTTTCTCCCAGGAGGGTGTACAACTGGATCCTGCCAAAGTCCAGGACATCCAAGCTGCCCCAGCTCCCACCACTGTGACCGAGGTAAGAAGCAATAGAAGAAAAACCCCATGGGAATTAAAGGTCTGTAACGATCAACAGACCATATTAACTAACAGCATGATATAGTGAACTCAGTGTAAACACAAGTAATTTTAAAATTTCATTTCTTTAATTCAAAATGGTTAAAAAATGTGTCAAGGCATAATTCATAAAGATAATTAGATTTAGACATGTTCTCATCATGATACAAATAAACATCAATTACTAGAATACAATTGAACAAAACACAAAATACACACATTTTCTACATACATATAAAATACAAACAACAAATGTTTTCCGATAAGTACAAAGCTCAAAGGACAATCATGACAGTGATAGACAAAAAGTGGCTGTTAGATGGATCTTCTACGCGCGTTTCGGCGCAATCTGCTCCTGCATCAGGAAAGCCACAAAATTTCCTAAAAAGTGAATTAAAAACCAAATAAAATACACTGAGATTCAGGATAAACATTAGAGATGATCATACCTTCACCAAAAGGAAAACCTATATTTAAATAATGCAGCATAGGAATTAGGATGAAAACTGGGAGTGAATGAAAAAAATGTAGTGCTAATACCGTCACCCCAAGATCAGAAACCATATATAAGAAGTGGTAATAGGATAATGCACATGCATAGTTAAGTTCTCCTATATTCTTTATGGTTGAAGGCAGGCAGGTCCTCGGGGGTTTTCGAGGTTGCTAGCTGCAGGACACACCGGGATTTTGCAGGAGCAGGTTCGAGGTGGAGACAGGCCGGCAGGGCTGGGGCCAAGTCAGTGGTCGTCTTCCTCTTGTTAGCTTCAGCACGGCTGTTCGGTTTTTCTTCTTTTCTTGTAGTTTCTTCTGGTCTGAGGAATCAAGGTTCAGGGGTGCCCCTAAATACTAGATTTAGGGGTGTTACAGGTAAGTAAAAGGTTGGGACCAATGTGTCCCTTCCCTGGGGTGGGTACACCCCCTATTATGCCACCCTCCAGTGGGAGGGGGGCATAAGCCTTTCCCTGGTTGGCTGAGTCCCCCCCATCCGCAAGATGCGGGGGCTGAGAGTTGTGCTTCACCTCGCCTGCCCCACCTGAAGGGTGGAGTTGGCAGAGGTGGGCACGCCTCTCTTCCTCACTTGTTTTTCCTGCCGGTTCTCCCGCCCAAAGTGGGGGTCAGAACCAGTGGGGACCAGTTGCTGAAAGCAGCAAGTGGCCTGGGGAAGCTCACAAAGGCGGCAAGCCTTTGAAGCTTCCCCTTCGTGGACCCTGCCCATCCTGGGGGAGGAGGCTTGGCACCTCGTCCATGATGTGCATTGTTTCAGGCCTCCGAGAGCAGCAGGCTCTCGACCCAGGGGTCCAGAAACATGTCTGGTGGTGGCAGCTGAAAGCAGCCACTCAGCCTGGACACTAGTGGTAGGTTAGTTTTCAGGGGGCATCTCTAAGATGCCCTCTGTGTGCA
This sequence comes from Calotriton arnoldi, assembly GCA_963921515.1. NCBI lineage: Eukaryota > Metazoa > Chordata > Amphibia > Caudata > Salamandridae > Calotriton > Calotriton arnoldi. The sequence goes on along the minus strand of CAWUFW010015504.1, from coordinate 314,750 downwards.
TTTTTCATTAAATCCCACACTGGCATCAGTGTGGGTTTAATGTGCTGAGAAGTTTGATACCAAACTTCTCAGTTTTCAGTGTAGCCATTATGGTGCTGTGGAGTTCGTAATGACAAACGCCCAGCACCATATACTCTTAATGGCAGCACTGCACTTACAATGTCTAAGAATGGACTTAGACACTGTAAGGGTTCAGGGCTCATGCACCTGTACAATCACCACTGGTATAGTGCACCCAGCTAGAGGGGTGACTGATCTATGCAAGGGCAGTGGGTTGTAGGCATGGCACACAGGGATGAGTGCCATGTCGACTTTTCACTTTGTTCTGCACCAAAACATGCAGCCTGCAAAGGCAGTGTGTGAGTGTGAAGGTACAGGACCTCTAAGGGTGGCACAATAAGTGTTGCAGCTTTTAGAGACCTTCTCTGGTCACAGTGCCCTGGATACCTGTGGTATCATTTACCAAGGGCTTACCTGTGGCCAGAGATGCCAATTGGGTTTAGGCTTTAATGCAGTTTTAGGGAAAGAACATAGGCCCTGGGCCTGGGTAGCAGGAGCCCAGGACACAATCAGTCACACTCAGCAATTCAGCAAAAAGTGGGGGCAACCATGCAGAAAGAGGGCACTTTCTCACACAGGGGACAACCAATTGACATTTTCATGAAGGAGATATAGGAACATCAGTTTTCTCTGTAAGAAGTGAGGTAAGATAAGTTAAATTTGTGTCTCTGCAGAGTTGAACACAATTTTCAGGTGCTTTAACCTGCAAAAGCAATTGAAAGATAATGTGGTATTTTTTTTCACGTCAAGTAAAAATCTTTGTATAGTAGGTGCTGGCCCTTAAAACTAGACCTTTTATATATACCTTTTGTATATGCTACTATTAACAATACTTATTTACCTTTTGAAAACAATAAAAAAATACTCATGAAATTTATACTAACATAATACAGCAAACACCATTCTAGAAACGTTTCTTAACTTGTTAACTGCTTTCTCAGTTAATTTTTTCGTGCCCAGAAGAGGTGATCAGCAGAGATTACCTCTCACCTTTGTATATGGGAATGACAATGTAGAGGTTGAAATTTGAGTTCAGTTTTACACCGAATCAAGAACTACGTGGGAGTAAACAGGTTTTGTTCTGTTTCTTAGTAAGGGAAAATTGGTTTTATGTCTCTCTAATGTAATTATGTTTATTTTTCATTTATGTTGTATCCAGGGAAAGATAGTGCAAGCCACTTTGAGGCAGTTACAAAGTGCAATGAAAAGCTAAGAAGTGTAATTTTTTAGAATGTTGAGAGGGCTGAATTTGTGAAATGTTGTGATGACACATGAATATCAAATGCTTTTTAAAAAGGCTCGTGGAACCTTTCCAGGATTTTGTCTCTTTTTAAGGTCTGGCCCAACAGTGTAGCTGTTACTGAACAACAGAAAATAGTGCTTTCGGGAGTACTACAGAGAAAGGGATTAAGGCTCAGATTTTGATTCCTCAGAAGTTGTCTGCTTCCACTGAAAACAAGTGCTTGTATTGTATCGAAAGATTTGCATTGTGAGAATCCTTGTACGGTCATTTTAGGATGGGTAGTAAATTGTTCTGGAAACTGTAATTTTGTACAAATTTGTAACTTTGACTACTGAGAGAGGGGCTTTGGGGCCACCCAAATGTTGATTTCCTTGACTATAGATTTTGATTGGGCAGAAGTATGCTTCCATTGAAAGAGTGCTTGTTTTGCACAGTTTGCCTTGTGGAAAAATGTATGCTTAACACAGCATGGCTAAGTTGGTTATGGTGACAAGCCATAGGCCATGGCTTTAGGTCTGATCTGCATATAAAGGAATGTTTTGGCAAAGGCACTAGGTCTGACTTATTTATTGTAAAATCGTATGTGAAAGCCACTAGGCCTTTTTAGGGCAGATTGCCATTACTCTATGTTAAAACTTGTATACCGGCATTGTCTTACACAGAATCCTGCAAATTACAAGTGCAAGGGGTTTCCGTGTTGGTTGCCCTCTACGTCAGTCTCTCGGGCCTTCTTGGGTTTCATTACTGCTTAGAAAATTTTATAATGTTAACACATTAATAATGGGGCTATAAATAAAGAAGTTAAACTAAAAATGTTAGAATATAGTAAGGACGATCTGTGGCCTCAACTGAATTTAGAAAAACTCCAACTTGCCCAATAAAATTGTGATTCTTTTTTTTTTATATTTGTTTGTGAATTAAAAAAACATTTCATCATTTGTATATGCCTTTTTGTGTACTGTTTTACTGTTCAAATCATCAAAATTGCTTAGCTCAGGATCCCCAGGGGGGGTCCCTGGATTCCAGTAATGATTAAGTGGGGAATCACAAAAGTTAAAAGGTTAAGAATCAGCTGCGGTTTCTTCTTGTGGGAAGTGAAGTGTCGCCCCACTTGCCCGCTGTGAGCCGCGGTAAATGTGAACAGTGAAGTGGCAATGTAATGATTTCATTGCCATTTTATTTTTCACAAGGCACGCCACAGCCGTCAGTCAGCCTGCCTCCGAGCTGGAGAAATGCTGGCGGTTCCTGTTCTCTGCTGCTGATTGGCAGCATGGAGGACTAGAGGAAGGCTGGCCAGACACTGAAAAGTATGCATGTCAGTTTGGCTGGCCGTCTTGTGACGGCCAGCCTGCCATGCACACTTTGCAGGTCTCCACCAAGCTGTCTTTTCCAGTGAAAAGCGCTGTAGCTAAGATCCTTATGTATTCACTTCCAAATTTATATCGAGGCAGGAGAGGAGCAGAATTTCGTCAATTTGAGTTACTCCGCTGTTGAGCAAATAACCCACTGTAACAACTCAGCAGACCTCGTAACCTTACAAAAGCACTTGGAATGATACGTGAGAGCACATTAAGCTTTGAAGGAAATATCTTTTTGTGACTTGAAACAGTGAAAAATTATAATTGGCCTTAGGTGACCAATAAAGGCATTTAGTTATTTAAATTGATACCCTGGACCAAGGCATAAATATGAAAAGATTTCTTAGTTCCATATTAGGTCATGGAAGTAGTAAATAGGTTCTTCCAATTCCAGTGAATATTGCTCCCCCCTGACTTCTTCTCTTGTCCTTCATCAAGGACTGGTTTGCTAGTTAAATCATGACAATGCTTTACTTGGTTATGACAGTTTACTAACAAAGCTATTCAGAGGCAAAAGTAGATAATGCAGTGTCTGTGGAAGTTGGGGGAGAAAAGATATGAAATGCTACTTCTGATCTGGTGCTGTGAATTTTAATTATATAATTGTTCCCCATGTGATAGAATAGATCATGTACTGATGGAAACCTACTCTCCCCACCTCCACCAACACACATGCATTATCTGGCAGGCTGACTGAACTGACAGGCTCTACTGTTTGAACATAAGTTGTCTTTAGTGGAATATAATTTGCTGTGCCATGCAGGCCTGTCAAATTCAGGCTTAACAAAAAGTGATTACAACACACATACCTTTCATAAACAGTTTGTACTTTGAGCACAAGGGAAAATGAAGCAAACCTAAATATTAGAAAGGGCATTATTTTGCTTACCACTGTTTGTAAATTACTAACTTTGAGTGTGGATTATGATACCTGTGGTCTTTAGTCTTTGTAATGTTGTGTAAGTATTTATGTGTGCCTAGGAGTGACATCACAAGGTGCATGTAGATGTATTGTTACTTAGGTTAACACATACAGATTTCTTGTTGAGGATGCCCTCACCTAACACTTGGTCTGGTTGCCTGAATTATTTAACAATAGAAATTATTCAATTTCACTCATAAGCATTTGCACACAAAGGAAAAAGAAGTTCCACTGAGCCCCGTTTTCTAACAAAACATCAGCCACAACTGACATGGAGTCTTCAAGGTTGCATGTACTTCATCTATGAAATCCTGGATTCTTCTCTTTGGGTTTTCTTTCTCTCCTTGTGGGAGTAGTTGCTATGTCGCTCTTGGTTCCCTTCTTTGAAATTGCCTGGAGACATCAGGGAACAGAGGTGTAGCCTTCTCCTGGACCACTTCCCACCCTTGTGTTCTTGAAGGGAAATAGAGGAAGGGTGAGGATGGTGTTCTGCTTTCTTATATAGTTCCTGAATGACCTCCTTCCCCACACCCCCGCCTCCTCCCAGACAGTGCCTCAGTTGTGTCACACAATTTTCCTGTCTTGTCACTGAATTATATCCAAGGGCTTGAGCTGCATAGCCCCTTACCTTGAATTGATAAGGAGGAAGGATGTGTCTGGTGCTCTGGTCCCTTCTGCAGGCATTGAGTGTTCTCCGTTATGAAATTAAGGGACCCACCTTCTTTTTTCCTTCTGCCTTCCTTTGGTCTGTCGATACACAATTAGATGAAGAGAGTCTGCTCACAACCCAAGAAACTTCTCTCCTATTCTTGATTGCTTGCAACCCTCTGACAGCTCATACCCTATAAAACTGGCAGTCTGCTTTCACTGAGGGAGAGAGAACCATGCTTGCTGATCGCATTATTGCTGCTGCTGATTTATTGCTGTCCTGGGAGGAAAAAGCCCTTCCCGGGATTTGGGACCCTGCCAGAGTTGGGAAGAACTCCTGGGGGTGTAATTCTATAATATTGAAGTAAGTAAGTATATGGGATGTACCTGGGATGCTGCAGTAGTGTCTGAGGTTGATTTGTATAGTGGTGCATCCCTTGTGAAATTAAGACTGCAAGATAGGACTGTATTGTGTGCCTGAGAAAGAGAATTGCTGATTTATTTCAAGTGATGTCAGATCTGTATGAAGCTGCATAACCCAACTACTTTCTGTTTGATAGCCTCGTTTGGTATTTTAAGTAAAGCAATTGTGTAATTGGGCCCAACAGGGATGTGTAGGCGGTATAACTGCAGAATGGTTGTGGGCCAGATCATCAACAAGAAGAACGCAATTTCTTCTTGCAGGGCTCCTCCAGGTACGCCGTACGAATGACCATAAAAAATAGCTGAATTATTATTTTATTTTTTACTTAATAATTTTATTGTTAGCATCAGAATCAAACAATTACAACAGAACATCAAGTGCATCAACCGTACTCACGCTTCTCCCTTACCTCCCGGCTCCACAGAACAACATCCATCAGTTGGATTCGATGAGTCCCATAATGCCATCCCCAAAAGTGACCCTAGCCCCCCTCCCCGTACAGCCAAGATATTCTGGTTAATGTAAAGTTTGGTTCTCCTGCATGAGCCCAACTATCTGACCCTTTATAGCCATACCAACAGTAGCTCATTGCTCGTGATGGTCCAGCTGGGTGAGAATGATCACAGTAAGACCCAGAGTGTTGATGTGGGATGTTGGAGTGAAGTGTATACGACAAGTGTTTCATTAAAGAACACTGCATCTCTCAAACATTCATGTTGTGTGGGGAGGAGCTCCTAAAGCCACGTCGTCGCTATGCGGTGCTTAGTCAGCAACAATAAAATCGTTGTTAGGCATGTAGTCAGTTTAAACACATGAGCTACATGGCCCAGAAGAGGAAGCATTGGGGATGGCACAATGTGAGTTTGCGTAATTTCAGACTCCCCCCTTTCCTCTCGGACCCCACACCTACCACCTGCGGAGTCCCCCAGGGCTCCTCCCTCAGCCCGACGCTCTTCAACATCTACATGGCTCCACTCGCCCCCATCGTCAGAACCTACAGACTCAACATCGTGTCATACGCAGACGACACCCAGCTCATCCTCTCCCTATCCAACGAGCCCAACACCGCCAGACGCAACTTTCGAGAAGGCATGGAAGCCGTCGCCAAATGGATGAAAAACAGCTGCCTACAACTAAACACCAACAAAACAGAAGTACTCATCATGGGCCCAAACCCCGACGCCTGGAGCGACACCTGGTGGCACCCCGCCCTCGGAAACCCGCCAACCCCCACGGACCACGCACGCAACCTGGGAATCATCCTGGACTCCGAGCTCAAAATGGACCGCCAGATCAACTCTGTCTCGTCTTCCTGCTTCCACACCCTCCGCCTCCTTCGTAAGACCTTCAAATGGATCCCCATCGAACACCGAAAGACCGTCACACACGCCCTGGTCACCAGCAGGCTCGACTACGGCAACGCACTCTACGCCGGAATAAACAAAAACCTCACCCGCAAGCTACAGAACATCCAGAACGCCGCCGCAAGACTGGTCCTCAACCTGCCAAAACACTGCCACATCTCCCAGCACCTGCGCACCCTCCATGGGCTCCCTGTTGAGGCGAGAATCACCTTCAAGATGCTCACCCACGCACACAAGGCCCTCCACGGCACCGGACCAGCATACCTGAACAGCCGACTCAAATTCCACGCACCCCAAAGGACCCTACGATCAGCCCAGCTCTCCTACGCCGTGGTCCCCCGCACCAGAAAGACCAGATTGGGAGGCCGCTCCTTCTCCTTCCTCGCGGCCAAAGCATGGAACGCCCTTCCGCTCCACCTCAGACAGACAACATCGCTCCCCATCTTCGCAAGAAACCTCAAAACCTGGCTCTTCGACAGACCCCCTCCTTGATGGATGGAACCTGCACCCCCCCACCCCTAGAGCCTTGATACCCTTACGGGTGAGTAGTCGCGCTTTAACAAACCCCTGATTGATTGATTGAATAGTTATTGTTGCTTTCCAAAAGGCCTGGATGCTCGGTCACTTCCATGCTAAATGGATAAAGTCAACTTTGGCCCAATCACATCTTAGGTAAGCAAACCCCCAGCTCAGTCATCTTGCTCTCTCCACCAACAGTAAATGCAGTCTGTCCTGTTTGGGCGTCCTGACAGCCGCCCGCCACGCCCAAGTCATACAGTAGACCGTACGCATCAGAGCTGTGTGCCTGGCCATATGCCATGATTTGCGCTGTACCTTCATCAACTGGTTCCTCTCAATAATCAGGTGCAGGAGGTAATGATGTGGGTGGTATACCAAAAGTTTTCACGCTGTGCTGCACCGTGAGGTAGTACTTTGCAAATTCTGGGACTGAGTAACCACCCTTTCCGAATGGAAAAATAAGATTATTCCATCGCAGGCAGAGCGGCCCCCTGTCCTAAACCAGCCTAGCCAGCAATAAATGAAGTTTACAAAAGAAGGCCCTCCGCAAAGAGATGGTGTTGTTGGAGAACACGTATAAAAACATAGGAATAGCACCAATTTTAACAAGCATTGACAAAGCCATAGGTCTGGGCAATTTTAGGTGAATGAGTGTATGGTAATATTGAGTGAGTGTGTGTATGAATAGATGAATGAATGAAAATAGGCATGGCAAGGGCTGCTGGTTACAGCCTTCTCAACCCACTTCCTCAATATATGAAGTGCCCCAGACAAAACACCAAAAACCTGTTTCAAAACACCTTGAGGCTTCTGATTTAGGTCATAGAAAGCATTGGAGATTTACATTGTTTGGAAAATAAAGACCATCAAGATGATGCAGGGTTCCTTCAACAGATGTAAGTGCCCTCCAAACAATGGTGAAAATGGAGTCTAACTTTCTAAAACTGTCAACCGTGTTAGGCAATAGACCTAGAAGTAGGACTAAATGCTCAAATAAATCGAATAAGCAAAGACACTACAGTGACAGTAGACAGTGACATAGGAGGAGTATGTGGCCACATCCATAGATTTATAAAACAGGTTAGATATAAGGACACCTAAAAAAAAGCTTTATAGACTAGACTTTGCTCCATTTTAGAAAGTTTTTTCTGTTGCTCCAAAGATGCAGTTCTGATGTTAAACTATTCCACGGGAGTAACATGTTTTAGAGCCAGAGAGCAAAGGATGATATCAGGATTAAATAAGCTTCAATATGTTTCAGTGGAGCAAAGGTGGTGGACAGATGCACATAAATCAGTAACAGGACTTATTTGTGGTCCCTAGTATTAAAGCAACAAGAAAATATTCTGCACCCCTTTTAATCTTACTTTTTAAAAAAAAATATATTTTTATTTGGAGACAGTGCATAAATCTTGAAAACAAAAGACATTAAGAAAATAGAACAATTCATTTAGACATCAAGCAGCATAACCACCTAGTGGGAATTAAATGTTTAAAAGACCATACACCATAGAAACCACAATGATAATAAAGTGCCATAGTTTGATTCCTGAAAATACAATCTGATTTAACCATGATTTTAACTTACAGCTGTTACCAACATCATAGCCTCCCCAAACTGGTTAAAATCCTCGTTCTCCCACAGAACCTTGAATTTTTCATAGGAGCCTGCTCTCAAAGCGTATTTTCTTTCGTGTTCCTTAATTCTACCCAATATACTTAACAGCTGTGTGAAAGTTGGAATATCCGCCGATCTCCATCTCTGCAGAATCAATGACCGTGCCACCAAAACCAAGATAAATATCTGGTTTTTTTGTTGAATGGTTGCTGAAAGGTCTGCAGAATAGCCTAGCACCATACTCTGAATATCCAAAATCTGCAGGACTTTCAATGTGTTTTGGCAATATTTATTAATATTTTCCCAAAATCCCTCTAATTTCCGACATCCACAAATATGAGTCCAATTCCCTCCGCCCTCTAAGTTACATCTGAAACAATTTGAAGAAATCTGAGGGTTAATTTTCTGCAAAAAAAACGGTGTGCGATACAGCAGCCATTTGGTATAAAATTGCATCTGCTTAAAATTGGCCGCTTTCAGCAGGGAACTGTTAAACTTATTAATCTCATGCCATTCTGCATTAGAGATGGACAACCCTTCTTGATTTTCCCACTTTCTCTGTGCCTTCAGACAGAGTTTGTCTTCTCCTTGAGTCCGAAATAATGAAACCCATCCACTTATTGAAATGCGATGTGTATGATTTACCAAACGCCCTACGACATTACTGACATCGCTGATCCGTGTAGGGTCAAGTTCTGACAAAAAGTCTTTGATCCTAACATAAGACCATTGCATAATAATTTTACTAAGCTTAAGTAATGGTTCAATTTCAGACCAGGTTTTCCCCTCTTGCTGCAGAAAATCTCCTATCTTTCTAAATCCCTGGCTTTTCCAGTTCGCCAGAATTACTGGATCTAATAGTAAATCTTTACCTACATAGATGTCAGAAAGGTAAGTTTCTGCATTCAACGTGGGAATCGAGAAATGCTGTCACAGGCCCTGTGTGGCTGTGACCGTGAAGGAGAGACGAAGCACACTTGAGGAAAAGGAGATGCCCCGAGATTATTTCGTTAAGTGGCTCTTTAATATTTTAGGTCAAAACAACAGTTGCGGCCAGTCACTATCGCCGTGGGCGTGGAGAAAGGAGAAAGCAAAACAGTCTTTATGGTCCTGGGGAGTCCCAGGGTCAAGGAAGCTTCGGCGGCGTTCTGCGCAAAATCAGCTCCGGCAGGCGGACATCCCGGCATTCAGGAAAACAAAGAGATAAGCCTAGGTCAGTGGTATGCTCTAGGGAGCCGATTTGACAAGGGCAGGGGGTGTGCGAGGGGACCACCACAACGACCCAACACCTGTGCAACACTACAAAAAAAATCGGTGTCCACCCTCTTTGAATTATCCTTTCCCTCCCCATGAAAACGCAAGCCCCCGTAGACGCTGACGTACCTGCTCCAGCCACTCTCCTCCTGGAGGGTGGCGGGGCGACGCGTGGGGTCCTTGGCCTCCAGGCGTCTGGTCCTCCTTCGGCTTCGTCTCGCGGCCCTCAAGGATACTGGACGATACTGGACACTGTAGCGGCTTCTCCGGGCTTCCTTCACGTTCCTCTTCACTCCGTTCTCCGGCTTGCGCGCTTCCTGGTCCCTTCTCCTCCCCTTTCAACGGGTCATGGCTTCCTGATTGGGTGATGGAGTCTGACGTCAGGCTCTCAGAGACGTCCTCCCGCAGGCTCCAAGCGGGCTTAAAGGGGTCAGGCCATCCCTGTCCACGGAGGAGGAGCAAAGCGTCAACATCAGACGAGGCTGGTGGGGCCCACTCGCTAGGGGATCCGTGACACAACCCCCCCCCCTAGATTTCCCCGCTCGGGGGAAAGAGGATAGCGGGAAAGAAAGTCTGTGTTCCCTTGGTCCGTACCCTTACGGTGGCGCACCTCAAAGCTGAAAGGCTGTAGGGCCAGGAACCACCGGAGGACACGGTCGTTGCAACCCTTATTCACCTGGAGCCACGTCAGGGGGGCATGGTCAGTATACAAAATGAAGGGTCTTCCTTCGAGGTAATAGCGCAGTTTCTCGATTCCCCATCGCACAGCCAGGCACTCCTTCTCTATCGTGGGATAGACCCTCTCCCTTGGAAACAACTTCCTGCTGATATAGACGATAGGCCTCTCAGCAGCCTCACAATCGAGCTGGGATAGCACCGCACCGATACCCACCCCGGAGGCATCCGTCTGGAGGATAAAGGGTTTCTGGAAGTCTGGCGTCATGAGCACAGGGGAGGTCGTCAGGGTTGTCTTAAGGAGTAGGAAGGCCTGGTTTTCAGGGACCGATGGGGTATGCAAGTGTGAGGCAGGGACTGACTTCCGTAAAAGATCCGTAAGGGGGGCAGCGACCTCTGAGAACTGGGGAATGAAGCGCCTGTAGTTCCCCACTAATCCGAGAAAAGCCCTAAGGTCACGTTTGGTCACAGGGAATGGAGTATTCTGGATGGCTTTTACTTTTTCTGTTTGGGGCTCTATTAGACCCTTCCCCAGAACATACCCCAAATACTTAACTTTCTGAAAAGCGAACCTGGACTTTTTCGCTTTGACATGTAAACGAGCAAGTCCCAGCTCGGTAAGGATGGCCTGGAGGTGCTGCAAGTGTTCCTGCCACGATTTGCTATATACCACAATATCGTCCAGATAAGCGTAGGCGTAGGATAGGTGAGGTGCCAACACTGTATCCATTAGTCGCTGAAAACTAGCTGGGGCCCCATGCAACCCAAACGGGAGGACGGTAAAGTGGTATAGGCCATCGGGTGTGGAAAAAGCCGTTTTTTCTTGGTCGGCAGGGTTGAGGGGAATCTGCCAGTAGCCCTTGGTGAGGTCTATTGTCGAGATGTACCGAGCCTCACCAAGGCGCTCTATCAGTTCATCCACCCTGGGAAGTGGATAACCGTCCTGCTTCGAGATGCGGTTAACCGCACGAAAGTCGATACAAAACCGGATGCTGACATCCGGTTTTGGAACAAGGACCACTGGGGAACACCAATTGCTCTTGGAGCGTACTATGATCCCTGTTTTGAGCATTTGAGACACTTCGTTCTGGAGAGCAAGCCGGCGGGCCTCAGGGACCCTATAAGGTTTCTGTCAGACCACGACTCCTTCTTGAGTCGGGATGGAATGTTCGGCCAGATGGGTCCTGCCAGGCTGATCGGAGAAGATTTTTTTATGGTGAAGGAGGAGGTCCATGATCTCTTCCCCCTCTTTGGGAGTCAATTCTGTGTTGATTATGGTATCCTGAACTGTGTGGGCTAGGGGTTCTACGATGGATACAGTAGAGGTCTGTTTAGGAGGAGGGCCCAACCACTTCTTGAGGAGGTTGATATGATACATCTGCGTTCTTCTCGGGAGAGACGCAGAATATAAGTAGTTTTTCCTATTTTTCTGGTGATTGGGAAAGGTCCCTGCCATTCCTTCCTCAACTTATGTGAGGAGGAGGGAAGAAGGATTAGAGCCCAGTCTCCCACCCCTAACTCACGCCACTTCCTCCCTTTATCATAAAAGTGTTTTTGTTTTGTTGGGCCTCTTCTAGTGATACGTGGGCTAGGGTTCTCAGCTTGTGCAAACGGGATTTAATCTGGTTTGCATAATCCAACAATGATTGTGCTTCCTGAACCCCCTCTTTTCCCAACTCTCCTTTGTGATCTCTAGGAGCGTTCGGGGTTTTCGGCCAAAGAGTAGCTCAAAGGGGACATACCAAGACTACTCTGGTTCTGGCTTCGAAGTACGAATAAAGCCAACGGTAGCAGTTGGTCCCAGTTTTTCCATCCCCAGTGAGCATCTTCTTTAGGGTGAGCTTGAGATTGCCGTTGTAGCGTTCCACAAGCCCATCCGTCTGGGGATGATAAACTGACGTCTTTATGTGCCGAATATTCAACTCTTTGCAGACCTGCCTCATTAGATTTGACACAAAAGGAGTCCCTTGGTCGGTGACGACCTCACGGGGAAACCCCATTCTTGAGAACACTTCTACCAGACTCTGGGCTATCGTGGTGGTTGTGGCCGACCTCAAGGGGAGGGCTTCCGGATATCTTGTGGCATAGTCCACTATGACAAGGACGTGTTGATAACCCCGGCTGGACTTGGGTAGGGGGCCTATAAGGTCCATACCGATTCTATCAAAGGGTTTGCTAATGATAGGAAGCGGATGCAACGGGACGGGGGGGGACATAGGGATTTTTCATCTGGCACTCTTGGCAGTATCGCCGAACCTGTACGTAAACCCCTGGCCAAAAGAAACTGCGAAGTATGGACTGGGTTGTTTTTTCGGCTCCACAATGCCCTGCAAGAAGATGTGCATGAGCAAAAAACAAGACCTGATCCCTAAACCCGGTTGGTACTAATAACTGGGGCTCTTCACCGTCCGTAGCTACCCTATAGAGAAGCCCGTTCTGTTCGATTAAAAAAGGGATAAACCCGTCGTGGAGATCGTTGTGTTTCCTTAGCGCTCTGCCATGCGTTGCTGAGAGTAGCATCATTGAGTTGGGCCGTCCTAAAGTGTGTGTCGATGGCCCAAGGCTCGGAGGCTAGGAGGTCGTTATAGGGTCTATCGGTTTTGGCTGGTTTTGACAAGGCTTCTTGCATGAGAGCAGGGAAACAGGGGTTGTCTATCCCTACTATAAGGGACTCAGGGAGATAAGGCAAAACCCCCACATCTATTGGGAACCCACCTCCCCACTTGGTTTTGAGGTTAACCCGGGCTAACGGATAGTCCTTGGTATCACCATGCACACACCTTATTCTGACTGTCTTGTTGGCTAGTAGGGCGAGGGAGGACACGAGTTCTTTTCTAACCACTGATTGTTTACATCCTGAATCTAACAGAGCGGTTACAGGCTGGCCATTCAAGGAAACACTCACGTAGAAAGTAGGACCCATTTCTTGAGCGTAAAGGATGGACCGGGGGAGGTAGCTCACATCCATGGGTTCGTCCTCCGTTTTCTCCCTCTTCCTTCTACAGTACCTTGCGATATGCCCCCACTCCCCACATTCAAAACACTGGGGACCTGATGGAGGGGGGGCATCCGACTTCGGGGTTCTTGTCCTAGGGGACTCATGTACTGGCCTTGGGGGTTTCTTTTCTGTCCTTCCGACTTGTGGGTTCTTGGAGTTTTTCTCTGGCTCTCTTAATGGTATTCGGTTTTGAGCCCTAGCCTAAGACGTGGCCATCTCTATGGCATGTGCCAAAGTTAAACCTGCGTGTTGCCGCAACCAACGTTGTGTACCATAGGGTAGAGCTTCAAGGAACTGCTCGAGGTAAATCCTGTCCATGATCTCCTCGGGGTTGGACTCTAGTGGTTTCAACCAGCGGTCGGCGGCGTCTTTTAATTTATAGAACAGCATTTTCGGGGTGTCACCGGGATTACCCCTTTCTTGTCTGAACCTCAGCCGATGGGCCTCTTCATCGACTCCCAATCTGTCCAGAATGAACTGCTTCACATGGCCGTAGGCGGCTGTACTGTCTCGGTTTGCCATCTGGTACGCCGCTTGTGCCTCCCCTGTAAGTAATGGGGCCAAGTAGAACGGCCATCGGTCCCCAGACCAAGCGCTGGCCCTAGCTGCTCTTTCAAAATTTAGAAAGAAGGAAACCGGATCGTCTCCTGGTACATATTTCTGTAAGGGGACCACAGTACCGGGCTGAGTGACTGCCCTCCCTTGTCCTAAGGCTGCCAACAGCTGTGTCTGTCCCTCTGCCAGTTTGGTGATATTGTCGGCCTGGGTCTGTATCGCCGAAGTAAAGAGAGCCCTGTCCATTTCCGCCTGGCCGGCGGTTTTCTCCATGGCAAACTCTAGTTTGCACTGCCCTTCTTTCATTTGTGCGATGAGGTTCTCCATCCTGTATCGGATGACTGATCCCACTTCTGACACCAAGTTGTCACAGGCCCTGTGTGGCTGTGACCGTGAAGAAGAGACGAAGCACACTTGAGGAAAAGGAGATGCCCCGAGATTATTTCGTTAAGTGGCTCTTTAATATTTTAGGTCAAAACAACAGTTGCGGCCAGTCACTATCCTCGTGGGCGTGGAGAAAAGAGAAAGCAAAACAGTCTTTATGGTCCGGGGGAGTCCCAGGGTCAAGGAAGCTTCGGCGGCGTTCTGCGCAAAATCAGCTCCGGCAGGCGGACATCCCGGCATTCAGGAAAACAAAGAGATAAGCCTAGGTCAGTGGTATGCTCTAGGGAGCCGATTTGACAAGGGCAGGGGGTGTGCGAGGGACCACCACAACGACCCAACACCTGTGCAACACTACAAAAAAAATCGGTGTCCACCCTCTTTGAATTATCCTTTCCCTCCCCGTGAAAACGCAAGCCCCCGTAGACGCTGACGTGCCTGCTCCAGCCACGCTCCTCCTGGAGGGTGGTGGGGCGACGCGTGGGGTCGTTGGCCTCCAGGCGGCTGGTCCTCCTTCGGCTTCGTCTCGCGGCCCTCAAGGATACTGGACGATACTGGACACTGTAGCGGCTTCTCCGGGCTTCCTTCGCGTTCCTCTTCTTCACTCCGTTCTCCGGCTTGCGCGCTTCCTGGTCCCTTCTCCTCCCCTTTCAACGGGTCATGGCTTCCTGATTGGGTGATGGTGTCTGACGTCAGGCTCTCAGAGACGTCCTCCCGCAGGCTCCAAGCGGGCTTAAAGGGATCAGGCCATCCCTGTTCACGGAGGAGGAGCAAAGCGTCAACATCAGACGAGGCTGGTGGGGCCCACTCGCTAGGGGATCCGTGACAAATGCCTAAACAGCTGTTTTTTCCGTTTAATGCTCCATTGGAGGGTTTTATATATTACTTTTTTGGGGATTTTTATTAAGCGCATAAAATCTTGAATTAAATATTCCTTATAAATCAGATCTAAAAAAAATGGTCATACCTATTGATATTTAAAACCTTTGTGGATCTATGTAAAGTATGTGCAAAATTGTCATAGTAATACTCTTTCAAATTGGGGAGAGCTAAACCTCCTTCAGACACTGGCCTAAAAAGCGTTTCCACTGACAACCTTGATGCCTTATTTGCCCATATGAATCTGGAGAAGAGGCCTTGGACTTCCTTGAAGAAATTCATTTGGACCGCATTAGGAATAGCTAAAAACAAGAAATTACATAGTGGAAGAAACATCATGCAAATAATAGCTTCACAGCCTATTAGCGAGACTGGAAGTTCTTTCCATTTCGACAATTTATTCTTTATTTTATTAATGAGAGGGATATAATTTAGGGCATAAAGATCATTAATGTTTTCCGTAATGTATATCCCTAAATATCTCTTAAGGCCGCGAGTTAACTAAAAAGACTAGATCCGTTGATAGTGACTCGGCTGAGCAATTGCAAAGCATGATCTCTGTCTTAGATGTATTAATTTTATAGCCCCCAATGGCTTGAAATTCCTGAAACAGATTAAAAATTTGTAATTGCACTTCCCTTTCAGGCTTTAAAAATAGGGCGATATCATCCGCATACAGTTTGATATTAGTCATACCAGTCATTGAAGATGTTGTACCACTTAGAGAGTGGATGGCTATTGCTAGGGGCTCTATAGAACAGGCAAAGAGCAAGGGGGAGAGCGGGCAACCTTGTCTTGTCCCCCTAACTACTCTACAAACACCAACCCTTTTGGAATTCACCATTATTTGAGCCGTGGCCCCCTCATACAATTTTGCAATGACTGTGATTAGTTCAGGGGGAAAACCGAATCTGGCCGGTGAATAGAATAGGCTTTCCCAGCAAACAAGGTCGAAGGCCTTTTCTGCATCTAAAAGCATTATCTGGGACGGTATTTTATTCTGTTTAAAATAATCCAGCGCTTCAATGAGATAGGTGGTATTAAAAGATAATTGCCGCCCAGTAACAAAGCCACATTGATCCTTATGGATTATAGACCCTGTACAATTGCTGATTCTATTAGCCAACAATTTGGCAATAATCTTGTAATCAGAATTCAGCAAACTAATGGGTCTGTAGGAGTTCATATCTTCCTTGTCTTTTAAAAAAAAAGCTTACTATCACTGCTGCTCTAAAAGACGGTGGTATTTCCCCGCCTCGCAAAATATGATTGGCCAGTAGCACAAGTTCCTTATTCAGACTTAGGCTAAACTTTTTAAAGAACTCAATTGGAATCGCATCTTTCCCACAAGCTTTGCCATTGGCCATAGCTCAAACCACTCCTTCTATTTCTTGTAACGTCACATCGGCCATTAGACTTGAGGATTGATCCGCGGTTAGATTTGGAACTTGTAATCTACTAAAAAAAGAATCTAGCTTTGTGCTCTCCACTTCTTGCCTGACGGAATAGATAGACTCATAATGCCTGACAAACTCACTTTGTATTATGTTTTCGTCTGTAATACGACTCTTAGTGAGTTTGTCACTTAGTGCAAGAACTCTATTCTGAGCTTGTTTATCCATTGTTTGCCAGGCTAAAAACTTGCCTGTAAACTCGCTCTCTTCATAGACCTTCTGTAGGTAGGCCGAGTTAGCAGAGTAGACTTTAGAATAGTAGTAATCTTGCATCTCCTGGCGCGCCTGTCCCAATGCCTGTTTATTCCTAATGCTTTTATCCCTCAGGTATCGCTCGTGTGCATGCTTAACCTTTGCCTCAAGGTGATTTCTCTCTAACAGCTGTGCCTTTCTCGTGGCAATCTGTTTGGATGATATAACCCCGCAAATTGTTGCCTTAAAGGCCTCCCATACATTCTCCAGTGAGGCTGTATCTCTATTAATCTGGAAATAGCCCTCTATCTCCGCATGGAGTTTCTCACACCAGTCTTCGTCCTCCATCAGAATTCTATTAAATGTCCATTTCGGAGTATTTGAGTTTCTTCCAATACCTCGTAATTCTAATTTTAATAGTGCATGGTCTGAAAAGCTGTTTTGAACGTAGACACAATTTGCCTGCACTAGATCCCTGGAGAGCAAAAAAATCCAATCTAGCAGCCGAATTATATTTTGCTGAATAGCATGAGTATTCTTTTCTTTCTGGATATCTAAACCGCCAGGAGTCTATCAGATTTAGGTTCTTCTTACAATCCTTTAACACTTCTCCTACCCGGGGTTTTTCTGTTTCCTAGACCCTGCCGAGGAATCTAAACCTGGATTCTGTAAGTAATTAAAATCCCCACCCAAGATAACCAAGCCAGGTATTAGTAATAATGCTTGGTGAAGATCCGTCAAGGGGGCGGGATCATCCTCTATTGGGGCGTAGATCGTCGCTATAGAGATCTTAATGTTATTTAATGTTCCATTAACTATTAACCACCTGCCGTCTTTATCCGTCTGTGAGTATGTGACCTGAAAAGGGAAGAATTTACTAAACAAAATAGCTACCCCTCTCTGCGCGCTGCCTGCTGAGGACAGATGGCAACTCTCCGCCCACTGCTGAAACATATTAAATGAAAGTTTTCTCTTATCTACATAGTGGGTCTCCTGTAGGAGAACGATATCTGGGGAATAACCTTTTAGCCATTCTTCAGTAGCCCGTGCTTTAGTTTTATTATTCAGGCCGTTAGCGTTAAAGGAGAGAATTCTTACCCCCTCTCGGATTGCCTGCTGACTAAGTGCCATTACTGATAAAAAAGAGAGGTTGTGTTAAAGTATGCCTGAGCATTTCTTAATCCAATTGATGAGTCAATCCTCTTTAGTACTAATAAATATAAACTGACCACCTGCCTAAAAATCTTAATAATATTTGACAATACATAAGGTGGAATAGAAAACTGAATTGAAGAGCACTTAACCAATAAGGTTGTAAAGCCTTTGAAATGAGTCTTCAGTGTAAACATTCCTGTGTTTTTCTGTAGATACACAATCTCTTGGTACCTTGAAATCCTGAACTGGGGCCTAAGGAAGCAATAACTCCATAAAGTACTTAATCTAATAATCCTATAACTATAAAGTGACAGTGCAACTGAGATACTTATCACAAACACTTGATTTAGCCTTCCCCAAAAGGAAATTGCATACCCCCACTCCCTAAACATCATATACGTGAATTGTAAACAATTGAAAATCCAATAAGTGGCTCGAATAAAGTGCACATTGATGTACAGGCTTGTGACTTTCTCAGTCCATAACGGCCCTTGAACTTCCAAGCTTTTTTTCTTAAACCAATCTTGACGTTGACTGCCCCCTTGATTTCTTACTTGATTGGCATGAATTTCTTCCGTCTTAATGATGCCTAATTTCCTAAGGATGTGCAGGTTCTTTCACCTAAATTTTCTTGCTGAACACCTAAGTGCCAGAGCAATGTGCTGAATCTATACGCCATATAAATATAAAGTGACAGTGCAATAAAGTGCTCAACGAGGTCTGTCCCTCTATCTTTTTCCAAAGGGAAGTCAAATATTGCTGAGCTAAAAACCTAGTATGAGTGCATAATAAGTGCATTAATTCTTCTTGACAATGGCCACCCCCAGCATGAAGCCTAACATATGATACATGGTACCCTGTGGATGCACGTGCTCTTGGCACCTACACATCTTTACTTGATACCAGGAAAAAACATACCAGTTCGAAAGACTTAAGCTATAAGTCAAATAAATATAATGTGACAGTGCTAATAAAACAATTAACAAGTAAAACAGCATATCCTTCTCAAAACCTGTGGCCGGAGAAAATGCCTATGCATATTAAGATCGGTAAAACCGGGCCAAAAAAGTGCAAATTACATCAATAGTGCAAACACTAACATACTGGCTAGAGCACTTACTTGATCATTGTGATTTGCTTTCCTAAACATTTTTGCTAGTAATTGAGAAAAAATCAAACCTTGGCTCAGCAAAAGTGTCTGTAAAGTGACTGTGCAACTAAAGTGCTTAACATAGGCAAACATTCTGACCTATCGAATAGCATTGTTAAAGTGCTTTTCAGCATCAGCCTCCTTCCGAAGAAGGTTACCAAACATCCATCAGAGAATGCTATTTGCGAACAGCTGGAAATCGAAATCGCAGCTTGGTTGCAGTGCTTCTTATCGAACAGGCCTCTAATTTTCATAGTCACTGTCATAAAACTTAGATTATAAGCCATATAAATATAAAGTGACAGTGCAAATAAAGTGCTTTAAACCTAAGTTGTGAAAGTGCCTGTGCAGGATAAATACAATGATCATTTTTGCCAATAACCCTCCCCGGCAGAGTATCCAGCATTAGGAAAACCAATACAAAAGTAGTATCTAAAAGAGTGCCAATGCATATGAACAGATCCATGAAACTAGACTGTAATGTGCAAAAAACCTCTAAAGTGCGTACACCAATTTCCATACTGTCTTGGACTCTTGCTTGAATATTATTTATGTTCTTCTTAGTCATTTTGTGATTGTCTCCAAATTTATAAGAACTGTCTCCTTTTTTTCCCCTATGCTTCCCCTTCCCACCCTGTGTTCCCCCCCACCCCTCAACCGTACCCCTCTCCGTGTGTGTGGAGAAGTAGCCCCAACTCCTCCCTTCCGATTACTGGGAGTCATGTAACTGCACTCCTTCCCTCGTGCACTTCTGCTACTAGAGGCTAGATAGCCTCCCCAGCCCTGGTGACCCCCGACCAACCATATTCCCTATTTCAACACATTATTACTACAGAAGTCCCTACTCTACCTAATGTTTCCAACTTCCCTTACTTATATCCCTTCTAACATCCCTATCCTAAGTTGGAGATCTGCTGAAGTAATTCTTGCGCTTTCACTACATTATCAAATATGTGGAATTTTCCTTTTGCCAGAACCTTCAGTTTCGATTGCTGAAAAATGGATGCTTGCGCACCATTTGATTTAAACATGTCAATCATTTTGACGAATTCCCATGCCTCTTTGCTGACATAGCCAACATGTCCTAGAAGATTCTAAAATTCGGTACTTCTTGCGTAGACAAAGTCCTCTTCGCAATAGCTTTATTAAGAATCTTCTCCTTTTTTCGAAAATCCGCAAAGTTTAATAGGATAGTATGAGGAAATTTCGCATTAGGAGACCTCTGGAAGGGAACTCTTCCATTGAAGTTTTCCATGTCCTGTAGCTTGGATTCCAGAATTTCTGCATTGTGTTTGAATTGGGCTAATTCCTGATCGTAAGTTGAAACTTTATCTTCCAAATTGGAAACCCGCTCTTCTACCTCATCCAGACGTTCTGGGATTTTACCTAATGATACTTCTATCTGGGAGAGCCTGGCATGTAATGAATCAATTTCCACCGCCTTCGAGATCCGGAGCTCCTTGATCTCTGAAAGGATCACTTCAAGCATACTTTGAATCACAGGATCCGTTTCTTTCGAGTTCCTAGAAGCTTCGTTATTGCTATCGCTCTGAGAGATCAAATTTACGGATTGATGTTGAGCTGTAGGTCCCTCTGTGTCATCCAATTGTAGAGTGCGAGTAAGTTTAGAGGCAGAAGTCTGTGGTGTAGAGACTTGCAGTAGCGGCGTAGCTATAGGCTGACTGACGGGGTTGCAGCTGTTGTCGAAAAGTGGGACTTAGAAAAAAGCGGAAATTGCTTACAGCAAACAGGGGTGGAGAAGGACTCTGTCTCTGGCATTTTCTGGGGGGGGGCAGTGCTAGTATATACTTCTTCTGTCCTCTGCTCGGGAGAGCCCCGTGTCCCTGAAATTGGATAGTTTCTGGTGTTGCCTGATGAGTTCCATTAGGCCCTTTTTCAGACATGGCGCCCTGACCCACATAGGACTGTGCTTTCTCCTGGGCAATCAGCTGTAGGACTTTCAAGTCCATTCTTTGTTGAGCGTTCCTTTTAATCTTACTTCACTGCCAAAAACACAGTTAAAAGCTATTAGATGGAAATACATCAAAAACCTTTTTCTATTAAATAACTCCTCTCATATTCGCTTACATATACTGGGATGAAGCCCAGGTTTTCCCTTAGGGACACTTGGGACACACCCTGCCGAAAAGGAGAGTTTGTTCCTGGTTTTTGTGGCCTTCTATGTTCAAGGACATTGTGTAAGTCAGGAGGGAGGTGCGTAGTGAATGCTAGTTGTAAAAAGTGATTGAGGGTTCTACTCCTCCATTATAACCCGTTGAATTTCCAGCTCAACTATGGACACAGTGGAGGTCAACTTAAATCCTCTAAACAGCAATACAGATACACCACCTAGTTTCCTTAAAGGTGCCTGCATGATTAGTTGTTGTCACAAGCCATCAACAACTGAAATAATTCACAAATTTCTCTTCAGAACTGCACATCCAAACTAAGGTTGTTTTAGCCAGTGTCAATACACTTAAATCGATCTTGATCTGTTGCCTCGGCAGATCGGGGGTGTCTGCGAGGAAGAAGGAGTTGGATTGGGGGTGTCTGGTCGGTTGGTGGAAGGTCAGGCGTTTGTTGATGTATGCTGGTCCTTCATTGTGTAGGGCTTTCAATTCATGGGTCAACATCTTGAACTGGCATCTCTTCTGGATCAGGAGCCAGTGTAACTTCTTGAGGTGAGGTGTGATGTGGGTTCGTTTGGGGAGGTCGAATATGATTCTGGCCGCTGAGATTTGTATTGTCTGTAATCTCTTTAGGAGGTGTGCGGTGATTCCTAGGTAGAGTGAGTTCCCACAATCCAGCCTGCTGGTGACGAGGGCCTGCGTGACGGTCCTTCTGGTGTTGACTGGGAGCTACCTGGAGACTTTGTGGAGCATTCGTAGGGTTACAAATGTCAGTCTAGATTCAGGGCTCCCTTAAAGTATTCTGGACAGGCTCCAAAGGGCTTAGAATGCAAAGTTCTTTACGTCTTTGGGCGTTAGCATCTCTGACTCCTGTTGATCCCTTTATTTGGTAACTGTTAAGCTGTGTTTTATCCCTCAGTAGCTGCTGAGCTCCATGTGAGGGAAGGCTGCAAGTGGTAGTTAACTCCAGTTCATTGTGTGATATTGCAAGAAATGGTTGGTGGTAATCTGAGCATTCACAGCGTATTTTACTTGTGCGCTTGCACTTCCAGCGCTGTAAAAACATGCATTTTAATTGATTTAAAAGTGGTAGCTAAAGGCAGAATTGAGATGATCAGGCAAAGAGTTTGGCACACAGCTTCTAATCTCCCCAGGGGACAATGTCCATGAGTTTCATTATGTCCGTTCTGCGTTAAAGTACCTTGAAACTTAAGTGAAGCATGCTGAACTCCTGCCCCTTCTGAATTTACGCATCATGAAATTTGATGAAGCCATGTTGGGGCTACACAGAAATTAAAGGTGTCTGATCACAGGGTTTGTGGTAGGGTGAAGGCCGGAACCTTCATCCCTTCAGTTGTAGTGGGAGCCCAGACCCCGGGGACGGGATACCACACTGGGAGCCCCATAGAAGCTGCCTGGACATTGCACCCCGCCAGTTATGTTGGTCAGTGGGCCCTACCTGTGCTAACCAGGCCTGAGTAGGTAAACCTGTGCCTTTTACTTAATTTTTTTTCCTTGCTCTCTGTTTTTCTTTCTGTTATACTTTTGGACATTTATCAGGCATCACAGTTATACTTCCATTATTTCCCTTTATGACTCACCCTTGATTCAGATGGTAGATTCAGTTATGAAAATGACAGTGCTGCAGGTTGTATATTGATCGTTAATGATATTCTATATAGCTGTTCACTGTCTCCATTCAAATTGATTGTCTTGATTTTGTAATCCTTGGATGGATATTGTTAATCCATTTGTCTGACTGCACCCTTGAGTGTTCATTATAAATGCCAATAAACAGATGTTTAAAAAAAAAAGGGTGTCTGATCCCACAGATAAAATTGTGCTCTGATGTCCTCTATGTCGTGCATAATTTTAAGAGCACAAGCCAAAGACTTCAACAGCATCTTCTGCTCTGTCACTTTTCTGTGTTTGCCTTAATCCCTATTGAACACGAGCTGCATAAAAGAACGCTTTTTGACAGCAAATAGGTTGACCTTAGATTTTTATTTTCACCACGGAATCTAATTCTCTACGAGCATCCTTTAAAGCTAGGAATCGGGAGCCATGTTCCACTGTCAAAGTGAGCCACTGTTCCCACTAGATTCTCTCTCACTCTCTCTGTCTCTCTCTTTCTCTCTGTCTCTCTCTTTCTCTCTTCCTCGCCAATACCGTTCAAAACTTACATCTAAACATATTACCCGGAGGACATGATAATATCCCACGTTCTGTGGCCGGTCCCACTACTTTATTGCATTATCATGGCATGTGCCCCTTACAGCAGGCAGTGAACTCAGCCCAGCGAGCCTCACTGTCACAGACAGTAGACTCTACCAGACACACATGCAGTGCCAGAGTCGGATTGGCCTATGGGCAATCAGGCAGTGTCCGATGGGCTGGTCTGACATGTCAGTGTGTGCAGCCTGGTTTTTGTTTAGCAGTTTATGGGCCTGTTTTATGGTCTGGTGGGTCGGTTTTTACTGTTAATTTCCCTGATATTACCACAAACATTGCGTGCAGCAATCAAAAATGCATTAAGTTTCACATATCTTGCAAAATACCCATATAGCGGGTCTTTAAAAGTTCAAAATTGGCCTGATTTAAAATTGTGGGCCACTTTTTTAGCTATTTGGTTTGCTAATGGGGGACCACTGTTTTTTGTAGCAGATTGACCCTGGCAGTGGCATAAACACAATAAAGGGACTCTGGATGTCTCTGGTTGCATTTGCAATGTGAGACATTGGGGATGAAAGCGTGGCATGTTTGAACGATGTTTTGATAAAAATACATTGTCCATCTATGCTTAACTCAAGAATGTTATCATTTATACTGATTGTGTTTATTTTAAATAAAGTCATAAAATTCCTTGGATTTAAAAATGCACCTTTTTAATTTGTATGTTTTAATCTTGCAAAATCGAGTTCCCGTGTAATAATGAATATAATAATTGATTAGTTTAAAAAAGAACTTACAAAAAGTTTCATGATGCATTTCATCAGGAGGGCTTTCCTATTAGTAGTCTTTTAGCTGCAAAAGTATCCGGAAAACCAGGAGCATTCCAAAGGGTAATCAATATCCCTGTCAATATGTGTCCAGAAAGGGTTTTTTCTGGCCGTACCACTTTGCCATAAGCAACAGGGCAAAGCAAAGTGAAGACCAACTTAAAATTATGGTTTTACTCTCTAACTTGTCAAATAGATGTAGCCAACAAGTTGTCAAATGACAAAAATATATATATACATATATACATACATATATATATTACATATATATATATTACCTACTGGCTGCTGCCAGTATGTAGTTATAGTTAGGACCTAGTTTCCATAGGAAAAGCATTTTTTACCTGTCTATAATTTTGACGTCGTTTGACCAATGTTCATGAAATTTTCCCAAAAAAGTGTCAAGGTAGGTTCTGGTTGTCATGGAAAGTTTGGGGGTGATCCATGCAATGGGGGCCGAGAATTTGGGGCGCGAAATAAGGTTGTGTCTGTAATGTTAATTCCCATAGGAACCTTTAGCCATCCCTACAGCCCGAACCGCTGAACGGACTTACACCAAATTTGTCAGGGAGGTAGATGTTGGTTTAAGGCAGTGCCTTTTGCCTATTTGGTGTAAATCTGTTCAGTTGGTTTTTGCAAAATTTAAGCCGAAAATTATAGTGATATCTCTGACCACGGATATTTTGTGACGGTTTCGCGAGTATTCACGAATGCATGCGCAAACGGGAATGCTCTGATTGGCAGGACGCAACCTGAAAAGAAAGTTGTGGCTGCCATTTTAAATATCGGGAACGGTTCCCGGGGCCGAAGATTTGTGTGAAAGCCCACATAAGGGGTCAGAGTGGAGATACTCTGACCCCGTGGTTGAGAAATGGGGGTGTTAGTGACACAAGGTATGTGTCCAAAATTGATTTTTTTAATCACGCACGATATTCACGACGACGACGTAACCACCAGCACGGCCCCCCCGTGTACCATCGTGGGGACGTCGCGGCTACCGACGACATCGCGAATATTGGTGGATATATGAAAAAAATCACTGAATCATTAATACGCGTTGTTATAGAGATATTGAGATTTTGATAAATGTTTTTATAGAGTTATTTATATAGTGAGTTATGTACTGTGATGGTTAGAATGAATTATATAGTTATAATTTTAGAATGTGGTGGCGGCTATTGAATTCCTGCTTTTGCTTTCCTCTTTTGCGACATAACCACGGGGTTCACGATTATCTACGTCATCTCGATCTCTGGCCTCACTTCGAAAACGGAAAATAGGTTTTAGAGATGGTTGTTCTAGAAATACACTAGAAAAACATGAGTTTGAAGTGTACAGTAGTAAAGCCCTAGTTTGTAAAATACTGTAATATGTGTGCATATATGTGTTTTCACTTTATGGAAAAGGCGCAATTATCGCAGTTAAAAATGTCACTGCGACGTCCCGGATAACCGCGAACAGGGAAAATAGGTCTGAAAGATGGTTTTTAAGGAAACTTAGTGCAAAAATACAAGTTTAAACATGCTTTGAAAGAAGTATGTATATAGTAATATGTGTAGTGCAATGTTCAGAATGGATATTATTATTATTTTTGGATGTGTTGGTGGTCATTGAATGTCTGCTTTTGTTTCAGTTTTTGCAACGTGTCAGGGAGAATTGCAATTATCGATGTCATTGCGATCTCTTGAGTCAAAGCTAAAAGATAAAATAGGTTTTAGGGATGGTTTTTAAAGAAACTCTCTACAAAAACATGACTTTAGAGAATACTGTAAGAAACCCCTAGTGTTTAAAATACTGTAGTATGTGTGGATATATGTGTTTTAGACTTTATGGAAAAGGCACGGTCGTCGCGGTTAACCACGTCAATGTGACGTCCCGAATAACTGGGAAAATGGAAAATAGGTCTGAGAGATGGTTTTTAAAGAAACTTAGTACAAAAAAATGAGTTTAAACATGCTTTGAAAGAAGTGTGTATAAGGTAATATGTGTAGTGCAATGTTCAGAATGGATTTTTTTACTTATTATTTTTGGATGTGTTGATAGTCATTGAATGTCTGCTTTTGTTTCCGTTTTCGCTACGTGTCCATAGAGATCGCGACGTCATCGAGAATATAAAAAATGTAAAGAAAAAAATAACAACGCTTGTTAATCCACTGAAGAAAATGCAAGCTTATAAAAATACCTTTTATAGAGCCATTTTAGATAGAAAATACGATTTAAAAACCTAAAAAATTCAGTAAAAAAAATCATAGGTTACATGGATGTTATAGTTGGGAAATAGAATTTGAAAAACCTTAGAAATTCACTGAAAAAACCAAAGGTTACAGGGATGTTATAGTGAGGATTTAGCATTTAAGAAACCTTAGAAATTCACTGAAAAAATCATAGGTTACAGGGGTGTTATAGTTAGGAAATAGAATTTAAAAAAACTTAGAAATTCAGTGAATAAAAGCAAAGGTTACAGTGACTTTATAGTTAGGCTGACATTTCACTCGCACAAAACCAGAGAAATTCAGAAGTTATAGCTAACTATAACTCATGCCCTCGCAATGCCCTGCTTATGACCTCACATATTACATCACTCATGAGACGGTCAGTGACATCACTGATGACATCACTGATGACATCTCAAATGACTTCACTGATGACATCATACACAGAATTTCTCACACACCCACTCACACCCCAATATAACCTTTCATTCACCCACTCCAGCTTGCAAACTATTGACACAACCATACCAGTACGTACATACCCACTCACTGATTCATAGGCCTACACACACATCCACACAGCCACCCACACAGCCACTCATACACCAACCCACTCACTAATACAGCCCCTGATATATCCACTCATACAGCCACTTACACACTGTCAGTCACCCATAGAGCTACTCATACACCTACTCACTCACCCATAGAGTCAATCACACAGCCACATACTCACCTATACAGTTCTACACAAACCAACTCACTTATTCATACAGATACTTACACATACTCACTCACCTATACAGTCACTGACACAAGCACACACTCACCCATACAACAACTCTCACAATCACTCACTCACAAATACAGTCAATTTGATACTCCAACACTCACCTATACTGCCTTTCACATATGCAGTTACTCAACCATATACCACTGACACATCCATTCACTCACCGACACAGCAATACGCACACTCAGTCACCCATACGGCCCCTCACAGACGCACTCACAAACCCATACAGCCACTGACTCACCCACTCACTCATTCATGCAGGCAGTCACACACCCCCTCACCCACCCACACTGATACTCATATACCCATACAGGCACTCAGACAACCAATCAATAACCATACAGCCACTCATGTACCTTCTCACCAACCCAGTCAGCCACTTACACACCAACTGACAGACTGATACAGACATTCATACAAATTAGTCACTCACCCATACATTCACTGAGACACGTATAATCACTCACTTATACAGTCAGTCACACACCCACTAAATCATCCATACAGGTACTCATACACCCATTGATTCATCAATACACTTTTGTTGTATATATATTTAACACTCATAAACGTTTTAGAAACACTCACAGTCACCGGATTATGTCATCGGTGATGTCATTTGAGATGTCATCAGTGATGTCACTTACCATGTCATGAGTGATATAATATGTGAGTTCATAAGCAGTGCTTTGCGGGGCGCGAGTTATAGTTAGCTCAGATAATTATAACTGCTGAATTTCTCTGGTTTTGAATGAGTGAACTCTCAGCCTAACTATAACGTCCCTAACCTTTGTTTTTTTTTTACTGAATTTCTAAGGTTTTTTAAATTCTATTTCCTAACTTTAACGCCCCTGTAACCTTTGGTGTTTTTCAGTGAATTTATATATATACATACATACATATATATATTATTTAGGAACCTGGTATGCCATGGATGAGGATACCTTACGTTGTAATTGTAGGCACCCCACCTCCATTTTTGTGTGACCAAGTGCGATGGTTAAATGCATCATCTTGATAAATAATGGACGCGAGATGCAATTTTGAATTTTCTTTCTCCTGAAGCAGTAATTCTGGCCATGTTAGTGCCCCCATCCTCATCACTTGCGTACACAAAACTGATTCTTTAATGATTGAGTTCCCTGAGGCAATTGTGGTGGCTGTAGGACTCTTTTCCTTCTACCCTCTGTCCCTGTCTTATTTGGAAGCCGAAGTAATGGGGTAAAATGCCCTCACTCAAGATGCCTAATACTTCGAATGTCTATCCTGTGGGACGATCTAAGAAGTGAATGACAACTCAAATAAATAAATGTCTGAAGGTGGTGGACCTACTGGGCCACTCTATGTATGCTGCCTGTGAGCTATACCAGAATATGAATGACACTTAGAGAAAGCAATGGCTAAGAGGGGGTGGGGCTGACTCAAAGTCCCTCTATGTATTATTATTATTCTACATATTAATTTCAAAAGATCTGGGGAGACGGCTGTCTCTAGCCCGAGCTAACAATAACAATTTTAGATGCAGTGGAGAGCGGCAACTCGATCCAACATTTTATCCGAAATGTAAGATGTTCCATTATCATTCCATAATAGTCCAGCAGCACTACCACATTCTAATCTTTGCAAACAAAATACCCAGATAATGTGCATAGTTTTCAATCCATTTTAGCCGGAAAACCGTTACAGGCCATCTCATAACGGCTTTGAGAGAGAGAGAAACTCAGGCTATCCCCAGTTTACCTGTATGCCCGAGTATGTTCCAAATCTAATAATCATATCAACCAGCATACTAACGTCACCACAAGTATTTCTAATAAAAGCATGTTGACATCCACATATTGGTATACAAAAAAATCTCTTCTTGGGGACTGTGAGCCCTCTGTGCGAATGTTGCTCATTTAGTCAACACACAGTGTCTCTATAGTTATAGATGGGGATAGCGCTGCCTTGTATCTCTGCTGATTAGGAACCAGACCAGCATATTATTATTTACACAGATCTTGCAATCGGGTTAGCGTATAGCAACTTGATAAGTGATTTTCGATAGCTGCAGCACCCATTCTTTGCAATAACTTAAGGAGGAGGGACCATTCCAAAGAATCAAAAGCTTTCTTGGCATCAAGGCCAAATCTGATGGATCATCACAAAGAAGGTACTCAGATTATCCATAGTGGGCCTACCGGGGACAACCTCCGCCTGAACTGGGAAGATCAGTTTGTGTTTCGAAAGTGGGAGTATGACCGCAATTATTTTAGCTATTTTTTTGTTGCCTATATTTGGGAGTGAGAAGGTGGAGGATAAGATAGGTAAATGTAGAACCATTTCAAGTCTTTAAAAGTGTTGTAATGACTACCTCTCTGGTGCTAGCAGGTAAGCTAGCAATTCCCATGGCTGCCTCATATACAGCTAGCAAATGTGGGGTAATGACATGTTCATATTCCTTATAAAACTCGGCTGTGAAGCCATTGTGCCTTGGGACTTGCCAGCGGCCAGGCTATGAATTGCATTTTTTAATCTTAGTAGGGTTTAAAGGTTCAGTTAGTGGAATCCTGGAATCATTGTTTATCCAAGCCAGAGTGACATCACCTGATAAGAAAGCAGTAGTTGCCTACCAGCAATGGGCCTAGCCATGTATAGTTTAGAATTAGAATCTTTTCACTAGTAGTCATTTGATTCCCATCCGGTTTTTGGAGAGCCAAGATAGTAACTTGTCGGGCTAAATTATTGAGTAGCCAAGTCAAAGTCCTGCTTGGCTTCTCCCCTCCATACAAGTTAGGGCTTGTTTATTCTCCTTTAGAAATTTGACCTCATTTTCTGTTGCTTCTCAAAACTGAAGCAGACATTGGTTAATGAGTGTTGATATTGTCTTTTTACGGGTTTAGCCGCATGCTGCTCTTCAAGCATCAATAAATTGTCCTCTAATCTGGCTTGCTGTGTTTAATGGACTTCAGCATCCAGCTGTTTTGAAATCAACGTTTTCGATGTATAAACTTTAAGCTCCTTCCAGATGGTGGAAAACGAAGACATTGACCATGCGTTTGTCCTCAAAATATTTGCCTATTGTCAACCACATCTTATCTAAAGAGCAACCAGTAGTCTAATCTTTAGTGCAAATAATGCGCCAAGGAATAGATTGAAAAGACTTGTTCTTGACAATGACATGTTGCAGGTCAACCAAATCATGCATATCCATTACCTGTAGCACATCTGTCCCCGTTCTAGTTTTGCAACTGTTGTGTGTCCCAGAACAGTCCTTAAGAGGCTTGAGAGCCAAATTGAGGTCGCTGCCCCAGATGACACTGAAAGACTCGGATCATCTGCATGAATCAATTTATTTTTCAAAAACTTCGAGGGAGACTGTGTTAGGGGTGTAGATATTGACTAGTGTACAATGAATAGCCAGATGAACTAAGCATGTTAGCGTTTGCAAATGCTCCAATTCGACATTTGTGACTTTAAAATGCTTTTTCTTATTTACTAATCCCATTTTAGGAGCCAGAAAGTTTTTCCGACTCCTATAATGGGATTCTGAATCAATACCAATTTGGTATCTATAAGGGGTGTGTTGTAGGCGTCCCTGCCAAGTACCTATTCTCCAGCTAAAGTATCTATGCTTTGCGACTGAAATCATGTTGCAAAAGATTTTTATTTTTTACATTGTTTTTTACCAACACTGGTGGTGACCCATTCGCAAAAGGGAAGGGGTTCCATTAGGACCCTTCCTCTTTGTGAATGGAAAAAAAAAGTTTAAGAGGAGGCAGTGGTTCAGGAGACTATGCCTGTTCTTAAACAATCTTTAAAAAAATATAAACTTTTCTTTTTAAATGCAGTCCCACTTTTTATAAGAAAAATAGGCTGCATTTAAAAAGTTTGCTTTCTCATAAAGCAATCACAGGCATTGTCGTCCGCTGACCCCAGCTTTCCCCATCCATGAGATGGGCACTAATCGTAGTGAGTTGGAATTTGTAAACTACTTAATTAATATAAATGATGTAGGTCGAATTCCAACGCACTATGATTTGGAATTTTAAGAACCAACATATTAGTAGATAGATGGTTATAAAATTACTGGTTGCAAATTGCGACCAGTAAATACTACATATGGCCCATAATTCTGTCTGTCAGTTGTCTACCGTTATTTCCTGCATGTGTTTTTGCAAGCTTAAAATCAATGTTTTTTTTATATTGGGATAGCAATACCTCATGCACAGGTGCTAGATGAAAATAAGTGCTTTAAAGAAACCACAATTTGAGGCTAAAGATTGTGTCACTTTTGGGTCAGGATGTCTTGGAAAAGCTTTGCTAATTTGGTGTTGATCTAAGTATACTAGCACCAATCTGGCCTTTTGGGATTATTGAGACCTTGAATGTTCAAGGATGGAAATTTAAGTGGTTGGATAGGGTTGGATTGAGTTGTATGTTAAGTTACACATTAGAATGTGCCTAGCACTATCCTAGCACTATTTCTAGACCATGTTATTGCATATAAATAACAAACAAGACCTCAGGCCATACTTTGAAACAGAAAGCCATAATCCCTACTGATCCTCACCCAATCCACACTGATAACCTCAATCATCAGTGACAGTGTCCCTCTCAACTGCAAGAATTTATAAACAGTTGACCTTGAAGATGGTACACAGCAGGGGTATGGTACAGTGCCAACCACTTGAACTCAAAACCATTATTAAACATCAGAAAAACCACTATACTGCTGCATTCTAATTGGTAGGCAATTCAGTACAGTGAGTAAGGGTAAGCAGTCATGAGAAACAAGTATGAACCATTCATATCCATCACAGATGCTCTTGAGCAACTGACTGTATCATCATCAATATCAGAATGGCCTACAGCACTAGAGATAAACATCAAACAGATCAATTAGGATGTCAGAACAATAACCAATTTAGTGTGTATCACTTGTGTTGTCCAGGTTGGCTGGTGAATGCAGGTCAGCAGAGAAGAGGAAAACAGGGATATCACAGTACTAACCCTTTGTGCTAAATAAGATTTAATGAATGTAGCAACCTGATATTTTTCTTGTGGTCCCCATCTGCTGCGCCGAAGAACCAACAGAAGCAGGCTCAAGCCTATTGCTTTCTCTTTGAAGTTGAGCCAACATTGGGGGGAACAGAGTCATTCAGAATTCAGTACACTGCACAGCATTCAGTAGTCGAACCCTGGATCCTGTGAGACACCACTGCCCTGCAGAAATCAAAGTCAAGGCTAAGGCCAAACTCACAGAGAATCTCCTTCGGCCTTTGCAATATGGCCACGCTTGGCCTTTCCAACATAGCTGCCAAAACCATCAAAATAGTTTGAGAGCCTGATATGACCGCTGCAGAGGGGTGCACCTACCAGACAGGGAAGCCAAGTATCCTTGCTTCGCTCCTCTGGATCCGTAGACCAATCCTACAATGCCCACAATCTTGAGCCTCAGGCCATGGCAATGCAAAAGTTAGTGTCACAGCAGCAGCCAGTCCACTCTTTACCATGTCATCAGACGCTCTTCCGGGTGAATGCCAAGGAACGTAATTGCTGCAAATGCCAACAAAAAAGGCATGAAGATAAAGAATTACGCGCTGCTGGTGGAGAAGTCTGCACTCAAGTGGGTATCTTTATCAGCAGCTCAACCACACTTGAGCTGAAGCTAATATTTTCTACTAATGTTGGTTGGAATTTTAGTTTCAGTCTCCTTTTTTCTGTTGAGGGAGATTTATCATTCAACTGAAGAATTTATTTCTTCACATCATTCCTCGCTATGTAGTCTATGTTTGAAATCCTTCTCTTCATGCAATGGTCTACATCCTGACACATTTTCTCTAAATGAAGACAAATGGAATGAGACCGGTACTACAGCAGTCCAGACTTTGTTTCGAGCAGGAACTGAGCCAGCCTAACATTTCTGGGGGCCAAAGGTCCAGACATATATTTGGGCCCAATTTTGGAATATTTAGACTTAATTAGTGTTATAAATGACATATCACCATAAATCTTGGTCAGCTGCTCAATACGATTAACTTTATGCAACTGTTCACCAGCAACATCTCACTCTTATCCTTTCAACCCACCATTTGGCAGGATTAAAAGATCTGATTTCACCAAAACCTTCATCAAGGAAATCATAAACCTCATGTGGATCTCATCCATCATCTAAGCTAATAATATCTTACTTTACACTTCAGATTCCTATACAATTCCCCAAGCAACAATTTGAATGAAATGCTCTTCTATCTTCCCACTACCACGAAAATCAAATAACCCATCGATCCACACCAGTTTACAAGTCCACGTGGCCAATCTATTCCTCACAAACATTCACTGTTCCATAAGACATTAGATTGGACAGATCATGTCACCATCCTGACCATCATTTCTCCCTCACACTCTAACCATTCACCACAGTCAAAGAAAATCCACTAAACCGCTGTATTTCTCCTTCCTGGATCTGCATTTAAAAACACGCAAGCAAGACCTCATCACTGTCAATCACAGCTGACTTGGGAGCCAATGTCAACTCCCTCCTACATTTAGCCAACCTCATCCCGAAAGCCAGTATAGCCACACCCCTCCGGAGAAGTGCTCTGGTTAAAGAAAAACAAAAAAAACAAAGCGCTTTATATCATAGTACTCCTCAAACTTACTAACATTATATGACCTATCTGCAAGTAACACCACAACACTCATATCTGAAGCTGAACTCTTCCTGCTGCTCAAATAGAAACCCCCATTCCCCCAGCGAAAGCCACTTTTAACAAGTCAATCATTCTGCTGCATTAACAAAGCCACCAAGGTCATCATCGAAGCCATCAAGCATTACCTAAGTCCCAATAATGCATCACACTAGTGTCTATTGCAATGCCATCATTTAATTATTCACTAAACAAAACCAGATCTAGCACCACCTCAGTAGTAGAAATCAATCACCTGATGTCCCTTCCATCTCTCTATGCATTATACTGAAGTGGACTTACTTAAAAATGGCACTTTAAGCTTACCTTGCTAACAACGTTTCCACGCTCAAATCCACTACTAATAAGGATGACATTCTCCCACCCACCATCATTAAATCACTGTAGAAAAAAAGTTCTCAAGCCCCTTAAAATAGTCTATGCATTTCTTGCACCTGATATATTTCCAGATGCAATAAAAACTAGAAAGATGCTCTCACTACTGGAAAAAGCAACCAACCTACAATGGTTGTGTGTCAGAATATTGTTTACAGAAACATTTTTAGACATAAATATATTTACAGATATATCATCCCTTTGGTTGTAGGTGTTAGACCTGGCCCTTTCTGCAGGGTCACCTCAGATTGTTCCCTTCCTTTGCTGAACCTGTTTTATTGGCTTTTAGGACTCTGTGCACTGTTCCATGCTAACCAATGGTAAGGTGGTTGTGCTCTCCCCTTAAAACATGGGTACAAGGCTACACCTGATTGGTATGTTTTAATTTACTTACAAGTCCCTAGTAAGTGGTACTACATGTGCCCAGAGCCTGTAAATTAACTGCTACTAGTGGCTGCAGTACTCATTGTGCCACCCACTAAAGCAGCACTGTAAAACATGCCTCAAGCCTGCCACAGCAGTTTGTAGTGCAGTTTTAAACTGCCATTTAGAACAAGCAAAATATACCTTTAGCCACGCCTAGACCTTCCTTTTTTGTTTATATTTCTAATTATTTTTGATCACAAAAAATAGAAATTGTTGCCGCTTTTCTCCCTCCCCATCCATCACATTAGCACTACACATCTGCTTCCCCCCTCTTTCTCATCCGTGGCTATTGTCCCCCTTGGGTATTTCTCTGTCTAAGCATATAGAAGTCATACTGTGTCATAAAGCAACATGCTGTTGTCAATAATCCGCTACAGTGCTAGGAAAAGAGTTGCTCGAATCCGCATTAAATTCAATTACATAAACTGTTAAACTGACAAGCATCTTAATAAGTCACAGTTAAGTCATTCAGCGTGGCCAAGGTACAGTACTTAATTTCAAATATCTTCATGTGATCAACCAGATGCAGAGCTCCCCACTCCCCCACAGTTGACCAGAGATCATACTTGTCACCACTCAGTGTTACTTCGATCACCTTTGTTTCTCTTCTGTCCAACCCAAGACAGTAAGTAGCTTCCCGGTCTACTGTTCAGGGTGGTTGTTCATCTCATTTAGCCTCCAGCTTTTCCAGGAACCCATCCCACTTCCTATATGTCCCAGCCACCCCCCACCCATTCACCCTGAGTACCCGTTCTAGCAGTAATTTTCCTCTTGAGTCCATTTTAATAAATCCTTGCTCCAGTCTGACAACAATGGGGGGCAGGTGATTTCTAGGCCATGACAATACATCATTTCGCTAAAGCCAGTGTCTATAAGTATATATAAGTCTGCCACCAATTCACTGCAGCGGTGGCATGCAGTAGATGTGCCTGGGTGCCTAAACCTTCCTTTTTAATACTTATAAGTCACCCCTAAGGTAGACCCTAACCACCTATAAGGCAGGGTACATGGTATTTAAAAAAGTAGGGCATGTCTCCTTAAGGTTTCCGTGTCCTGACAGTGAAAACCTCCTACAGTTGTTTTTCACTTGGTAAGGGTGCCTCTCCCATAGACTAACACTGGAATACCTTAATACACTTAATAAGTGATAACTTCACTTTGGGATCAGATAGAGAAATGCTATTTCCACTTAAATGAATTATAATGTTAAATCCTCTTTAATGATAATGTTAGATTTTTAAGTTACTATTCTGGAAATGCCGCTTTTAGAAAGCTGGGCTTTTTTTGCTTAAACCAAATGTGCCTCTCTGTCAGTATCATGGTCAAATAATTGTGAATGGCTATCCTGTGGCGTTTTATGTATTGCTTTCAGACATTGAGACAAAAGAGCCCTAAGTGTGAAGGGAGAGGGTCTTCCTGACAATATGGTTGGGGAGGAGCTGCACCCATCCCTGATTATACTTCAAAGGACCCTGCCTGCAGCACACAGAAAGGAACCTGACCCCAGGCCTGCCCTTGCCTTCGTCTCCTTAGACAGTCTGGAGCCAAAACCAGGGAAAGGGGGAGAACTGACCAGAACTATTTGAGGGTATGCTCGGTAATTCACCCACACATAGACTGGCACCTTCAGACCCTCTCATCAGAACACTCCTGGACCTGTTGAAGACACAGAAGAAGGATTGCCCTGCTTTCTGAAGAAGGAAGATTGGACCTGCTTGGTTTGAACCCAGACTCCCCAGAACTGACTCCAAGGGTCAGTTACCTGTTTGAGCTACAGGGGCACATCAAGCTTCCAGAGGCCTCCCTGCAGCTGCGCAGCTGCGCAGCTGACCTGCACCAACTGGACCTGCCTGAGCCATGCTGGCCTCTGCTGGAGTGAGTAGTGAACTGCAAGAGGTGCGCCCCAGGTCCTGGACCCTTGTTTGGCATCAGAGTGTATCCTCCAAAGGAACAGGTGAACATACATATGCAATGGGTACTCGCGACCACAAAGTGACCTCTTCAGGTCGAGAATCAATCACCTGTAATGACTGCCAGCACAAAGCTCCAGTGGGACCTGCTCTTCTTGCCTACAATGACCTTCCGTGATGACCGCCAACATGAGGCTGCAGCGAAACCTGCAATTTCTGCCAACCGCGATAGTCCGCGTTGAGCTCCAACACTAAACTCCAGCAATGACCAGCTCTTTGCACTACAACAGCATCTGTCTGTGACGCACAACCTGCTCCTTGTGCCAATAACAACCTCCTCATAGCCCCTTGCCAATACAAACAGCAGCTCTTTGCGTGGACTTGAGAAGGTAATTCTTCAGCGGGACGAACATGGTCACAGTATCCAACCTGCGCTCCATCATGATCAGCCTGAACTTGACAGTTTTCTTCGGTGCAGCACGATCAGATAATTGCTAGTGGCGCCTTGTGCTTTTTGGCGCTTTTTTCACCTAAAACTTTAAACACTTATTTCTTCAGTTGTACTGATTGGATTATTTTCATTTTGGTGTAATTTTATTTTTGAAATTTCACTCCATTGCTATAAATTGGGATTTTTATTGTGTTGTGGTTTCACAATATTACATTTCGAGGGTTGCTTAAATACTTTACACATTTTTCTCTAAGTGAAGCCTGACTGCTTTTGTACCAAGCTTCAAGAGAGTTAAGCACATTTTTATTTTTTGGCCCTTGTGGTTCAGTGTGACAATGATTGTGTTTATTATTTGAGTGGGGCTTCCACCACTCTCAACTAATAACCCAATTTCTCAAAGTAGGTTTTCTAATATGAACTCAAGCAACCAAATCATGGAGGCTTCCCTTGTCTTCATACAAGCGGACATCTGACTTTCGCCCCTGCTCTTCTTGATCTACTAGCAGCCTTACATACCAATGACGATCAATCTCAAATTGATAGCCTCTCATCACATAAGAAATTGGATGATAGAGCACTACAGAGGATTTCTACCTCTACAACTATCTGCTCATCAGATATACACCTGCAGATCT
Source organism: Calotriton arnoldi (assembly GCA_963921515.1). NCBI lineage: Eukaryota > Metazoa > Chordata > Amphibia > Caudata > Salamandridae > Calotriton > Calotriton arnoldi. Next base: position 277,275 of record CAWUFW010015504.1, on the reverse strand, counting down.
AATGGTAACTTGAAGATATATCAAAATAGTGCAAGCAGTGATAATCACACACAGAACAAATACAGCAAAAAAGCTTGCATTTAGAAAGGAATTTTAGAGATTTATTGCTGATGCACTTTGGTCGGTACTCTTACTACTATTTGATTATTTATGTGGAGGAGGCTGGCTCTGTATATACTATACCAAAATGAGGTATAGTGTGCACAGAGTCCAGGGGATCCCCAAAGGTAGGCAGAGGTAAAAGTAGATAGCACCTTACTCTATATTTGTGGTAGTGTGGGTGAGCAGTAAGCAGTGCTTAATTTGTGCTGGTGCTTGCCGGTGCTTAGCACCGGCACTTATTCATCAGGGCCGGGTCTACACTCTACACATCACATATTACATTGAAGTTGATACTGAATTCAATTGACATATTTGATTTACCTCCTCACTGTAAGTAGACTCGGCGTCGGCGCAGTCGCACTGCCGCAGACTAGTGTTGCCCAGTTCTCTTCTCTTGACCGTCTCCCAAGTGAGTCCCGGTCAGTTGCGGGCTTTGCGGCAGCGGCTGAAACTGAGCCTGAGCCAAGTCAGAGCAGTAGGAGATTGAGATTCATAAAATGTTGCTTGATTGATGGTGGCCCTTACTTCAGTGTTGCCGGTGGGCGGGACACTGATTCATTGAGCTGGAATTTGGTTCTGCGGGGGCAGGGGCTGTGCGGCAGCGTGCGCAGATTTTTCCCAGATTGCCACGCCCCAGCATACTTGCACGAGCTCCCCACCGCGAGTCTCATCGGTTCAAGGCAAGCCACAGGCACAACCAGTTACTGAGCAATACCACCAGGGGCCCAGTCCCGACTCCCGCCTAACAGGAACCACTGAGTCAGTCAATAAGGCAGTGAGTGTCCCGGTCGGCCGCTGGAGCCCGGCCCTCTTCGGGTACAGCACAGGTAAATTAACTTTAATTTCTGTGCAATAGCAGGGCCAGTCCTGCCTAACGGTTACGGAACCAGTCGGTCAATGAAGGGAGGCAGTGAGTGCGCAGTGTGTGTCCCGGCAGGCGCCTGGCCCACCACGAGTACTGTACAGCAGGTCATTTAAGTACTGTATAAGTTAAGTCATCACCATGACAAACCAACGCTGCTTTTTTTTGGAGCGTGGTGGCGTGACGGTCGTCAGGTCACCGTGGTGGTGGTAGCTGAGTCCGGTTCCATAAAATTTGATGATCATGAATATGATGCAGACTGATGCACTCATTGCATTGCACTGCATGGCCTGGCCCAGTAGCAGCCACCGGCCGTACACTTATATCATGAAAGGGGCGGGCCCGGCCGGGGTTAAGTTAAAGTCCTGCCCGCCCGTCCCCTGCCTTTGAAGTATCGTCCCTCCCCTGCTTCAGAGAGAGTACTGGGCTAAATCTGTGGAGGCTGGCAAAAAACTGGCTCGTCTGACTGTGTCTTGCTCTCGCAGTCTTTGAATGCCCGCTCTCGGCCCGGGGATGGCAGCAGAGAAGCTGTAAGTAAAATTTAAAAAAAGTAGCTAAAGTCTGTTCTTGTGGGTTTAGGATTACGGAGTATTTCAACTTCTAAATCTAACCCCGCCCCTGTCCTCAGCACACACGGTCTTGTAGACCATAAGTAAACTACTAGTCCCATAATGCTTGGTGCTGTTGTCAGCAAGTCCCAGGAATAGCAAGCTGACGGTTACCATTATTATTCCAAAAATCCATCCATAGAATGCACTGGTGACCAGGTAACCTACGGCAGGGGTCACTCGGGGCAGAGCGCACGTCTATAATACCAGGCAGGGCAGGGCACAATCCTCTCCCAACAGCACTACCCTCCGTCTACTGCACGCTGAATACAGCAGCCCACCCTGTCTGTTCTCATCAAGGCCACTGGAATTATGCGATGATTCTGATGCCGCTGCGTTTTTCGCATAATTATATATTTGACACATAATTCACCATCTGCGGATCATTTGCAGATTTTAACAAAAAAAAATGTTTTCACTGGCTCAAACGTTACTGCGCAGTGGATTGCCCTTTGCATAGCTTGACTGGTCACCTTTCTGTTGCTACTGCTATATTTGAGTGTTGAACTGAAACCAGTAAGGTGCAGCCAATGCCCAGACAGTGTTAATAAGTGTAAAATAAAATAGTGAGTTACAAAATAGTGAGTTAATACTATCATAAAATGTGTCGCATAAGTTTCTCAACCCTGTCGCATGATTTGGCCTTCCCCTGCCGCATATTCCCAGTGGTCTTGGTTATTATAAGGTCTCTGCTTTGTTGCTAACGCTTACACTACTGTTATAATATACTGAGCGCAAGCTACCCCTTACGTACCCAAACCAGTATTGTAGCTCCTAAACCATTGCACCTGTACGAAGCGCTGTGACACGCTCCTTGGCCTTTTTCGTGCCACTACAAACCCACAAATATTAGTGCTCTCACTAGTGAACAGTGCACTCCTCTCTGCAAGAGGAGCATTAACCCACCGAGCTGCGGTCGGTATTACCCTCCCGGTTATGTCCTGCCTCCCAAGGGGGCTGCGCTGTTGCAGACTTTAGTATAGTGCTCCGAGAGGGGCTGGATCCCTCCAGGCGCTGTGGATTGAGAAGGGTGGCTAGAGCTGGGGGGGAGTGGGAGGGGGCTCTGGAGGAGGCTGCCGGGCCACGCGCTTCACCACTGCACTTCTTAGATTCCAGGAGCGTGAGTGGGGGGCTGGTAATCAGCGCTCTGTTGGTGGGGGCCCAGGGCTGTGCATTTATGCCCCACTTGTCTTTACCCCGAATGAGTAGCTAAGCTGAGCTCTTGTTTCAGGTCTGACTCCAGATATTATTCATGACTGTGTACCTTCTCTTTGCTGTCCTAGAAATCTGCTCTTCTGAACTGCTGATTCAGTATATTTACTTGCTAAATGCGAAATCTTCTAATGATAAAATTCCACATTTTGTATTATATGGCCGTGTAGGCACACACAGATGCCATCCAAAAACGTGACATGCCTAATGCCTGTTTTAATCTGCCAAAATAAAGAAACATTTTTTTATAGCCAAGACACGATTCCAACTTAAAAACGTACAGCTAAAAGTCAGCATGTTTCTGGTAACAGTTTCTCCAAAAGCCCACCTTTAGTCTTTGCATAGCTTGTTTGGAGCTCTCTCATCATGCCCTTTGTACCTAAATCTAACTGCTCCCTTCAGGTCGTACTTGCATCAAAGACTAGTATAATGGCGTCCACCCTGGGCATTTCTATGACTGTGTGGTTTGTCACTTACTTCTGGTAATACTCCTGTCAACAGAAAAGTCAGATGACGCAATACAGTTGTTAGCATATCACTGATCACTGATTTATTTATTCGAAGTACTAGAATTTGCAAAGCAGTATATTTTATAGGCTGTGAACACTATCATACAGAAGCTTTTTTTTTTTTAATGAGATGGGTAAAATAGCTGCCTTTCAAAGCATAAGCTTATTCAGTACAGTAAAACAGAAAATGACAGTTCGTGATATGTGCTAAGCATTCTATGATTTGAATAATGTTCCTGCCGTTCCTCTTTGGTTTGATGTACAGAGCTGCGCTGCCCTCGAAATTAAGTTTGTGATCTAGAAAAACCATCATAGTGTACACTTATATCACAACAGGTGGACAGGGCCCGGCCGGGGTTAGGTTAAAGCAGCCCTGCCTGGCCCCTGCCCTTGAAGTATCCTCCCCTGCTTCAGAGTGGCTAAATATCTGTGCAGGCTGCCAAAAAGCAGGCTCATCTCGCAGTCCTGGAATACCCTGCCCGCTATTAGGTATAGCACGCGGGAAATGGAATACGGTAGCCACACGGCCTTTGGTCACACTAGAAAACCTCTATCACAAGCTTTCCCCTTATACCACGGTCCATGCTATTGGGTGCAATGGGGCGGTTTTACTTTTCTTCCGAACAAGGATCCCAATCCACCCAAATAGAACAACGCCCCTGTCCCTGTGTGCTGTGGAGCAAGCACTAATTATAAATAGCTTCGATCGATCAGTTCAAACTTCAACCTTTCGAGTCAGACCTGGACACGCAGCACATCTAATATTAAAATCTTTTGACTGCTTTCATGTCATTGTCCCTCCTTTGTGTCTATGCTTCTCTCTGCACTGGATGAATGCTCTAGGTCCTTACATTACATGGATTGGAAACAAAATGGTGCAGAGCCCAGGCAGTTTCTGAACTGCATAAGAGGGTGGATAGCTTGAGGGAGGGACATAATAAAGACTACCCAACAAGGGTAGAAAGCAGAGAGAGATAGACAGGTAAAGAGTGGTGAGCCCAGTACTGGCCCACTGGGTGAGCCTGAGCCGTGAGGTCAGATACCGAGAGAGAGATGATGGAGCAAGAGATGGGCGTGTGAGTAAGTGGGTGGAGCCAGTTGAGGGAGTGGGTGGAGCCGTAGAAAAGTGGGTTTGGCCTCCGACAAACATTTGAGCACCTGCACTTCATATTTTACAAATTAAGCACTGGCAGTAAGGCTTTATCAGAGGGTAGTGTTAAGTATTTGTTTTACACGCTCAGGCAGCAAATGATGTCACACACTCAAAGACTGAACTCAGACCAATTTGTTTGTATCAAAAATATTAAGTTATTTTATTTTCTAGAACCAAGCCAAGCCTAGTGCATGCAAGTGAAATAATACTTTGCAAAATCTTATGCAATGTTTTACAGTTGAATGCAGGTTCAAATGCAGTTGATTGAATTACAGGTAAGTCAATATTTCGGAATTACTTTACAGTTACTTTACAGATTACTTTGTACATTACTTTTTAGATTACTTTTTAAGTTACTTTTTCTACTCCGTGTGATATGCCTAGATATCACACTGGGGCATTTCCTAGAGAAAAGGTAAGTAAATCAGATTTTGCAGTTTTTCAGTGTTTCATACAAACCAACTCCACACTTAGAAGAATTTTCAAAGAAAACAGTCAATGCAATCCTATGGAAAGAAATTAAGTTATCGGTTTGCAGGTAAGTACAAGTTTGAGGGAGTTAGTATTCTGGGCTTAGAACCAGGGTTCCCCCAGGGTCGAGGATGCACTCTCAAAGCGTCCTCAGTGGCACTAGGGTGGCCGGGTGCAGAGGTCTGAGGCCCAATGTTATCCAATGGGGGATAGGGGGCCTCCGGTTGGTGGCTGCTCACGAGCAGGCCACAATGTTGTGGGGGCAAAGCTCCTGGTGTTAGGCTCAGGGCAAGGCTTGGCACCCAAAAGTACACCCGCAGTGGCGGCTGGGTGCAGTGTGCTGTTTTGGCGTTGGGGTGCTCTGTTGATGTCAATGGGGATTCTCCAGTTGCAACAAAGACTGCAGGCTCGGGGACGAAGATCTTCTGGAGGTGACCAACGGTTCGAGAGGTAAGTTGGGATGCCTGGGAATGCTGGGACACCATCGGTTGGGCCACCCAAGGCCGTGGGACGCCGGGTGCAGGGGTGTCTTAGGCGTCGGGTTTTCTTACCAGCTCCGGTCGCTGTCGGGGGGGATCCTCCAGAAAACGACTGCAGGCGCCGTTTGGAGATTCGATTTTCACAATTAGACAAGAGCAACCCATATGTCTTTGCGAACTGGGTGTTGCTAATAAGCAAAAACAATGTTCACAAGGAACTCATTACATAAATTATTATCGTTTCTGCAAGAATTAGTATATCTTGCGTGAATGAAGCAGAGACGGAGGAACATCTAGGATGGAACCTTAATTCAATTAGGTCTATTAATATTCTAACTATTTTTATAGAAGCCCACAAAACAATTATTGCAACTGTACTCACTTCAGCCGAAGTAAGTATAATTTACTTTGCATTACGATATTCAAAAATACAAAAACAGACAAAAACACAGTCTCTAAATACTGCTGACGCTGCAGCAAGCGCACAGCTCATGCGCTGCATCGTCCGTGGCACACGCGCATCGAGAAGCGGATATTTTACTCCCCACGATCGCGTTCCCGTAAAGCATCTGACTGAGAGCACCCCGCCGGCAGTATTCTGAGGTAAGCCATGATAGCTGCGTGATTCAAGGACCTTGCTATCACGATTGTTAATCCATTGATCCTTACTGTGACCTATTTGTCACCATTAGAACCCCTGATGGCTGACATTGATGTAATTCAATTACTCGCTCACCACATCTCTATCCGGTGAGTAAGGTCCCTGATCCCCGTAATTTCACTGTATTACTTGCTCCAACCGGGTGGAATATTAAACAATCCCCCATCTTTCCCCTTAGAATAATTGGTGAAAGGCTGGTCCTTATTGATTTACTCACCGCTACGACTTGGTGAGTAGAGCTCCTTGATAATTATATTGTTGGGAAAAGTATTGTATCTGCCCACACTTGTTTGGGCGTAGGAATTAAATTCCCTTTATATCAATAGGACCTACGGTAACCAAGGGTTGCCGTGAACAACACCAGCAGCTTACTTGGCTTGAATAGACAGGGTAAGCCATTTCCTTAGTACCATATTCACTGCGCCTCACACAGTATGTATAGGTGATAATACCCATTTACTATGTCATCATTAGGATCTACCCTACCTGAACATCATCTGAAACACCCTGAATTACTTAGGGAGATCTCTACAATTTAGGCACTATTAGGTGCTAATCGGTAAGCGAATTGTCCTTTTTCACAAGTTCACACACTGTACTCCTCCTTGCTCTAGCTAAAACTATTTTATCCGTTAGTCCCCAGAACTTCTGTCCTGAAGAGACCCCGTATCTCGAGAGGGTTGAAACGTCGTGACTACGAGAAAGAGAGAGCCTAAGAAAACAAAAATTTCTTGCAAAATTGATTGTACTAAAACTCCCAAGAGCTCCTCTTCTTATAATACCAATAACCAATTCTGCGTCTTGTCCTTTTTTATTAGCACTACGTATATCACACTTTTTTTGGTTATGGTCACACTACTGGGGGTCACAAAAACACTGTGAAATATGAATATGTATATATTGTAAATACACAACTGAACATTCCGTTTATGCCTGTTTTTGTATTTTTGAATATCGTAATGCAAAATAAATTATACTTACTTCGGCTGAGGTGAGTACAGTTGCAATAATTGTTTTGTGGGCTTCTATAAAAATCATTAGACTATTAATAGACCTAATTGAATCAAGGTTCCATCCTTGATGTTTCTCTGTCTCTGCTTCATTCACGCAATATATACTAATTCTTGCAGAAACGATAATAATTTATTTAATGAGTTCCTTGTGAACATTGTTTTTGCTTATTTGTTTGGAGATTCGAGGCAGGTCAGAGATCACCAGATCTCAGGTCAGGATCACCAGGGAGACCTACTCGTGGTGTTGGGCTACTCGAACTCGGGCCGTGGGCATCGAGTGCAGAGTGGTGCAGACATGCAGTTTTGGCTGGTGCCAGAGTCTGTTGGTGAACAAATCCGGTGCTCAAGGGAGACAAAGTCTTGGATTTGGAAGGCAGGGCAGGTCCTTCGGGTTCTTGAGGCTGCTGGCTGCAGAACACACCGGGATTTTGCTGGAGCAGGTTCGAGGTGGTGACAGGCCGGTAGGGCTGGGGCCAAGTCAGTGGGCGTCCTCCTCTTCTTAGTTTCAGCACGGCTTCTTTCTTCGGTTCTTCTCCTTCTCTTCTTCTGGTTGGTTCTTGTCTGAGGAGGCAAGGTTCGGGGCTGCCCCTAAATACTAGATTTAGGGGCGTTACAGGTAAGTAAAGGTTGGGACCAATGGGTCCCTTCCTTGGGGTGGGTACACCCCCTATTATGCCACCCTCCAGTGGGAGGGGGGCATATGCCTCTCTCTGGTTGGCTGAGTCCCCCCATCTGCAAGATGGCGGGGACTGAGAGTTGTGCTTCACCTCGCTTCCCCCACCTGAGTGGTGGGGTTGGCAAAGGTGGACACACCTCCCTCCCTCACTTGGTTTTCCCGCCGATTCTCCCGCCCAAAGTGGGGGTCAAAACTGGTGAGAGCCAGTTGCTGGAAGCAGCAAAGGTCAGGGGTAGCTCACAAAGGCGGCAAGCCTTTGAAGCTTCCCTTTCGTGGACCCTACCCATCCTGGGAGAAGAGGCTTGGCACTTCGTCCCAGGATGTGCATTGTTTCAGACCCCCGAGAGCAGCAGGCTCTCGACCCAGGGGTCCAGAAACATCTGGTGGTGGCAGCTGGAAAGCAGCCGCTCAGCCAGGACACTAGAGTTAGGTCGTTTTTCAGGGGGCATCTCTAAGATGCCCTCTGAGTGCATTTTTCATTAAATCCCACACTGGCATCAGTTGGGGTTTAATTTGCTGAGAAGTTTGATACCAAACTTCCCAGTTTTCAGTAAAGCCATTATGGTGCTGTGGAGTTCGTAATGACAAACTCCCAGCACCATATACTCTTAATGGCATTACTGCACTTACAATGTCTAAGAATTGGCTTAGACACTGTAGGAGTACAGTGCCCATGCACCTGTACCCTCACCACTGGTATAGTGCACCCAGCTAGAGGGATGGCTGAGCTATACCAGGGTAGTGGGTTGTAGGCATGGTACACAGGGATGTGTGCCATGTCGACTCTTCACTTTGTTCTGCACCAAAACACGCAGCCTGCAATGGCAGTGTGTGTGTGTGTGTGTGTAAAGGTGCAGGGCCTCTAAGGGTGGCCCAATAAGTGCTGCAGCCCTTAGAGGTCTTCCCTGGCCACAATGCCCTTGGTACCTATGATACCTTTTACAAGGGAGTGACATGTGAACAAAGAGTGCCAATTGGGTTTTGTCTTAATGCAGTTTTGGGAAAGAATATAGGCCCTGGGTACCTGATTGGCAGGAACCCAGGGCACACTCAGTCAAAGTACATCAGCAGTGTGGCAAAAAGTGGGGGCAACCATGCAAAAAGAGGTCACTTTCTTACACAACCCCCCCCCCCCCAAACAAAAGAGGATGGGACTAACCTTTCCCTAGAGAGTCTTCATTGTCTAAGTGGAAGAACCTGGAAATTCCATCTGCATTGGCATGGGCAGTCCCAGGTCTGTGTTCCAGTATAAAGTCCATTCCCTGTAGGGAGATGGACCACCTCAAAAGTTTAAGATTTTCACCTTTTACTTGCATTAGCCATTTGAGAGGTCTGTGGTCAGTTTGAACTAGGAAGTGAGTACCAAACAAGTATGGTCTCAGCTTTGTCAGAGACCAACCTACAGCAAAGGCATTCCTCTCAATGTCACTCCAACGCTGCTTCCTGGGGAGTAGCCTCCTGCTTATAAAAGCAACAGGTTGGTCTTGGCCTTCATCATTGGTCTGGGATAGGACAGCTCCTATCCCTAGCTCAGAGGCATCAGTCTGCACAATGAACTGCATGGTATGGTCTGGAGCCTTGCGAATTGGTGCTGAGCACATTGCTTCTTTCAGGGCGTCAAAAGCCTTTTGACAGCTAACTGTCCAGTTTATCTTTTTGGGCATCTTCTTGGAGGTGAGTTCTGTGAGGGGAGTCACAATGGACCCATATCCTTCACAGGCCTCGTGTAGTACCCAGGCAAGGCAAGGAATGCCCTTGTTATATCCCGCATAGATGCCCTAATGTAGATCCGTTCGTACATGCCCTAAAATGGACTTATTCATATTTACCCATATATGGTCATGGCCGCATATGCCCAATTATGGTCACAACTGTACATGTCCTATTATAGTATGATTCCTTATATAGGCATGATCTTTCACCTACATTGGTCCCAGCTAATACACAACGAGCTCTGAGGGCTGAACGTTATCTATCCTGTGGTTTTGAATGCAGCAGGGTTCTTCCAAACACAGGCCCACACTGTACTCATTAATTATGCATGGCTTTCTAAGAATACACCACCAGCATAATGTATGTACAAAGTTCACCCCTGACGTCTTCCTCATGTCCAATACAAACCATACTGAGGACCGAGACTCTTTAGGGTATAAATACACCACAGCTTGCCCCGGTAAAGCAGAGGGAACCGAGACTTCCATGCTGACACACTGACCAGAGACGCTGAGGCTCCTGCATGCAGTCGCTCAAGCTGACAGTGGTCTGACACAACCTGGACCGGGTGTCCAACTCGAAACCAGGACGGGGTCCCACACTCTCTCTATTCAGGTATGGGGGTTCGACTAAATCCTAGGAGGATTCTTGGCTCTTAGCTTCTAAGACCTACACACATATGCTAGGTACACACAGGTACATCTAGGTAGGCATCGTAGGAGTACGCACACTCTGCATAATGCTTTTGTATTCATGTATGTATCCATGATTATCGCAATATGGTAGAACTGTTCTATCCCTTTGCTTTTATCGTACTGCTGATCATATATCTCTGCTATTGTCTGCTGGTTACCGCAGCACATATATTTTACACTAGAATAACAACTGTTCAATAAATACTTATTGAAACGCCCGACTGTTTATTCTGTGTAACTCTCTGAGACAAACCGAATAAGTAAGCGCGAATGACTGAGCGAAAGGTAGTACATTGTTTCCACGATTCTGAGGGAATCAGGGTTGTCATGTTCTAAGGTTGCCAGAAACTAATCTCTCCCCGATAAGAGGAGACACTAGTGGCACTGCGAGCTAGCTAATGCAAAACAATCTAACATAAGCGGTGGGGGTGCACAGAGTCAGTCTGCCACCAAGCCCACAGCTTATGTTACACAAACGCACAGGTCCTGCATGGGTACTATAGGAACTACACGACATGGCGCCACCAACGTTGGTTTGGTACTTATTTAACCGTAGAATCTGAGTAGTTCAGTCGTGCTATTCTCAGAGAACCTACTCACAAAAACCACAGAGACGTCTGGAGTGGGTGGGCACAAACTCCGCCGCAGCTGAGTAGTACGAGAATACTATTTATTGGCTGTTGGTTACTCAAGCTTGAAGGATATTTAGTTCCTACAATTGTGCACTTACACCTTATTTTAAGAACTCTTTAATCTCCCTTCTTCCAATTAAAAATGGTGGAAGAAACAAGCGCAACAAGGAGAGTTGACACAGCCCTCTTCGGAGCAGAAGACACTGAAGATGCAATATAAATTGCACCAAATTTCAGAAGGGCAGTCACCATAAAACTTCTAGAACATGGCTTAAGAGCCAGGGGTGGTATAGTCATTTTCGTGATTGAGGCACACAAATCTAATAAAACAGGTGTTCTATTCGTGGGTTACATTCCAGGCAACGAATGCAATTACAAATGTGTTTCACTACTACCTAGAAGGTGAAACACCAGCAGACTATACTCCCTTTGAGGAAGTAGAGGTCCCGCTCACTTACCAGGAGCATAATTACTGGTTCAAAGGCGCCCTACCCCACGTACGAGGAAGAGCAAGATTAGGCCCGCTCGGAGAAGCAGGAGCCACATGGCCCATATTAGCGGCGTACACACCGCATCCTGACATTGACACAATGCCACAGCCAGACTTACTCGTACAACACAGAGATTTAATTCAAATCTACAGAAACCTCACACAATTCGTGATGAGGACTTTAACGGTTCAGCCTGGACCAGCTGCAGCACAAGACACTCCAGTCCAAGGTACAGTTAATAAAATAACTCCACAAACATTACACGCGATAATGGGCAAAGTGCCAGCAAAACGCGAACAAATCCCTTTCTGGTAAGCTCAGAAAATAACTCCGCTTGAGGCAGTATTCCCGAAAACTACCACCTGTGATAAACACAGAATTCTAACAATCTGCTTGCCCATGGGTCTTACACCACAAGTAGAGGACTGCACCTCTTGGGGTTCAGTCTTTGCTGCCATATATACCAGAACACATGGTATCCCGTCCTTAGCAGTAGTACCTGACGTATTGAAGCAGATACAAAATGAGTACGGAGCAGAACCTGCCCTTAACTTAGGGATGAAGTTGCTAAACAACTTTGAACAGGTCTCAGCCATAATACTAGCTAACATTAAGGGGGAAGCAGCTTCTGTGGCGATCCGTCAACGCCTAAGGGAGTTCGGTCCAGACGACCAACAACACGAACTACCCAAAATAATCAAAACTGCATATGCAGAATTAGGCAGAGACAGTTTGGGTGGGAAAGCATTAAAACCACAACTGGCGGGCAGTCCTGAAAAGGACACTACAAAGCAGACACCTACTTCTTCTAAAAAGAAGTGGGAAAATAAAAAACAACAAAAGTCTAAAGACACTAGATCTCAGTCCAGAGGTAGGTCTCCTCAACAGGAGCCCTCTGAAAAGAGGTATAACCTCAGGAATAGGGATAATATTAAAAAAACCTGACAGGTATCAGGATACGGATACTCGTTCCTCTCGTTCCTTTCAGGGTTCATCAAGAAACTCCGAAAGGGAAGGACGGTCAAAGGAGCGTACAAAGTCCAGAGACACGCAACACGCTGCGGACTACGCACCTAAAAAAAGAGGATAAACAAAAATCAAAACCTCAGTTCAAAAAGAAGAAGGTAGCAGGTCTCAAGATTAGACATGCCCAGAATTCTGAGGACACAGCTTCTGAACGGGGAATGGGCTCTGCCGATGCTAGACAGCGCGGCAGAAGTAACGATAGCTCGCCAGAACCTGAAGGAATTTCTGGTGACAGCGGAGTTGAGTGAGTATATCACGGTGGAAACACCTGATACTCGGGTAAGTGTCCCACATGAGTTACATGAGATAACACTCCGGATGGAGGGGGACAAGCCCAGAAAAGTTAAGGGTCTCTTTTGGAAAAACCTTTCATCTGGTTATGACATTCTATTAGCAGAACAAGGCTGGCCGCCAGCATTCGTCATGGAGTGCCCTAGGGGAGAAATGGTAATTTTTCCAGCCTTTTCCGACCTCGTTCCCATTCACCTAAAATATGCATATGCGCAGGAGTGGGCGGTTGCCCTAGCTAGCTCCAGCATTGTACAAAAATCATGCTGGTTGGGATGAGGATTCAACCCACCACGTGATCCCGCTAAAAGTTTCCCCAAATGCTCAAAGGCAATACCCTATAAAGCAGGAAGCTAAAAAACAAGTCAGGGAGATTCTAGACCAACTAGAATACCAGGGGGTGATAGAAAATTGCACTTCACCTATGAACAATCCTTTGTTCCACGTAGCCAAACCTGACAACACATATCGTCTAGTTTTAGATTACAGACATTTAAACACTTGCACAAAGACATTTGCAGTTCAAAATGCACACAGTGCCGCATTAATGAATAACATTGTGCGGAAAAATATAAAACAACACTTGATATCTCAAATGGATTTTTCTGCCAAAATATAGCGCCTGAAAGCAGGTATCTGACCGCATTCAGTGCGTTAGGGTCTCAAAGGCAATTCTGCCGACTCCCCCAAGGGTATAAGAATAGCCCGGGGTGGTTTTCTGCAAGGGTAACAGAGTTACTCCAAAATTTGGAAGAAGAAGCATTGTCCTATGTGGATGATATTTATCTGACGGACGATGACTTAAAGAGGCACTTGACCAGGGTGCGCACCATTATTATGGGATTCGCCTCACAGGGCTATAAATTTAATTTCAAAAATCAAAAATTGCCCACCTCAATGTCCTGTTTTTAGGATACGAGCTGTCAAGTGAAGGAAAAGCCTGGCAGCTAACTTTTTAGAAAAGTGTGCGCTGCTCCAACCTCCAAAATCATTAAAGAATCTACAATCAATTCTGGGATTCCTAAATTTTGGTCGAACATACATTTTGGATTACGCAGAAAGAGTAAAACCTTTCTACGACTTAATAAAACCTGACTTTTCAGTCAAACAATGGACACAGGAACACACAAATATCCTGCGTTCCCTTCAGGAAGACATGATGGCTTCTAAACATTTACAGACACGCGTAAACGCACAGAACTTAGTGATCCGAGTAATAGCGGGTTAATGCGGGTACACATATTTAACTTTTAATGAAGGTGAAACTGTACCAATCGCATACAAATCACACCTGTACACAAACGCAGTGATGCGTTTCACTTCAACAGAAAAAATCCTGACAGCAGTGCAGACCGCTGTAGCAAGAGAAAGAGCTCTGGCTCAGGGAAAACGCATAATTGTCGTGACCCCAGTACCAGCTTTAGAAGCTGTTACAAAAGCTAGCATTCCAAATGCTAAAGCCTTACATCCGAGATGGATACAATGGGCTAATTCTCTTACTGCAACGGATGTTGAATACAGATTTGATCCAAGTTTAAAAACACAGGCATTCCTGCAATACCAACAAGAATATCCTCTACCAAATGAAATTTTGCCTCTAGATCAGTATGAATACATTATTTACACTGACGGTTCTGCTCAACCAGCCATAGGGAGTAAGAAAGCTTACAGCGCAGCGTGTGCGATTGTTAAAGGTCGCATGCATGATGGAAAGTTCCATCCGAGTTGCACTAAAACGCAATCTCTAGGAGACTGCACGGCTCAGTTGGCAGAACTCAAAGCACTAATACTGGCACTTATAAATACGGATCACGAATTCCCCACACTTATTGTGTGTGATTCCTTTTACTGTGTACAGTCGTACAATGAATATCTACATCATTGGGAACAAAACGGGTTCAAGGATGCAAAAGGTGGCACAATTAAGCATAAAATGCTATGGGAACAGGTAGTGGAGTTGAGAAACGAACTACCAAGGGCTCACGTGATACATACACTGAGTCATCAGCGTGATGGCGTTCACGTTGAAGGGAATTCATTGGCTGATGAAGCCGCAAAGGGGGCTGTTCGCACAGCCGCCGTAGCTGCAGTTACTCGTTCAAAAACGAGGGTAGACGGCGAGATTATGGTAGCTGTCAATGCTTCACGCGAAGGCAGCACAGCAGTACCTAAAACATTTCCACTCAAGTACTCCTACAGGTTAGATGCACAAAACATTCCATATGCTCAGATTCCTGGAGTGGAGGATAGAGTAATACCAAATATGGATCGTAGGCTAGGCTTGATTTTAGCGGCACACAAGGGTTTGGGTTCTGCGCATACAGGCGTTACAGCGACTATTTCTTTATTGAAACAACGCTACAGGTAGCCAGGGTTAACGAAGCAGACTAAAGACTATGTCTTGAAATGCAACATCTGTCAGCAGATAAAAGGATCCACCGTAACACGCCCAGCGCAGACACCATTGCTGAAATCAGACAAACTTCTCGCCTGTGTGTATTTGGACCACTGCGGACCCTTACAATCTGATGGGTCCAAGAAATATATCATGGTTGCAGTGGATCCCTGCTCTAGATTCCTATGGGTTTGGCCTCAGCGCTCGGCTGACGCTCGAACTGTTATAAAAGATTTGCGAGTCTTTATCGGCACATACGCAGTTGGCACGTTACATTCTGACCGTGGTCCGGCGTTTAGCTCTCGGGCTTACAAAGAGGCCATGGAAGGAATGGGCGTAGCATTGCGGTACTCCTCTCCGTATCATCCCGAGGGAAATTCTGTTGTGGAGAGGAAAACCGAGACTTAAAGCAATCTTTAACAGCTAGGGTATTAGGCAAGGGCGGTAGATGGGTCGATCACCTTTATGGGGTACAGCGCACGCTCAATAATCAGCCAAGAAGCTCTCTAGGAGGTGTCACTCCTTACGAGGTCCTATTTGGGACAAGATTGTGGGTACCTGATCTTGATTGTGAAGGCACAGTGGCGGATGAAAAACCATTTGATATCCATGATCGTTTGGCTGTTTTACAGGATCTAAATGAATCCAGGACACAACAAAGTAACGTGCTCCAGAAACAGGCCGCCACTGAGGAAGTCAAGGCAGTAACGGCAAGAACTATCTGGATCCCAAAACTGGGGAATCTAGTCAGAGAGAAGATTGCTGACAAGAAAGAATTTGGGCCATCCTACAGAAAGCATGTACCGGTCCTAACAATCCACGGCGCAAGAACTGTACTTCTGCCGCCTCTTGCCGGAAAAAAGGAGAAAAGATTAGTCTCAATTGACTTAATCAAACCGATACTAAACAGTCGGCCTCGTGGACTCCACAGTAGCAGACGCCCTCCTCTCGCTACAATCCAAGAAGTCCAAACAGAAAGACTCATCACGTTTGAAGAGCCACCTGTACGGAATGAAGGACTAAGCAACAATGCTATGGAACTCGTTCCACTTCAACAAGAAATTCATCTTCAAAATGAAAATCAACTTAACAACCAAGTTGCAATGAGACCTAATACAGACATCTACGTCAACATGCCTCGTCAAGAGCAAAATCCGATTTCAACAAATCCCGATGCAATTCCAACAATTGATCGAACTGCTTCTGGCTATTTCATGAACTTTAATACGTTTTCACTGGACCCAAGTGAGCCGGAAACGACACCATCCAAAAAATCACTCCAACAGAAACTCATTGACTTTTTGAACTTTTTTAGAAAGACTTACCTGGTGTCACCTTGGATAGAACTATGGTATATCACTGGGATTTTATTTTTTATTTTCTGGCTAGGTTTAATAATAACTTTTAGTATGCTTATTAATGGACGATACCTCCAACCAAGCTCTACAGCCCAAAGAGTCAATTTGATTTTAAAACCACAACAGTCTTCACATCGTGAACCAAGAGACTTGTCTTCAGTGAACATCACAGCAGTTCCTATACCGGACGGTATAGTATGGGACAAGATTGATTATGATATATTAGGTCCGACAGAACTTTTAAAGCTAAAACATGTGTTTAAAATTTCTTTAAGTGATTTCATTACCTCCAGTACATTTTCTGATGATTGGGACACTGAAACTGTAAATGCTATGATGTCTGATTTAGAAAAAACTGCAGCATTTCCGAACAATGAAATGTTAGAAGGTACTTCAGACTATGATACATTGTACTGTTACCAACAATTTGGTGATCATTTCTTACACAAATCTATAACACTTAGAAATGTATTTGAATACCACCAGTGGGAACACTGTCCAACACCTCCAAAAGGTAGTTCACAAGCATTTGCACAGAAATTCACAAACTTCTCAGGGTTTAACACATCCGACCCGACGTCATTTTATTATAAAACGGAGAAAACTTCAGCTCAGAAAATTATGTTAACAAACACCAAACATATTTACTCTGCATCCTTTCTGAGCCAGTTGTCTAAACAGGGTTTCAATCTATGGAAAGACACAATAGAATCAAAATCAATCTGGGGTTCTAGGGACTGGCAAGTCCAGGGAATAGAAACATTTTTTAGAGCATGCATCATTCCGCAGTAGATTTTATTTCTGAACGAAACTGTGCAACAGACATCCTGTCTGGGATTAGCCAAAGGCAAGGAGATGAACATACCGGGGTTTCCAACACCATCACAGATGGGTGGGGGGCAGAATTCAACTACACAAGGGGTAGGATTAGATGCCATTTTCCAGTACAACAGATCAGATCCTGATTGGACAAAATGGCTGGTTTGGCCCATTGACACAAACAAATGTCAACAGCGATTTATGAATACAACCAGAGGGTTTAGCATCCATAGGCCAGATCCACGCTATGTACAAAGACAACACCCAGGGGTAGTGACATCGTATAGTGTTGGGAAGTTGTGCCTTGATTGGCTAGAGACCTCAACACTGACAGAAGTAAAACACCACTTGACCTTACTGACACCTGACATGGATCTTAGAGATTTTCTACTGGGACCCAAGAAACAGCGTCAGAAACGTTTCATATATGCAGGCCTTTATGCCTACTATAATGAAAACTGGAAAATATCCCAACAAGAGGCCGCAGAAAGAATACGAGAAATAGACTGTATTAACTTAGAAAAGGCATTAGCTGTAGTGGATAATGGGTTAACAACTTTGACCTCCAGGATTTACTCCTTAGGCAACATTGTGTCCTCGGCAATCGACATATTAGAGCAAGATCTGGCCTTGTTACAACACGGGCAATCTCAGCTACGTTCTATTATGATGTTAAACTGGACGCTGCAATCTTTGCGTGCAGGCTATGTGCCATGGCGTTTTATAAACACCACGTCTCTGTTCTCAGAGTACAATCTAACTGATAAACAGACAGAAATGGCACAAAGGGGAGCCAAATATACAATGCTGCGCATTGAGAAACTGGAAAGGTTACCATTCACTGTAGCCGAATCACCGTCAACAGAATGGCTCATTCATGGCCAAATCACTCTGCTGGTCACTACGTTTCAGTTTCAATATTGCCTTGAGCAAAGGCAGGCAGGCAAATATGTTACTTGCTGTATGCAAGTATTGTTCCCGCCACTGAAAACACTCGGGGAGGCGCCGCTATGGCCTTCGCTGAATGTTTCTTTTATACAGTTTGATACTCTGAGCAGATTGAAAGCCATGCTTTTACAGCAACCCGTGCCCTTAACCTCCGCTCGAGAAACCTATGAACTTCAAGTTGCAAGGACCTCGACCGAGATACAGGCACTCATACGTACAAACTGCCCCATTCATTTCGCAGAAATGGTGGGACGTATCTTCAATATGTCTGATACGAGCGGAATTGTACACCTATTTAAGACCATAGGGTCTGGACTGTTAAGCACCTTTCAGACAGTCCTCGGAGTAATCCCAAATTTTATACACTCCGTATTGGGAAGAGTATATGGAGGATTCCCGCTCATCTTGTTTCTAATCGCAGGAATCCTGATTGTAATATTGCTGCTACGCAATGGACGGCCCACTTCCCGAGGGAATGGTGAACACGCTCCTGGAGCGGAAATACTGTGAACGCATGGTACAACTTCTGGGCATTTCTTGCCTGCGAGAACTCAATGCCTCCTGGTTTCTATCATTTAGACCAGTCTGGATAGACTGCATCTTACCTGTGCTTCGATGCCTGTTCTGCGGAGAAGAATGCACGTTGGATCTTTGTCTAACATTTCCATCAGATGCGCCTCCGGACACGGATGCAATGCTGGACCCCATAAAGGCCCATGCTCTGCATTGTCCCCAGCGGCTTCCAATTCTGATGAATGCATTCCTGGAGAATCCACAGGTGCCGTTCGCTCCTGCTGGGTTAGGTGACTCCTCCACAGGCACCCAGGTTACAACTGCCGCACAAGCTGCCGCAGCACCGACTGTTGGCAGTACTACATTCCATCTATGTGCGATTGACGTTCTCTGTGAGGCGTTGGATTTGTCATCTACAGCAGTTGACACCGATAATAAGGAGCTTCCCAGCCAGGACGCGTAATCTTGAATTGGCTCATCGTGTCCTGGGAAAGAATTCGGCTTCTTCACTCGTTTCAAAATAAAACGATCTAAATTTGGAACATTTTTCTTGCATTGACACTTTTGCTTGAGAAAAGTATGGCCTTCTCCTGCTTATGGTAATACAACTTCTATAGAGAGACGATATTGACTTTTCAGTGGCAACTAGAAAAAGCTGAATTTAAACTTTTTTTTTTTCTTTTAAGCACCAACATTTTTTTACGATTTTTTAGAACCATGTTTTTACTTGCTTTTAAAAAAAAAAATGTTTTTAAATTGTCCAGATTTTAAGTATGGTCATTTATTATCCAGTTCGGAAGTGGAGTGGGTGTTATATCCCGCATAGATGCCCTAATGTAGATCCGTTCGTACATGCCCTAAAATGGACGTATTCATATTTACCCTAATATGGTCATGGCCGCATATGCCCAATTATGGTCACAACTGTACATGTCCTATTATAGTATGATTCCTTATATAGGCATGATCTTTCACCTACATTGGTCCCAGCTAGTACACAACGAGCTCTGAGGGCTGAACGTTATCTATCCTGTGGTTTTGAATGCAGCAGGGTTCTTCCAAACACAGGCCCACACTGTACTCATTAATAATGCATGGCTTTCTAAGAATACACCACCAGCATAATGTATGTACAAAGTTCACCCCTGACGTCTTCCTCATGTCCAATACAAACCATACTGAGGACCGATACTCTTTAGGGTATAAATACACCACAGCTTGCCCCGGTAAAGCAGAGGGAACCGAGACTTCCATGCTGACACACTGACCAGAGACGCTGAGGCTCCTGCATGCAGTCGCTCAAGCTGACAGTGGTCTGACACAACCCGGACGGGGTGTCCAACTCGAGACCAGGTCGGGGTCCCACACTCTCTCTATTCAGGTATGGGGGTTCGACTAAATCCTAGGAGGATTCTTGGCTCTTAGCTTCTAAGACCTACACACATATGCTAGGCACACACAGGTACATCTAGGTAGGCATCGTAGGAGTACGCACACTCTGCATAATGCTTTTGTATTCATGTATGTATCCATGATTATCGCAATATGGTAGAACTGTTCTATCCCTTTGCTTTTATCGCACTGCTGATCATATATCTCTGCTATTGTCTGCTGGTTACCGCAGCACATATATTTTACACTAGAATAACAACTGTTCAATAAATACTTATTGAAACGCCCGACTGTTTATTCTGTGTAACTCTCTGAGACAAACCGAATAAGTAAGCGCGAATGACTGAGCGAAAGGTAGTACATTGTTTCCACGATTCTGAGGGAATCAGGGTTGTCATGTTCTAAGGTTGCCAGAAACTAATCTCTCCCCGATAAGAGGAGACACTAGTGGCACTGCGAGCTAGCTAATGCAAAACAATCTAACATAAGCAGTAGGGGTGCACAGAGTCAGTCTGCCACCAAGCCCACAGCTTATGTTGCACAAATGCGCAGGTCCTGCATGGGTACTATAGGAACTGCACGACACCCTGACTTGTGTCTGGGTTGTTGGAGCTACCCAGTCCAGGATGGCCTGGATTGTAAGGGTTGCACTTGGCCTCCACCAACAAGGTGGCCAAAGTATACCACTGTTCCCTGCCCTATCTGCCATTTGGATGCCTTGATAGTTAGGCCTGCAGTTTGCAGGGCTTTTAAAACCTTCCCCAGGTGGATCAGGTGAAGCTAAAGACAACAATATCATCTAGATTTGCTGCACTAAAGGCATCCAATCCAGCAAGGACTTGATTCACCAACCTTTGGAAGGTGGCAGGAGCATTCTTTAAACCAAAGGGCATAACCGTAAACTGATAATGCCCATCAAGTATGGAGAATGCTGTCTTTTCTTTTGTTCCTGGTGCCATGCCAATCTGCCAGTACCCTGCAGTTAAGTCAAAGGTACTTAGAAATTTGGCTGCACCCAATTTGTCTATCAGTTCATCAGCTCTTGGGATAGGGTGAGCATCTGTCTTGGTGACAGAGTTGAGTCCTCTATAGTCCACACAGAACCTCATTTCTCTCTTTCCACCTTGTGGATGAGGTTTGCGGACTAGAACCAGTGGGCTGGCCCAGGGGCTCTCAGAGTGTTCAATAACCCCTGGCTCAGCTCTGTTGCTTTCCTTAACTTGATCAGACTGTCGATTGACAGGTATGCTGTCCCCAGTGTCCACATCATGGGTACACCAGTTTGTCTGACCAGGGGTTAAGGAAAAGAGCTTAGCATACTGCTGCAAGACTTGCTTGCAGTCAGCCTGCTGTTGGGCAGAGAGGGTGTCTGAGTAGACAACTGCATCCACTGACCCATCTTTGGGGTTATAAGAGAGGAGGTCAGGGAGAGGTTCACTCTCTGTCTCCTGATCCTCATCAGTCACCATCAGCATGGTGATGTCAGCCCTGTCATGGAAAAGCTTAAGGCAGTTCACATGGATCACCCTTTTGGGTGTTCTGCTTGTGCCCAGGTCTACCAAGTAGGTGACCTCACTTTTCTTCTCTAAGATGGGGTAAGAGCCACTCCATTTGTCCTGGAGAGCCCTTGGTGCCACAGGCTCCAAACCCCACACCTTTTGCCCTGGTTGGAACTCCACCACTGCAGCTTTTTGGTCATACCAGTGCTTCTGAAGCTCCTGGCTGGCCTCAAGATTTTTGGAAGCTTTTTCCAAGTACTCTGCCATTCTGGACCTTAGACCTAGAACATAGTCCACAATGTCTTGTTTGGGTTCTTGGAGAGGCTTCTCCCAACCCTCTTTTACAAGACAGAGTGGTCCCCTAACAGGATGGCCAAACAGAAGTTCAAAGGGGGAAAACCCTACTCCCTTCTGAGGCACCTCTCTGTAGGCGAAAAGCAAGCATGGTAAGAGGACATCCGATCTCCTTTTGAGCTTTTCAGGGAGCTCTATAATCATGACTTTCAATGTCTTGTTAAAACTCTCAACAAGACAATTGGTTTGTGGGTGATAGGGTGTAGTAAACTTGTACTGCACTCCACACTCTTTCCACATATGTTTTAGGTAAGCAGACATGAAGTTTAACCCTCTGTCTGAAACCACTTCCTTAGGAAACTCTAGCCTGGTGAAGACACCAATGAGGGCCTTGGCTACTGCAGGAGCTGTAGTAGTCCTAAGGTGAATTGCCTCAGGATACCTGGTGGCATGATCCACTACCACCAGTATAAATGTGTTTCCTGATGCTGTGGGAGGTTCAAGTGGACCCACTATGTCCACACCTAACCTTTCAAAGGGAACCCCAATCACTGGTAGTGGAATTAAGGGGGCCTTTGGTGTCCACCTGTTTTGCCACTGGCTTGACAGGTGACACAGGAGCTGACCAACTCCTTTACCTTCTAAGACATCTGGGGCCAGTAAAAGTGGCTAACTGGCCTTTCCCAAGTTTTGTTTTGGCCCAGATGTCCATCTAGGGGGATGTCATGAGCCAAAGTGAATAAGAACTCCCTGTACTTCTGAGGCACTACCGCTCTCCTAGTGGCTCCAGGGTTGGGGTCTCTGGCCTCAGTGTACAGTAGTCCCTCCTCCCAATAGACTCTGTGGGTACCACTGATATCTCCCTTTCCCTGTGCAACAGCTTGCTGCCTCAGGCTCTTAAGAGTTGGACAAGTAAACTTGTACTGCCAAGGCATAGCTCTTCCCTAGTGGGTCCCCCTGGGCCTAAGAGCTCAACCTGGTAAGCGTCAAGTTCCATAGGCTCCGTTCCTTCTGGGGATTCCAAGGCCTCTCCCTGAGGAGGGGGGTCCTGATTATTTTGCTGTTCAGAAGCTGGTTTCCGAGTCTTCTTACCTTTCCTCTTGTAAGGTGGGGCCATTCTTTGAGGCTCCAACACTTCTTTTTCACCCTGTTTTCAGCTCTGTGCTCTAGTCTTGAAAAACACAATCTCAGGGATGTCCAGAATTGCTGCATGGGTTTTCAATTCTACCTCAGCCCATGCTGAGGTCTCCAGGTCATTACCAAGCAGACAGGCACCTGGAAGCTTTGGAGAGACCACTGCCTGTTCCAGGCCAGTAACCCCCCAGTCTAATGTCACCATATCCATGGCATGGTTAGTAGTAACACTGTCAGCGTTGGTGACTGGGTACATTTTCCCAATCAGGTATTGCTCTGGGGATACCAGTGTGTCTCTCACCATAGTGACACTGGCACCTGTATCCCCCAGGGCTTCTAATCTAGTCCCATTGATCCAGGGGTATTGCAAATACTTCTTTAAGTTGGGTGGCCACACAGCTAAAGTGGCAAACTCAACTTCACCCTCAGTGACTAGAACTGCTTCAGTGTGAACCATGATTTGCTCTGGGCACACTGTTGATCCCATCTGGAGACTGACTACATTAGTAGTAGCTGTAGGAGGACCATGGGGCTTCTTGCTAGGACAAGCAGCACCTCTAGATAAGTGTCCCAACTTCTTACAGTTGAAACACCAGGCCTTTAGGGGATCAAAGATCTTTCCTTTGTATCTATTACTGAACTGGGGAGATTTTTGGGACCCACCCCCCTGAGCAGGTTTTTGAGGCCCTTTTGAAGACTCAGGCTTTTTATCTTTGGAGTTCTCACCACCTTTCCCCTGGGGAGGTTTTGTAACCCCTTTCTTTTGGTCACCCCCAGTGGCTGTTTTTGTTACCCTAGTCTTGACCCAGTGGTCTGCCTTCTTTCCCAATTCTTGGGGAGAAATTAGACCTAGGTCTACCAAATGCTGATGTAACTTTTCATTAGTACAATTACTCAAAATATGTTCCTTCATAAACAAATTGTAAAGTCCATTGAAATCATGCACATTATTTCCAGTTAACTAACCATCTAGTGTCATGACTGAGTAGTCAACGAAGTCAATCCAGGACTGATTTTGTCTTTTGTGAGCCCCCTGAAGCTAATTCGATATTCCTCAGTTGTGAGTCCAAAGCTCTCAATCAGAGTACTCTTCATGAGGTCATAAGACCAGCATCTGCCCCTGTAAGGGTCAGGAGTCTGTCCCTGCAGTTATCAGTGAACAGTTCCCAAAGGAGTGCCCCCCAGTGTGACTTCCTCACTTTTCTCATTTCACAAGCTCTCTCAAAACCTGTGAACCATTTTGTGATGTTATCACCCTCCTCAAATTTAGGGACAATCCCTTTGGGGATTTTAGGATCATAAGATTGCTCTTTATTCTTATTATTTCATCTTATTATTTAAGTTGCTGCCACCATAGATGTGAGCTAAGCCCATCTCTGCTCTCACTTTTTCTAGACCCAGGAGTCTGGTCTCCAGATCCAATCTTTTTGTCAACCTTACTAAAAGGTTGGTCTCCTCATTGAGGTTGTCCTCAATGTCCTCAGCAGCACCTGACCCACCTGTGTGGGCTCTAGGTGCTGAGAGGTGTATTCTTGGAGTCAGGGCCACTGGGGCCCTTCTCTCCCTAAGAAGTGGGGGGAGGGAGTGGTAGTTAACCTCATCCCCTCCATCTTCTTCTTCCTCTGAGAGGTCTCCACCATTCTCAGAGGGATGGTCCTTAGTATACCCTACTAACAGCTCCTGGAGCTTTTGTTTCGAGGGATCGGACACCATGTTAATATTTTTAAGTTTACATAGAGACCTTAACTCCCTAAATTCTAAGTGGAGATAAGGGGTGAGGCTGAGCTCCTCAACCTGGTTCTCTATATCATGGTTGTGATCTTCACTAACAGCTGGGTTCTTGTTAAGAGACATTATAAAAGAAAACTTCTAACCCCTCTTACCCCTAACTAAAGTGAGTTTTTATTTGTCTAAAATTGTGAAGGGACATAACCAAGGCCCCAACAAGACTTTTAGTAATTTGGAAAAATTTGTCAATTCAAAAATCAGAATTCTAAAGATAATTTAAGAGTTCTGTCATGTGATCAGCTGTTGACCAAGTCAGTCCAACAAATGCAAAGCTGTATATCCCACCGCTGAGCCACCAATGTAGGAAGCTGGCTCTGTATATACTATACCAAAATGAGGTATAGATAGTGTGCAAAGAGTCCAGCGGAACCCCAAAGGTAGGCAGAGGTAAAAGTAGATAGCACCTTACTCTCTATTTGTGGTAGTGTGGGCGAGCAGTAAGGCTTTATCAGAGGGTAGTGTTTAGCATTTGTTGTACACACTCAGGCAGCAAATGATATCACAAACTCAAAGACTGAACTTCAGACCAATTTGTTTGTATCAACAATATTATTAAGTTATTTTATTTTCTAGATCCAAGCCAAGCCTGGTGCAGGTAAGTGAAATAATACTTTGCAAAATCTTATGCAATGTTTTACAGTTGAATGCAGGTTCAAATGCAGTTGGTTGAATTACAGGTAAGTCAATATTTCGGAATTACTTTACAGTTACTTTACAGATTACTTTGTACATTACTTTTTAGATTACTTTTTAAGTTACTTTTTCTACTCAGTGTGATATGCCTAGATATCACACTGGGACATTTCCTAGAGAGAAGGTGAGTAAATCAGTTTTTGTACACTTGCAGTTTTTCAGTGTTTCATACAAACCAACTCCACAGTTAGAAGAATTTTCAAGGAAAACAGTCAATGCAATCCTATAGGAGGAAATGAAGTTATTGGTTTGCAGGTAAGTACTAGTTTCTGGGAGTTGGTATTCTGGGGTTAGAACCAGGGTTCTCCCAGGGTCGAGGATGCACTCTCAAAGTGCCCTCAGCGGCACTAGGGCGGCCGGGTGCAGAGTGCTGAGGCCCAATGTTATCCAATGTGGGATAGGGGGCCTCCGGTTGGTGGCTGCTCACGAGCAGGCCACAAGGTTGTGGGAGCAAAGCTCCTGGTGTTAGGCTCAGGGCAAAGGGGGATCCGAGTTAGCACCCAAAGTACACCCGCAGCCGCGCAGGGGCAGCTGGGTGCAGGGTGCTGTTTTGGCATTGGGTGCCCTGTTGATTTCAATGGGGATTCTCCATTTGCAACAAAGACGACAGGCTCGGGGACAAAGATCTTCTGGACCACCGGTTGGAGAAGTAAGTTGGGATGCCTGGGGCTGCTGGGACACTGTCGATTGGGCCATCCAAGGCCATGGGATGTCGGGTGCAGGGGTGTCTTTAGGCGTCGGGTTTTTCAACCAGCTCTGGTCGTGGTCCGGAGGATCCTTCAGAAAGAGACTGCAGGCGTCATTTGGAGATTCGAGGCAGGTCAGAGATCACCAGATCTCAGGCCAGGATCACCGGGGAGACCTCCTTGTGTTGTTGGGTCACTCAAACTCGGGCCGTGGGCGTCAGGTGCAGAGTGGTGCAGACTTGCGGTTTTGGCTGGGGCCAGAGTCTGTTGGTGAGCAAATCCGGTGCTCACGGGAGACAAAGTCTTGGATTTGGAAGGCAGGGCAGGTCCTTCGGGTTCTTGAGGCTGCTGGCTGCAGGACACACCGGGATTTCGCTGGACCAGGTTCGACGTGGGGACAGGCCGGTAGGGCTGGGGCCAAGTCAGTGGGCGTCCTCCTCTTCTTAGTTTCAGCACGGTTTCTTCGGTCCTTCTTCTTCTCTTCTTCTGGTCGGTTCTTGTCTGAGGAGGCAAGGTTCGGGGTTGCCCCTAAATACTAGATTTAGGGGCAATACAGGTAAGTAAATGTTGGGACCAATGGGTCCCTTCCTTGGGGTGGGTACACCCCCTATTATGCCACCATCCAGTGGGAGGGGGGCATATGCCTCTCTCTAGTTGGCTGGGTCCCCCCATCTGCAAGATGGCGGGTACTGAGAGTTGTGCTTCACCTCGCTTCCCCCACCTGAGGGGTGGGGTTGGCAAAGGTGGGCACACCTCCCTTCCTCACTTGGTTTTGCCACTGATTCTCCCGCCCAAAGTGGGGGTCAGAACCGGTGGGAGCCAGTTGCTGGAAGCAGCAAAGGGCAGGGGTAGCTCACAAAGGCAGCAAGCCTTTGAAGCTTCCCCTTCGTGGACCCTGCTCATCCTGGGAGAGGAGGCTTGGCACTTCGTCCCAGGATGTGCATTGTTTCAAACCCCCGAGAGCAGCAGGCTCTCAACCCAGGGGTCCAGAAACATGTCTGGTGGTGGCAGCTGGATAGCAGTCACTCAGCCAGGACACTAGAGTTAGGTCGTTTATCTGGGGGCATCTCTAAGATGCCCTCTGAGTGCTTTTTTCATTAAATCCCACACTGGCATCAGTGTGGGTTTAATGTGCTGAGAAGTTTGATACCAAACTTCCCAGTTTTCAGTAAAGCACATATGGTGCTGTGGAGTTCGTAATGACAAACTCCCAGCACCATATACTCTTAATGGCATTACTGCACTTACAATGTCTAAGAATAGGCTTAGACACTGTAGGGGTACAGGGCTCATGCACCTGTACCCTCACCACTGGTATAGTGCACCCTGCTAGAGGGATGGCTGACCTATGCCAGGGCAGTGGGTTATAGGCATGGAACAGAGGGATGTGTGCCATGTCGACTCTTCACTTTGTTCTGCACCAAAACACGCAGACTGCAATGGCAATGTGGGTGTGTGTAAAGGTACAGGGCCTCTAAGGGTGGCACAATAAGTGCTGCAGCCCTTAGAGGTCTTCCCTGGCCACAGTGCCCTTGGTACCTATGATACATTTTACAAGGAACTGACATGTGACCAAAGAGTGCCAATTGGGTTTTGTCTTAATGCAGTTTTGGGAAAGAACATAGGCCCTGGGCATCTGATTGGCAGGAACCCAGGGCACACTCAGTCAAAGTACATCAGCAGTGTGGCAAAAATGGAGGCAACCATGCAAAAAGAGGGCACTTTCTTACAGGAGGCACTTAATTAACGAAAATTCTTTTTGGACATTATCATTGGTACTGCTCTGTGAGATCAGAGTCTTAAGGCTGTATTTTCCGTCTGAACCTGTAACATCTCTGTAACGTAAGTGGCAACTCTTTTTCTGAGCCTCTGACGGCTGTTTAACTTGAGGGACAGTTCTGTTGTCCATTGCTTCAGCACAACCTTTATTTTCCATCCCGTCATCTGCAAGTAGATCCTCAGTTATAAATCTCACTACAAATCTACTTGTAATGAGCAGGATGAGAAAATAAAAGGACAAGAAAGAGCGAAATGAATAAAAAATAAAAATGGGTTCAACCACATATTCCAAATTGGAGAAGACCATACAGATCAGATTAATTGAGCTGCCCATGAAACATATACGCTTTTTAGACCATTTAAAGTAAATTGAAAGCCAAAACGACCATTTCGCTACCGTTTATTACATTTTTTTCTTGGTGTGGGGTCGCAAGAGCTCCTAAATCATCTGGAGGGGAAGAAGCGTGTCTGTAACACTATAACAGTATAAGAGTATTCCACGAGGGTTTCTTCAGAACTTTAAAACGTATGGCTTGTTTAACCGTTTAATGTGATGACTGTGATATAAAATACAAAAAGTTGTCCAGTTTGTTCCACGTTTTCTTTATAAGGAATGACGTCACCGAACTGTTGCATGAAGCTGAACTTCAGTAGGCAGCTATTGATGTTTTAGATTATTTAATAAATGTCCCCCCCGAAATTCTTGGGAAACCTGTACTACCACCGTATTAAAATAAAAGCCTTTGAGCAGGATTAAAAAATTCTGCATATTAGTAGATATAACTCACTAGTTTGTGGAGGGGGCGGAGCTTGCTCGCAACGAAGATGGCCGCTTGAACTGTAAGCTCTGCGTCGCCATCACACAATCCTACACGTATCCTGCATCTACGTGGTCTATTTGACCTAAATTGGGCTGCCGCCTGCTCCGGAATACAACGGGAGCGTTGTGAGAAAATTTGAGACCTCTAACCTCACGAGTGATCGTGCTGGCCGACTCTGCCTGCTGTGCCTCCGCCCTGGGCCGCGATCCCCGGACTAACGTAGACGGCGGTCTGAAATACAGCAGCTGTTCTGTTCCTGGGCGTATCCGGTGGAGGGACGAACACAGAGCGAGCCAACGGAGCAAGTAGCGGCTGCGGGGCGCTCTGCTGCTGAGAGAGCGGTGAACCTGCGGAGCGCTGCGGCCTGCAGTGAAGAGCGAGCGTGAGACGCCCAAGGAGCCTGACTGACGAGACCAGCAGCGATGTGAATCCTGGCGCCGTGCCCGGCGACGGCTCTCTCCTTGTGCGAGAGCAGGGAGACCAAACCGGCCTGCTGCGGTGGGTTGTAAGTGCTGCAGAGATACCCCGAGCGCGGTGAGTACGGAGGCGGGCCCGCTGACTTGGAGAGACCGCGGCTGGCGGGGCCGGCCATTTTGAAACCTGCAGCTACCGTAGATCATCCGCTGTGCATTGTGATAATTGCGGCAGCTTTGGGGAGTTCTTAATTGGCGGCGGAATCGAAACTGCAGGATCGCGGCGCACTACATACACCCCCGCGCCCGCTGGCAAGAGTTGCGCGCCGATGTGGATTGACACCCAGAGCTGATTGGCGACCGAGGTGGTGCTCCAGGGGGAATCCTAGAGATAGCAGTGCCAACTAGAGAAGAGCGACGAGAGACTGGGACTGAATGAGCCGGCACTCGGGGCGGCCGGCGGAGGGAGATCTGCCTGGTGTGCGCGCCGGGAGAGGCCGGCTCAGGGCCCCTATAACTACACGTTCCTCTGAGTGAGCTCGCACAGGAACCTATTTGGGGCGGCGGTGCCTCCTGATCTGAGTAGAAGTTGGTAACGCTGGTAGCGGTTGCTCATCAGAGGTGCACCTCCGTGTTCTAGCTCAACCCCTGACAATTCCTGGCTAGTCCACTTGCCAGTGAGGACGAAGAAACTGTGTCGCATGGTCGGCGTCCTAGTGGTGGCAGCTGACGGCAGTCGTTATGCGGTGGGGCCCGTCTGGGTGGCCGCTGCACTCCTGGCACACTCTGGTCGGCTCACTAACCTGTGATGGCGGGTGGACGTGGAGGGAATAAATTGGAGTGAGCTGCCTGACAGTGGATACCCGGCTTGCTGATCGACGGGCACAGATCGTTTGTAGCCGTTGCGGACCAGCCACGATGGGTAGAGTAGACAAGACTCAGCCTAAAATTACATTTGATCAAAGGAAATCTAAAGTGAGGGAGAATGCCTCAGAAGAAGGGGATAACGCGCAGGAACAGGCCCAAGAGGAGGCTGATGGAGACATCCGCAACATGCTTGCTGCAATGGAGAAAGGCTTGCAGAACAGCCTATCTATTCTGGGGACTAAATTAGACTCCCTCTCATATCGGATGGATAGAATGTCCGAACAAATGGACAAACAGGCTGAAAGGCTGGATATGAAGGATCGCCGGTTCACGGAGGTGGAGGAAGCACAGACGGCAATGGACACTGAACACACACAAATGGGAAAGGTACTACAAGTTTTGCAGGACAAGATGGAAGACCTCGAAGCGAGGTCCCGCCGGAACAACTTAAGGATCACGGGCCTTCCGGAGTCGACCCAGACCGGCAACATGGAAAAATTCGTCAAGAAACTGCTGGTATCGCTGTTGGGAAGTGAAACGTTCTCTCCCATATTCGTGGTCGAGAGAGCGCACCGCTCCCTTGGCCCTCGCCCCGCTCCTGGTGCTCCCCCGAGGCCGATAATAGCGAGACTGCTGAATTACAGAGACAGGGACTCGGCACTGAAGGTTGCCAGGGAGAAACAGTCATTGCAGTACGAGGGTTCCAGTATCTCTTTATACCCGGACTTCACGATTCGAGTACAGGAGGCACGCAGACAGTTTGGGCCACTGAAGCGCCAACTACAGGATCTAAATTTGGACTACGCCATGCTGTATCCGGCAAGACTCTGCGTCAATCGGCAGGGCCAGTCACAAATCTTTACAGATCCTAAAGCTCTGCAGAAAGCCCTAAAGGAATGGTCCAAAGAAAAGCGCTGCAGCCCGGAGTGGAGCTCATTGGAGGGGGCAACTGCCGGTGGCATGGACGATCAGGACTGAACATTGGACTACACGTGTAACAGATAAGAGAGCCACTTCTGGGGGTGTCCAGGGGGATGGGTAGGAGGTGCCATAGGAAGTCCATAGCGAAGGCTTAATTGAATGTGAGACGGACACTTAGAGAGTACCACAAAGTCTGTTATGCTACAGTGTTATAAACAGAGTAGTCAGCATTTAGTGAGAGTTACGATAAGTTATTTTTTGCTAGAAAAAACTCAGCAGTGTGGGGAGGCCGTGGGCATGCTATAGCAGATGCAATAAATTTGATTGATAGCGAGCGGGGGGGAACCCAGTCTGGTTCGGCCTAACTACCCTGCTAGTCGGACAACATCCGCCCACGAGTGAGCCACACACCTTGGGAGTAGTATTGAGGGGGGGCTGGGGTTTTTCAGTTGAGTGTTTTTCTGTTTTGGGTAGCTGAACATTCAGATGTCGAATGGGGAATCTTTTGTGGAATTTCGCCAATGCACAGTTGGGGCATGCTTGGCGTGGGTGGGGGGAGGGAGGGCATTGAGACTAAGGATGTATGGCAATTTTTGCACTGTATCCATTCTTTTTCATGGTAACCACACAGTCTATATGTATATGTGGCAGGTAACACTATGCAGAACCTACACACCCCCATGACGGACCTCGGTAGGTCCAGTACTAAAGCTGCGTGTTGCACGGTTCGCACACTCACTTGGAATGTGCGAGGCCTCAATGACCACAGGAAACTCAGAAAGGTCCTGGCTTGCTTGGCAAGACACGAAATTGTTGTTGCACTACTGCAAGAGACACACCTCCCCCTCAATAGCCCTATGTTGCGCAGCAGGGGACTGCAGGGAAATGTACACGCAGCGGGTTTCACCACACATGCGCGAGGTGTGCTTACATGGGTGAATCCTAAGGCTTCTCTTAAACTCGAACCATTGGACACAGACCAGGAAGGGCGATATGTGATCTCCAGATGTAGGGGGAAAGGAATGGAACTACTTATAGTTAACATATATGGCCCAAATTTTGACAATCCCAACTTTTACACAGCATTGTCAGAAAAGGTTCGTACACGCGGGGCAGGGCAACAGCTTTGGGGAGGTGACCTCAATTTAGTAATGAATCCACGGAAGGACAGATCCGGGGGGCCGGAGAGGCATGTCACGGCGGCAGCGCGCACAGTAGAAGATGTAATGGTACAGTTTGACTTGTGTGATGTGTGGCGTCAGAGATACCCGGAAAAAGGGGGGTATACACATTATTCAGTGTATCATGACTTACATACCCGAATAGACTACTGGCTAGCAGCCAGGCAGTTACGAGAGCGGACCCGAGCCTGTGAGGTGGTACTTCCTCGCACGCTTTCGGACCATTCCCCGATACTACTAGTACTAGATACCCCACAGAAAATGATCCCCCCCTTTACGTGGAGATTCCCGCCCTACTCTCTACTAGACACCGTCTTTAAGGAGGAACTGGCGGAAGCGATTGAAACGTTCTTTGCCTGTAACATAGGGTCAGTGGACAGCTTTCACGTGGTCTGGGAGGCGTTCAAAGTATATATCCGCGGTATTACTATGACCAAGCACTCTGGGGTACTCCGAGCGCTACGTTAACGACTTGCAGATCTGGAGCGTTCGCTTGCTAAACTAGAGGAACAACTCCTGATAAGGGCCGACGATAATGTCACGCAGGAGTTCAAAACACAATTAGGAGCATATCATGTTGCTGCTGACGCTGACATAAAACACCTCGGTAAATACGCCACAGCTCGCACGTACGGTGAGGGTGAACTGCCGGGCGCGATCTTGGCTCAACTTCTAAAATAGCGGCGGGACAAAACAATAGTAGCTGAGGTCAAAACAGCTGAGGGAGACACACTGACAGAAGAAACTGCCATAGCACGTAGGTTTCGGCAATATTATTCTGAACTGTACTCCACTCGCAGTAGTGGCACTGAGGCAGAAATCTTGGACTACTTAACGCATATAAAGCTACCTTGGCTAACGGACAAACATCGCGAATATCTTATGCGGCCTCTGGAAGTAGATGAAATCACCACGGCTCTGTCGGACATGAAATCAGGTAGTGGGCCTGGAGTGGACGGCCTCACAGTAACTTTTTACAAGACGTTCAAGGACTTGCTAGTGCCGCATTTAGCTACACTCTTTGACGAAATGTGTGACAGGTGCTATGCCCCCCTCGATGAGAGAGGCGATTATTGTCGCTATTCTGAAGCCAGACAAGCCTCCAGACGAGTGTGCATCCTATCATCCACTCTCGTTGATTAATGTGGACACAAACGTTTTTGCGAAAATTCTGGCGAACCGGCTAGTTCCTCTGGTTCCGCTGCTGGTCGCGCCGGAGCAAGCTGGCTTCGTTCTAAGTAGAAACTTAACATACAATTTGAGAACGGTGTTTGATACGATACAACACACTCGATCGGAGATGCAGGCGGTGGCTGTTTTTCTCGACATGGAGAAAGCCTTCGACTCTGTTGAATGGCCCTTCATGCGGCAGGTCCTGACGAGGATGGGGTTGGGGAGTGTCTTCCTACAGCTGATAGGGGTATTATATAACGCTCCCACAGCTAGAGTCAAAATTGTCAATCTAGTGACGGATACTATACACGTGACTAGAGGCACGCTGCAAGGTTGCCTGCTGTCACCGATATTGTACGCTTTGGTGGCCGAACCTTTAGCTTGTGCTTTACGCGAATACCAAGATATAGGGGTATACGATTTCCGGGCTACGAGTTGATCGTATCAACCTACGCGGACGATACACTACTATATGTGCGAGACCCTGAACGTAATCTTTCCCCTGTACTGCGGGAAGTAGTGCGATTTGGAGCGGTGTCTGGACTCCGATTTAATTGGCCAAAGTCTATAATATTCCCCCTCACATCGACCACGACCCCATTCGAGCCAGACTACCCGTTGCGGTGGTCGACAGAGCCGGTGAGGTACCTAGGTATCAAAATCCATACGGACTCTGAAGTGGTGTTCAGGGAAAACTACGGGGTGGCGATCAGCAAATTAGAAGATGAGGTGGAAAGCTGGATCCGACTGGCACTGTCCTTACTGGGTAGAGTTTCCATTATGAAAATGGTAATATTGCCCCGCTTTTTGTTTCTCTTTACTAACATACCTTTGGTTCTCCCTTGCTCCTTTTTTCGTCGACTCACAGCGTTGATGACTAAGTTGGCTTGGGCCGGCAAGCAAGCGCGGGTCAGATGGAACGTGCTTACATTACCATACCACATGGGGGGCTGGGCGCATGCTTACCATTGGATGCACGGCTCCCCAGATACGCCCCATCTACGCATAGAGAAAGTAGTGGCGTCCCCTCTCCCATTGCCTGCTCTGCTGTTTACACCTGCGGATCGTAGGATGGGGATCTTTGACTCAGTGAATGCTACAAAACACGCCTGGCATCACCTCCTAAAGCTACAGGCGGGTGCCATCTTGTACTCCCCGTTAACACCGCTGGATTGGTGTCACTGGCTACTCCTGTGCAGAGATAAGGGAGTCACGCGAGCTCTTAATTCAATAGGAGTGCAGACAATAGGGAACCTGTTTGAGGGAAACACAGCAAAGAACTGGGAGGAGACTGGGGCCGGAGATTCCGAAGTAACCCTCCTCACTAAATTTCAGTTCCACAGAACACGGCAAGCATTGCTGAATATCCTGGGTACTGACTTGTCGGAGCCACCGGAGCTGGCCTCCCTATCCTATATCATAAAAACTGATTCGCCGCCCCGGATAGTGTCTAAAATATACAAGCTGACCATGAGCTACAGGGAAAACCATTCTACTAAAGCCCGCCTGGCTTGGCAGAGGGACTTGGGCAGGGACATAAATGATACTATGTGGAAATACTGCTGCGACAGCACGAAGCGCATTTCTTTAAATGGTAGACACAGATTGATTCACTTTAAGTATCTAAATAGGGTTTATTACACTCCAGAGAGATTAAGTAGATACGGACTGAGGGATGGGGCGGATTGCGAGCGCTGCAGTGCTCAGCCGGCTGATTTTTTCCACTTGGCTTGGCTCTGTCCGGGGATTTCCAAATTTTGGGGCTTAGTCTTTAAGGAGTTGGGACAGGTGATTGATTTGACACTTTCCCCAGAGCCTGCATTAGCCCTGTTGGGTTACTCCAAGCCGATACCAAAAGGGGTCCTTAGGTTGGTTGACATGGGCTTGCTACTAGCTAGGCGCAGGGTGGCGATGGGTTGGTTGCGTGGCCCGATCCCTATGATAGCTCAGTGGTCGAGAGACATGATGTATTGTAGCACACAAACTGAGAACTTCAGTGAACTTCTCCCACCACGTAGCAGACCTAAGAACTTCTGGGCGTTGTACAAAACATATATGGCAACTAGAGACAGGGAAACTACATCAGTTGAAGCTGCTGACCGAGAGGGGAGGGCGAACAGTCCTGCTGAATAGTTGCATGGGGCCTGGCCTGGCCTTTTCAAAATGACACGGGTGTAGCATACTGATATAGTGGGGGGAGAATTTGTTTGGCAACTTCAGGATCTTACTGCAAGTGAGCGCAAAACTGTGGTGTTGGAAGTGGGGCGTAGAGGGTGTAGACCAATAACAGGATGTCAACGGACATAACCAGCCTGCTAATCTGAGGAACTGTGAAGTATGTTGTCAGATTACCATATGTCATCGTAATTGCCATATAGAAGGAACTAAGTCTCTTGAATGTTTTGTAAAACTAATAAAGTACTTAAAAATTATTATTTTTTTAAATCACTAGTTTGTGCTCTGTATGTGGCCAGTTAATAGTTAGTAAAGAAGTACCAATGGACATTATGCTAGCACGTGCTGTCACTATTCAGTAATAAAGCTATTGCTTTCCAATGTCATTACCGTTAATAAGTTGTGCACTGTCTTACCGCGTGTAAAAGAATTGATAACTTGTTTATATTTAGTGCTTTTTGCCGTTTCTGTAAAGCACTGCAAATAACATTTGTTACTGGTAGATTATTTTATGGAACTTGGTGAGATTATATGTTGTACCACTTTGCACATTATTGGACATATTTTTGTGGACATAGCGCTGCCTTAACAAAACATAAAAACTACATTCTATGCAAAGATTCTGTAATGGACTTCGACCCTCCCCTCACACTGTTGCATCCTTCTTTCCAATAAAAAGAAAATGGCATTTAAGAAAATTTGTGTTTACTCAACCTTTTAAGTTATTCTGGGATGCCTCACAGCAGCACGTGGGAGGCTCAGTGAGGCAGGTGGCAAGCCCGAATTCAGGGGCAAGAAGAACACGGTATGAATAAGATTATCTGCAGACTGTAGTTTACGCAGCCTGTTGGTACTAGGTCATATCTCCTATTTTACAACCGTAGTCCACCTGTTCCGAAGGCAGTATCTTTAGCCTTATTCAATGCAAGAATAATATATTTGTGGTCCCGGAACCTCGTTTCACACCAGACAGGATTTTTACAGTCCAATTGAGAGTTTTCTCCATCGGTATGCCACAGTCACTTCATACTGAGAATCCTGGAGTTGATCAGGTCGATATCAAGTCCAACTCCCCCAAGTAAATTCTCTCTGATTCTGCTCGGTCTTCCTTGGAGTCATGTCTACTTCCTCCAGATCCTGCCTTCCTTTCTTGCCCCTGATAATCCGGTAATATAATACTTTAGTCTTTCTCTTTTGCTTCTTTTTCAGATCTCTCCCACTACCTCTTTTTCTTTCAACTGTCTTCTCTTCTCTACTGTTGTTGTTAGTCCTTCCCGCTGTCCATGCATATACCTTGTAAGTCTCTCGCCGTTCCCCTGCTTCCCAGTGTTCTTCCCCATTCCCCTCCCTGTACTCTTCCCCTACACTTTAACTTCTGCTTTACCTCCCCTTCTCCCCACCCTTCTGTTAGTCCTCCACCTCTCCCCCAATCTCTCCCTTCCTTCTCCAATCCTCCGCCACTCTTCCCTATCCTAATTCCCTCTCTATTATCTACCCTTTCTCATCCTCTTCATCCCTTACTCCTCTTTCTGTCCTATCCCCGACTCCAGCTTTCACCTCTCCCTGCCCCCCTTACTGTTGGCCCTGGTAGGGCCAACACTATGGTTATCCCCCCTCGTGCCCTTCCTTCTCTGCTTTCCTAATTAATTGTCAATCCCTACCCAGACATGCCCTTGACATTTTTATCTTACTTGCCGATAACCACTGGGACATGATGTTTTTAGTCAAAACATGTCTCAGAGTGTTCAGCCGCTGATATTGCCTTGGCTATTTCCCTGACTTCCTAATTAAGCATATTGACCTGGTGGATAAAAACGGGGGTGGGGTGGCAATCATACATCGCTCCTCCTACTCTTGCTCTATCTCCAAACTAACGAAAACTAACACTATTGAAGGACTAACCTTCACTATTGTCTTACCCCCTCCTTTGCCCTATCTGGAA
Source organism: Calotriton arnoldi (assembly GCA_963921515.1). Classification (NCBI taxonomy): domain Eukaryota; kingdom Metazoa; phylum Chordata; class Amphibia; order Caudata; family Salamandridae; genus Calotriton; species Calotriton arnoldi. Next base: position 239,893 of record CAWUFW010015504.1, on the reverse strand, counting down.
TGCTTATTTACCGCCCCTCTGACACTTCGGCCAACTCACTACACTTATTGCCTGATGCATTAGGCCAGTTGTCCCCTCTCCATGCCAATTTCATGGTATTGGGTGATTTTATTTTTCATGTGGATGACCTAAATAATAGACCTGCTCAGCAGCTTCAATCTAGAACAGCTAGTAAAGGAGCCCACGCATAAAGCAGGTCACACTCTCGATCTCATTTTTTTCAAACCCCACAACAGTCTTGGTCAAACCTGCATTAAAACATACCTGGTCGGACCATTTTTTATTCCTTTTAAAGTTCTCTCCACAGCTCCTTGCAGTTCACAATGATTGAACTCGTAAAACTTCTAGACCTTGGCACAAAATCTCTGATGTTCAACTTAAGGAGACATCACAGTCTATTCCCTTTAATTGCTGGGGAGTTTTAGAACATGATGTGACCAACTTCAATAACTGACTGGTCAGTGCCCTGGATACGATTGCCCCTCTAAAATACTTCACTTCTAAAAAAAAAAAAAAGATCTAAACCATCTGCCTTTTGGTTCTTGGATGCATTAAAGGTGGAGACATCTCTATGCAAAAAGTTAGAGCGGAGATGGAGGTCCTCCTATGATAAAGAGCCGAAGTAACTTATAAGGCTGCCTTGAAAAGCTATCACACCGCCATTCGGAAAGCTCAAAAAACCATCCACGCCAACTCCACTGGCTTCCTGGCTCCAAGAGGATCCAATTTAGAGCTCTTATTTTTGCTTTCAGGGCCTTCTTGCAAAAAACGTCCCCTGTATCTTAGGAGGAGACTCAAGACCCACTATAAAGTCAGATCCTTGAGCTCAATCAATCTAAAACTTTTTAAGCTACCCCACATTCGCAGAGTTAGAAGAGGCGGTAGATCTTTGGTCTTTCTCACTTCTAAATTATGGAATGCTCTTCCTTTCAGCTTATGTTGCAGCCCTTCCAAATCTATTTTTAGAAAAAAATCTCAAAAGTCTGCTTGTTGTTTCTTGTCTGTAGGGCATTTAAAGCCCTGGCTATTAATCTTTCCCTTTTCTGACTGTCACCTCTTGCGCCGTGACGGCTCTTCGGCGGCAGCTGTGCTCTCTACAAATGACTTGTATTGTATTATTGTATTGTACTGTCCTCCGATCCATTCTTCTTACTCCTCCCCTATAGTTCTAGTATGGTTTATTTAAAATTTATTTACAGTTGGCCTCTCATTTCTTTGGTACATTTTGTTGGCATTATATTGCTTCTCTTTCTCTTTCAGCGGGGCAAAACTGGGAGCCGTAGCCAGACAGGGCTCAATGAGTCCGGATACCTTCACTGCAAGGTCCAACTAAACCAGTTTTCAAGGCATCAGAAAGCTCTGAGTTGGTCAAACCTAGATTTATTACCTGCATTGGGTGCAACTTCCCTGGGCACATTTTAGCCCAGGGAATGTTAAAGAAATTTGAGTCCCAACTTTTTCAAAGTTTTGGAAAAGTTCCACCTCGTCAGTCTTGCAGCCCTCCCGCTCCGGAGGGCAGGATTCTAGGCATCAAGTCTCTCTCCACCCAGGTGTTCTGCAGGGCCAGTCCTCATTGGTCAGCAAGGCCCTCTTGGGGTCTGGGGTCCTTATGGTTTTTGTGTCCGTCAGGCAAGAAAACAGGAGGCCAACTGCTTAACGTCTCTAGGGCAGTTCCAGGCCCTTGTTGCCATCTGGATTTAGGAGTTCCTGAGTTAAATAGGCCAAACAGGGAGTTCCAATATACATCACATGTTTTAGATGGGGGACAGAGGCACTTTACTACTGTTTAACAGTGGTTAAGTGCGCAAAGTTCTGAAGCCAGAAAAATAGAGTCCAGAAAATGGCGAAACATCTGGGACGACCATGCAGAAAAGGCAGAGTTTCTGCACAATACCAGAATTCTTATTCTATGACAGCATTAAATGTTATTAGAACATTGGATTGTGGAGCACTCCATTGAAGACAATGGAGTGTTCCGTGCTTCTACGGGCCGGTAAAGGCCTGCAAAGCAACATTCCAATGTTCTCACAAAGGCCTCTCGGAGCTCGAGGGGATTTAAATCCCCTCGGGCTTCAAGATGCCTTTGCTTTATTTGTTAGAACATTCTGCCCTCTAGTGGCAGAATGTTCTAATAGCCTTTCGTAGCTGGGCTATACCGGCTATTAAAGTCCCGCTCCCTTGTTAAAGGCCCGAGCCGAAGCGGGCCTTTAATAGCCGGTATAGCCCGCCGTGCTATAGTATATCTCACTCGTGTTAAATGTTACAGAATAATCTCTTTAGAAAGGACTCTTTTCTGTCCAGTGATGACCTACAGAGGGTCATTGATACACCACAAAGTACCCTAAAAGAACTAGCAAACATCAGTCCATATTTAAAAGTAAGAGGGTAAGGTGGTCTTTGAGTTTTGTTTTGGACTTTCCTTTTCCTATTTAGCTATTTTATTCCAATCAGGTCATTAAATTGTGACACCAGAGAGGATACCTCTTTTCTGCCGTGGGTTTTGTTACTGGTTGCCATCTTCTCCTTACAACAGCTCAAAGTTTCAACCAACACTGTTTTAGAAAGTTTTAAGTATACTTATCAGAGCATGACAAAAAAGTTATACACAGAATATTTGATGTCAAAGTCTTCCTTTTAGAACACCTGTTTGCCTTCTCTGTACCGGACCTACAAAGTTCTGGCACTGTGGTGTAGCATCCTTTGGAATGACAGATTTACATGGTACAAACCCTTGTTTGTCAAATAGTGCTTATACAGATTTCATCCATCTTTAACTTCAACACATTTTACAGGTTCCCGTCCAAGATTGTTAAAGCTTAGGATGTTAATTCTGTAGCATGCCATTCTACCTTTGAATGCTTTGCTTTAAATTTAAGAATTCTGGACCAGATGTACTAAGAAACGATTTGCAAAAAGCAATGGCGAATTATGCATGAGTATTTTGTGAATCGATTCTGATTGTGCAAGCCAAACTGTATAATATTAGGCTGGTTTGCAAAATCACCACTTGAGTTGGGTTGCAGTTTGATCAACCTCATTAATATTCATCGGGTAGGTTGCAAATTGCGACTCACTCTGATAGGATGCCAATGCAAGGATGGTAGCCTGCTGCAGTCAGCAAACCACAGTGTCTGTGATCTCATTTAGATAAAGTATTTTGTTAAACTGCAGCTCATTACCTTAAATGAAACCGGTCTACAGTTAAGAAAAAAATTACTTTTGTTAAAAAGTTTGTTTAAAAGTTCATAACCTATCAATAGTTTGCAACCAAAATTGGGGTCACAAACCATTGATACATTGCATTGCTGATCGCCTTTTGGAACGCCTTCCAACTTGCGATACGTTTTGCATTTCTAAACCCATTTTGTGGTTCAGAATGCACTCACTAAATCACTAGATAGGTTTAGTGCATTTTAAAAGCAATTTATTGGTCGAAAACCCTGTCATTTAATGAATCTCCAGCTTTGGTACCACTAAATGGCTTTGTACATCTGGCCACTTAGTTTCCTATTTTTATACCCCTTTAATAGGGGTTCTGTACTCATTAATGTTTGCCACTGTATTATACTGGTAAGAGCTTGTATCTCCCATATGTAGTTTCGTTAGTAGCTTAGTTTGTGTCTTATAACTTCCGAAGAATTCTTAGACGTCCTTTGTTATTCATATAAATTCTTTTCCCTGCCCTGAAGCACGTCTACCATAAAACTTCTGAATTTCTACGTGCTCTTTTGAATGCATGGTAACGTGCTTTCCGTAGAGATATCCGCTTCAAGGAAGGCCTGTCTTGTGGTGGATAAGACCTTTCAAAACACATATTGGCAGATAAAAGTGAAAGAGGCATTTGGTACTGCAGATCTCTTGCATTTGAATCTGAATAGGGCAGCAGAAAGAGTAACTGTTACTTGTATGTTCTTTGAATCGTGCATGTATATTGAAACGAAGTAAACTGGTTGTATTGTGGTAACAAATCTCATTTAGTTTAGTGCTTTAAAGCAAGTGAAGGAAGAACACCCATAGCTCAAAGTCTAGCAGTAATTAAACACCCCCAGGACCTGGGGCACACCTAAACCTTCTTTTGCAACACTTAAGTAAAAATCCCCTCCTCCATCACATCCCCTCCACTCACCTACTAAGTCAAGTTAAGCAGGAAGTAGAGGAATTATAATATTCACTGGGTGGCATCTGCCTGTATCGAATTACCCATAGCATTATTTTAAGGAAGGACTAGATTAAAGTTGGATGTTTCAATCAAAATTAATATAACTCACTTAGCATTGAGATTTGCATGCTTGGTTTACCTCTTGCATTGTAACAGATATGATAATCGATATCTCTTGAGAGGAGCGTGTAAAATTGCGTACTATTTTGTGAAATTCCATAAATATGTGACAAAATTACACAAAGTTCTAACTTCATGAAGTAATGTGGTATAGCGTTATGTTGCATGACTTTTTTATGCGCGCATACACCTTGTGTAAAAGAAAACAAAATAAAAAAGTCTTGTGAAATATCCGTAGATGATTGGTACGAGCAGAAATAGCCTCTTGGACAGATAATGTCTATGCAAACCGTTCCCCTGGAGCAAACATTTTGTGAAATTGCTTAGTGCAACATTTAGTGAATTTCATGTAACCCGAATTTCTGGAATTTTCAAGATTTTTACACACATAATTAAAATTTGCCTCACCTACAATGCAATTTTGTGAGGCGTCTCTGAGACTCCCATATCTCAAAAATATTCATATGCGGTAGGCTGAATGGGGGTTCCCCTGAAGTCTGGGGACCCCCTGCACCGCTTGAGCTGCTGGGGCTTGCATTACACCCCTGGAGAGCACCTAGGGAGCGGACATGTTTATTCAAAAATTCATCAGGGAAGTCCACATTTTTGCTTAATTAGCTTGAGCAGCATGCAGGCGTTGTCTTCAGCAACAATATTACTTTAAGCAGAGCTTTTCTAGCCAAGGGCAATATTTTTGCTAGCATCCCAAAGTAAAGTTTTATATCTGCAAAATGGGCTGTAAACATAATAAACACTTGCACCAGTATTAGTCATACCTCAAGTAGAGAGCTAGTAGGAAGGGAACAGGCAATTAATGCCGGCATAGCCTACTCTGTTTTAAGTAACAAAGATCCCTAAACAGAAATAGAAAAATATAATGCACTCGGAATATAAATAATGCCCAGGAACCGTCCAATCAACTTTTAAAACGTCATTTTACTATACACATGAAATAAAAAATAATCTGCAGGGGTAGTTACCCCTACGGGGTGCACTTATATAGGCATAAAAAAACCACTCACACACGCAAAAAGTGAGTGACAAAAAATACACAGAATTAAAGTCACAACTCCGTAAAACACAAGACTGCTGCACCCATTAATTAATTGTATATAATTAGATGGGTCAAAGTGATTAGGCCAACGAAGTTTCGATCCACTGAAATCTAGGGATCATCATCAGGACAATACAGTGTTTACCTGGGAAAATAAACCAATATGAGAAGAAAATAAATCAACACGAATCTCAATATAGACTGTTCTGTGGAGGTGAGCAATGGGGGGCTGGGGCTGAACATTCAAGTGACACAATTGTTAATTTGAACTGGAGTGAATATATATGTTGGACCTGTTGAAATAAGTTCATTAATGTTACATTGCATTGTTCTAACTAGGAAACGTTTGACCACACAGACCCAGCGTAAATTGTATCCGACCTGTTGCCTTATAAGTGTTTTCAAGGAATGATTGTGCTGATAAAAAAGTGTAAGTATTTGACATCTATGAAACGGGCATAAATATATAGCAACTGAAACGGAACCTGCAGGAACCGCGAAACTTTCCTAGTGTAAACAAATATATTCAAAATGTCACGTCAGTCTTCTCCTTTTCTCTGCATAAGCAGATGACCCACACTTGGAAACTGTCATATATCATGCATTTTGCGAATATGGACATTGTATCTATAATGTTATAAAATGTAAATAAAGAAATTTAAACAAAACGAGAAGAAAATAAATTAATATGGGAACCTGTAAAATCAAAAGGGGGAAGGATAAGCAAAAGAAAAGGAATGGAAAAGAACAGAATTAAATTAATATAAGTCTAATAAATCTGCAATGGGTGAAGAATCATGCAAAAAACTCCATGTTGTGTCCACTGTGACTGAACCAAGCGGTCATTTTCTATATAGTGCCTATCGATAAGCACAGATGGAGAAGTGTGGCTCAATGGTTAGAGCGGCAGACCCTGATGCAGAGATCTGGCCCGGGACCAGGGTTCAATTCCCGCCTCGGCGGGTCTTGGGCTCAATTTCCTCGGACCTGATAATTCTCGCCTCGGTGCCTATTCTAATCATGGGTCCCACTCTGCAACTCTGGGCAATAGCTTGCTTAATCTCCACAACGGCCCCAACAGCGCTGGGATGCCTGGCTTCACCCTGGGGGTGCCCAGGAGTGGACATTTCACAGGGAAAAGCCAGGAAGGGTTCCACAGCGGTATGCGTACAGCGCCTGGACACCCCTTTGGGGGTATGGGTGCGCTTTACAAGTACAAATTTCAATTTCATTCATTTCATTCAGGCGTGGGGCGAAAATTGCGGTCACTGTGGTGATCAATATATCAAGTTAGAACCAGAGAATAATCCTGAGCATTGTGATAATAAGTGTGGTCCAAAATGTTAAGTGCAAAGAGTTGCATGCAGAGTGAGAAAATGGAACTCATAAGTAACACACGTAGGACAAACTCCAACCGTAGGACAAATTCCTCATGTATCATACAATGGCAGTGTGCCAAGGTGTCACATCACTCAATGCAGGCTTGCAGGGGCACTCCATCGGAGTGTACTCCCCTTCACCAATTAAATTCGTATTCGGTCGATATCGGTGAAACTGTCAAGGAAAGATACAAGGAATACAACAATTATATTGTGAATAGAACCTGCAATAGTAATGGGGTTCCCTGTGATAATTCAAGTCCAAATACTTGCCTATATAAAAGTAATTTGTCATGAATGTGAAAAACCAATACGAATCACTGAAACCAGAAAGCGGGACCGATACTTGTTAACATAAATTCAGCCCCGGACACACTGGGAACTCAAGGCCCGCCTTGCTTCTATGGGGAAAAAATATATATTCCTACCAATGGTGCACCTATATGGTTGAATCAGGTGTTGGCAAAAGTAAAAGGGCATCTTACCACTGTATCTGCATAGTGCACCGAGAAGGAGCTAATGGTGCTGGTGGATAAAATACGAGAGCTAACAGCCACGGAAGTAACAATGGAAATGGGACTACTGTGCATAATAGTTGAAATGGCGGAGGCCATTTTGAAAGGGTGTAGGATAGTAAGGATAAACGGATTCATCTGTGAGAACAAGAAGGTAGGGCCTACTAGAAATACATTGGTTCAATGCACATCGTAATCAAGACTGTCATATCAAGGCTGGTGTTAAAGCACGCATACACATCATATGGGTATACAGTGGATTATAGTTTTGTGCCCAAATGAGAAATAAGTCGGTAATATAACCGGGCAACTGTATAACACTATATGCACTATTCTATAACAATAGTGCATAAAGGAACCGGCCCGTCTTTAGAAAGGTATAAACTTACGGAAATATGTACAATACTCAGTCATGGAGGTCAAACAAAAAATATAACTATAGAAATACACATGAAGCCCGGAAAATATGCATTAAGTTTAGCAACAGGCCGTGCACTGAATAGTGCTCAATTAGGTCAACAGGCAATGAACATGTAACAACAGATCATACATTTGGTAATGCTTTGATCGTTCCACAAGGCAATACAAGGCAGTCTTGAAAAATTGGAGAAAATTTAACTAAAAAAGTCCAGTCTTCTATTTTGTTGAGTCCACAGTGGAAACTGTCAGTTTTCAAAATCCACTTGAGTTCTTCTTTGTTAAGGTTTGCACAGATGTCACCGCCACATTCTGGGGCCTTCACAACATCAATCCCTTGCCAACGAAGATCGTTTCATTGTGGCCAAGTGTTTCAAAATGTTCCACCAAAGGTGCATTGGCTACCTTACACCTCAGTTTACTCCTATGATGGCATATTCTTATCCTTACTTTCTGTGTTGTCTGACCAATGTACACCAGAGCACAGGGACAGATTATCGGATAAATTACATTAGCAGTGTTACAGTTAGAAAAATGAGTCAGTGCAGTTTTTACATTTTTATTTGAATATCCACAGCAGTGGGCCTATACGAGTGACTACGACTAAGCTCTCTGGCAACCAGTTGTTTTCAATTGCGAAATCAATATTTCTATGTTCCAATTACAGTAACATTGTTTTATACTCAACAAAACCTTAAAGCTGTTTGATTTCACTGTCTCATTTTGAATCTCAAAGGAAGTCATAATGGTACTGTTTGTTGAACCTTTTTAAGAATTGTCTTTCTAGGATTAATGACTCTAAACTATCCAGATTGTGATACCTTTTATTTGGTCGAGCTGAAAAAAATGTCAAGATGGTACAGTGCATACATTTCCATTCCCATGCAGGCTCCTTCATCTTGTCTTGTAGCGAACAGAAAGGTACAGAGCAACTTTAAACACCGTTTACTTACACTCAGTAAAAAAAGTATGTATCCAATTTATGCTTAGGGGATCAAAAGCATTGTTGACAAGCTGAGCTATGGCATTTAACCAGAGAGCTGGGGGTTATCTTCCTATAGTGAGTGATTGAAAAATATACATTTAAAGCAGTGCTGTTTAAGCATGGAACTTTGTCTCATTTGCATTCAGTCAAAATGGGTGGGTGGGGGGGGGGAAGCTGGGTACCACTTTCTTATCTGCAGCTATTGATGTAGACTTGATTTTGAATTAAGAACTCTTGGTTAATGTTATTGACTTTGGTGTGTGATAGGTGAATGAACATGGAGATTGTTCTGTTTCTTCTGCAATTCATCTGGAGAAAATCTCGTTTACACTTACATGACCTGAACGAATTAACAATTTTTTTAATTAATACACTTGTGATCTTTCAGTCTAATGGGGCAATATGTCAATGCTTCCTCTGCCCTAACCCCCCACATTCCCTTTTCTTTCGTGCTAACTGTAATTTACTCTAGAGTTTGCTGATTACTTTTTGCAACAGTTTTTCACTCGAAGCTCAAGTGCTGTCTGCCAGTTTATTTATGCTGAATTATCTACTTGTTTTGTTCCTAAACATTTGGGATTGACTAGCTTGTTTGTTTAGCAGGGATTAGAAAACGTGCATTTCTTTGCATAGGCTGTGCTCATAGTAACCCTGTTTACTCTGATACGCTTGGTTAATTGAAGTTTTAGATTTCTTTGTTTCCAGCTTTAAAGACGTGCCAGAGTGCCATGAGTTGTAATTCAGACAAATAGTCCTGTTGTAGCTTTGCCAGTTAAATGTTCTAATATAACCTCGTGTTCAAACCATGGCAATAGTTAAACCCATTGTTGAAAAATAAATTGCAATGGCATCTTGAAAACAATGAAATGTTCCTTTCATGTTGTATGCTTTCAGAATACCAGTGATAGTGTAGATTATTATCTTTTAGAGGTGATCTGTACTTTGTTTTCTGAAATAACTATTTCAGAGTGTTGTACTTTGAAATCTGATTTATCTTACAGACATTGGTACAGAAATTCTGTCATTTGAATACCACCACAATTCAGTTAGAATTGGTGTCCGACTTTGGTTTGGAGGCCAAAATTTGTTCCAGATGTTTAATATATCTTCTTAAATCAATGTACATAAATTAAATCTAAATAGAATCTTGTATATTGTTGTCCTAAAAATGTGACATTCATCTTTCCTTGTTTGACCTGGCTTGACATTCTTTGTGCTATGTGAAAAGCAAAAGACTCTTTCTCCTTTTCTGGCTCTGGTATAGTTTAGAGAGCTGCTACGAAATCAACGAACTGTGATGATGCTGTTTATTCTAGTGCAGCTTTTGCCCTTTTCTGCTACTAAATAGTTTCAGAGATGCATCTATTTAATGATATATTTTCTATAGTGCTTCTACTGTGTTTAACCAAGCTTTGGATCAGTAATATAATACATCAGCACAATACGGATCCATGCACTCTTCACATTTGAAGTTCACTAAACAACGTACTGCCCACCCCACACCATCCATGCAGGATCCTCCAATCAGAGCACTCCCATTCAGTTCACAAGCACCTACCTGATGGGAAATCATTGACTGAGTCAGATGGGACACTTTTCGTGCTGGCTCTGAAGCCCATATGGGATATAACTATAAGTAAACAATTCTGACTAAGAAGGGGCGGAGCCAGCCACCATGCCTTGAGGATGTGGCCGGCTTGAGCTCCTTGCTGCCGCCATCCCCTGGTCGCCTCTGCCTACCGCACCTGGCCCGATCCAGTTGGAATAGACTCTCTATGCAGCTGGGCCCCCGTGTGAGCCCTGAGAAAACACCTCGGTGCCTTGGAGGGGGCGCTGACTCATATCAGTGCTGGAGCTCGGTGCAGGAATAAAATGGCGGCCCCAGTTTGTTAGGGGCAGCTGCGTCAGTCTGATTTAACCACGGATTCGCCCCCGGCCTGCCCCTTACAGCCATTTTTTAACCTTTGCCTGCACTGCAGCACCTTGAGACCCTTACGGGTGAGTAGTCGCGCTTTAACAAACCCCTGATTGATTGATTGATTGATTGATTGACTGCATGGGCACACGGAGACCTAGGGACATCATGCATGGACTGCGGCAGAGCCTGTGAGCAGAGGGGATAACACGCGACCGATTCCCGGCTGCACCCAAAATGGGCCCTGCTTGGTTAGTGAAGACCACCTCCTCCTCTTGCCTTCCCGGCCCACACTTGTCTTCAGTCTCCTCGCCCCCCCTGGGCTTAGAGACTGGCTAGGTGGGGAGTTCCCAGGACCCAGGTCGACCACAGAGGAGATGGGGGTGCGAACTACTACCCTTGTGACCGCACACCATTGCCCGGGCGGATGGCATGCATCTGGGCCAAACATATTTTGGGGGCCCCTTTTCGGAGCAGCTTCAAATTTATGACCCAATTTCAGCTGTTTCATGTCCTCTTTGGCCAGGTCAGTGACAGTGCACAGGCACACTCGTCCAGATTCTAAATGTGTTTACATTTAATATTCAGGGATAGTAATGTGTGTTTTCACTATTGTATAACAGCAGCAGCTTCCCACTAATATTACTGCAAATAATCTCTGTGACACCTCCCATTTCTCATATGTGAGGCCCTGTTTTGATCTGAAAGAAACTTTTTTGTGGATGTTGCATGAAACAAACACAACATTAGTCTGCAAAATGCTTGTAATAGACCCTCACACTTCACCCACATTAAAAATAAATTAAAAGAAAACGATATTTAAAACAATCTGTTTAAGAATTATTCAAGGTCATCAGGGCAAGACTCTCTGCAGAACAGAGGGGCCCCCCTGAAAGCCTGGGGCCCTAGGCCAGAGCCTACTTTGCCCATGCCTTAAAACATCTCTGAACAGCCCCGCTGGAGATGAGAATACCACAGCCTCACAAGACCACAGATACTGACGCATCTACTGATGACGCTTAATGACCGGCTATTTAGAGATTTGAGCGCTGCTTTACTACACCTCACCCAAGGACTCCTGGCCACTGATTTTATGGTGCCCTCTTCACATTGCATGGGCTGGATCTGCATTCTTGGTGCCTCTTTTTGTCAACAACGGATTCGGCACCGAACTATAAGGGACACTGGATATCTGATGAGTGAGAACCCCCCCATCTGTGGGACTGATGAGGCTCCTTCTCCTGGCGTCCCTCTCTTATATTGGTTCGTCGCCCTCACCACTCCAGGAGCCCATTTATCATTACTTCCTATCCTGCCTGGTGCCCGGCAATATCTTTACTAATGGGACCCAAGAGATTTCCTATGACGTGCCTTGCAGTGTTTTCCTGGCTTTTTGCAGCACCTGATGGGCGGCTTGGTGGGTTTGAGATCTAGTCTGGTGTGGGGCAGTCCAGGACCTCAAAAGAAGTGGCTCTCTGCACTGGTGCTCCTTTCTCCTTGCTAGGACAGCCATGGGGCACACTAGGCGAACCAAAGATGATGCGACCACTAGCGCCTCCCAAGAGGGAATCAAACAGGACACTAGCGGCAGTGAAATGGCATATATGGATGATGCATTTGAGAAACTCCTGGCCACCATAAACACCTCTGGGGAAAGTTTGGAGTGTAAAGTTGACTCTCTCTCTGTAGAACTAGGTCTTATCTGGGAGGACTCAAGAAAAGTCTCAGAGAGGGTTCATGCATTGAAGGGCACTGTACACTCATTTCAACACTCTATTCAAGCTGCAGATATCTGCATCACAGCTTTGGAGACATACTCGATGCCTGGCTGTTCGCTTGGATAATCCGGGAGGGGACGGGTCTTACGGAACAATGTCCGCATCGTGGGGTTGCCGTAGAGGGTTGAGGGTGACTCTGTTGGCCTACTCGGAGGATTGGGTGCAGGAGGTAGTGACCCCAGAAGGCCTCTCCAGATTCTATGTCTTAGAGCGTGCACACAGAGTACCAGAGCAAATGCCCTGTCCCGGAGCCTCACCGTGTCTCTCTACACTGACTTCATCCTCCGGGTCAAAACTCAGAGTGCGTTTTTTCTGGCAGTGAAGAAAAAACCTGCGAGACCTGGGGTTGCTGGGCCCCCTACTCTTCCCTGCCCAACTGAGAGTCCAGGCTGAAGATAAAGCAATCTTCTTCACTGACCCGTGGCGTGGGACTGGCTTGAACTCTATGACAAGGGCACTATACGGCCTGAAGGGCCAGACCTACAGCAGTCTGCTCGACCGAAACAACAAAGATCCTGGCATAGGGGGGCAGCTCGCTCTACTAAATTGCAGGTGGCGCTGGAACCAGTAGGCCTGATCTACTTATTGTGAAAAGCATGCATTAAAGACTGTATGTCATTAAGGATGGATTGTTATTACACAGTGCTTAAGCCTAAAGGCAGGTATTTTGTTACATGAAATTCCACAGATTACCATTATAGGGTAGGGTTTTGGTGTTGGTTATCCACCCAAACAAATTGTGGGGATAAAAGATATACACTACAATAGTCCTTGTTAGGCTCTTTTAGGAGAGATAGTATTTTGCTTTGCCAACTGTAATTTTGTATACATGTGTAGTTTTATGACTGTATGCAGCGTGGTTGCCATGTGGAAAGCTAATGCTCAGTATTATGGGCTTGAGTTGGTTATGGTGATAAGCCAATGATAAAGGATTAAGGTGTGATTGTTTGTTATGAAAAGTTATGATAAAGACAGAAGCTTGATATATTGATTGTGAAAAGCTTGTTAAAGTCAAGAGGCACTGGGGGCGTGGCTTGGACGCCAGTGTGGATGGCTGCCTGACTCCGACTCTCCGCTGATCCGGAGCTGAAATATGACCTTCCCATAAGCCAAATTTCGCCAAAAACCTTCGGTAATGGTGTCGGAAGCTGCCCTGATGACGAGGATTTCTCCGCTGTGCTCTAAGTGGCCGTAGTGGAAGCGACTTTAGTCTTTTTCCTCCTGGCTGTCAACCGACGCGAAGTGACGACCAAAATGGCGGCAAACTAAACTGCGGACCTGCGGACCTCATCAGGACAGGAGGTATGGTGCCCCTCGCGATCTACATAGCAGCCCTCTGTTGGCGGTAACCCAGACACCGACCCCAACGCGTGGCAAAGTCACCCTCGCAACCCGCACGCTTACTGACCTGATTGCCATCGGAGCTGCGCCTGCCTAGCGAGTCTCGTGCCTGATGCGTGCCTGACGCGACTTCCCCCAGGTATGGTGCGCCTGTGGAGCGGGGATGTGTTGTCAGAGGCCGGCAATTGGTTTAAGATACGCCCGCTGCTCCTTTTCTGTTGGCAATAGCGGACTTGCAGCACTTATACCCCCGGAGATGCGCAGCGGTGATTTACACAAAATGGCGCCTGCCTGGTAGGATAGTCCAGGGGATCTGACCCGGAATCCAGCGCGGTGCTCCTTTCTAGCCTAGTTCTACCACAGTCTGAAGCTGATCTTGCGACTGCCAATCTTGTGGTTCCCCAGTTTGTCACCTACTATGATTGCCACCTTGGGATTAGCGCGCCTCCGTGCCTGACTTCAAGATGGCGGAGGTACGTCTTGTTATGGTGTATTAGAGGTAGCTTTCACAGTGTTTCCCCTCCCAACGTTGTGCTCTGCCTGCTGTGCCCTGCCTTGGCTCTAGGTCTCTTGGGGATAGAGATCCGGTTGCATCATCTTTGTGTCTCCACGCAGTACGGATGGCTCTGTCTCTGATATGTCCTTGGAGGTTTTTCTTTCACTTCAACTCGTGAGGGTACCTCGCCTAACATCTCAAGTTTATTAGATCTCCGGCTGCTGGTTGGTGCCCAAGGCTTGAAGACCTACACTACTGGGTATGCCGCTTGCGATTCTGATGTATACTGATGTGATTCTGATGTATACTGATATATCTCCACATCTGTACTGCCACTAAATTGGTTATCTGAGTTTAGGAATAACCACCATATACAGTACTCTCGTTCAGGGATCACCTGTCAGCTTGGTCCAACGTACCTAGGAGCCGAAGTGAGTACAGCGACTACCAGTTTTCACGGATACCCTAGCTGGTATACTGGCCCCTTCAATCTCACAACTTATAACTCACGACTTAACAGATTTGCCTCAACGCTTATGTTCTCCCTTTCCCACTGCTGTTAAGTCATTGTGCAGATCGTGAAGGGTGTGCTACAACCCAGTGTAGGGACCCACGAAGCTCATAGAATGGCTGACCGGGACTCCAAGCTGTTGCACAAACGAAACAAAGGTGAACCCTCTCAATCAGATTCACCCATCAAGCCGAAATCAGACATAAACAGTACACTAGATTTGATCCTCAAAAAACTGGCCGATGTCCATGATTTAGCCAAGTCAACCAAACAAACTACGGATACTATACAGCTGGAGATAACGGCCATTAGAGCGGATATGAACGCGGTCAATAATAGACTTTCAATGGCTGAACAGAGGATCAGTGATGTGGAAGACATTGTAACTAAATCCTGTAATGAAGTAAAATCCCTGAAGAATACGACATCTATGCTTCTGAGACAGACGGCTGAACTTGAAGATCGCAACCGCAGAGGTAATATCCGCATTCTTGGTGTTCCAGAAGGCTCGGAGGACGCCTTGGGCTCCTGTCTAGCTTTTTAGAGGACTGGATTCCTAAGTTTACTGGCATCACATTTGGCAAACATTTTGAATTAGACCGAGCACACAGAATTCCGTCATTTAAATCCTCATCAAGATCGCTCGTTCGTCCAATTATATGTAAACCTCTGAGGTTCCAGCATGTAGAATCTATTCTTAGTTATGCCCGGAAGAACCACCAACTCATTTGGAATGGTCACAAGATTATTTTTACCCAAGACTTCTCAAAGCCAACCGTAGATACTCGGAGGGGATTTCTGGCCATACGAGACAAACTAAGGAGCAAAAATATCCAGTTCTCCTTTGTGGGCCCTACCAAATTCAAGATCATGGACGGTGGAAGATATCTCTTCTTCAATGATCCCAGGGAGCTTGCGAACTATCTAGAAGGTCCGCCTACTCAGGACATGGACTCATCACAGCTTCCTGTCATTAAGAGAAAGTCCTCTCCTGGTCCGGCCTAACGCTAGTCTTGGTTCCATTGTACTTTTAACATAGTATTTTCCCACTAGTTATTTTGCATTGTACTACTCAGAATGAGTCTCCTTATCTCTAGGTTGTTTCGAACGAGATTGAAAATTGAAAATGGCCCTGTTTAGGTTTGTCCATTAAGCCGGAGGTTGGTCATTCTCCTTTCAATATTGGGGAGGTCTGTATATGAGCTGATTTATGTTGTTCCCTCTGGAGACCGGGTGGTCACTCCTGTCGTCGCACCTCCCACATGCTACATATTCAGGTTGGGGTGGGGAGGGAGGGGGTGTGGGGGTTTGGGTTGAGAGCGACCAGGGTATACAAAATGTTCCGAACTATTTCATCTGTGATTCCTTGGCTACTCTCCTTCTCTTTATCTTTTTTCTACTCTTTATCTTTTTTCTATTCTTACTTTTTTCTTCTCTCTAAGAGTCTGTTGTCCGGAATCTCTACCACAGCTTTTAGGGCGTGAGTTCATGGCTTTTCATGCTAATATGCTACTGATGACATACAACATTGATGATTGTCTTTTGAGGTCTGTTACGTGGTCTTTTACCAACTGCACACATTTATAGGTCGATGGCTGTTTTTTCTGAGTTTGCTACATAAACTTATCTCTGATGGCTACTAATAGACATGGAGTATTATCAAGTGACTTGAAGCTAGTGTCCCTAAATGTTAAGGGACTAAACCATCCTGTGAAAAGACGCAAAATATTTGATTACTTGGCCAGGACAAAAAGTGATATTATTTTGCTACAGGAGACGAAGCTCTCTGAAGACGATAATAAGCTTATTAAATGTAACTGGGTTTCGCAATTGGCATGTTCTCCGGCAGACAAAAAGAAACGTGGCGTTATTACCCTGATCTCAAGGTCTGCTAACATATCACTAGAATCCTATACACATGATGATGATGGTAGACTTTTGATTACACACTTGAGGAAAGGCGAGGATCTAATACATGTGGTTAATATATATGGCCCTAACTCGGATGACCCTTCTTTTTGGTCTGGTATTTCGGACCAGTTGGACAGCATTCCCCAGGATGATCTCCTGGTAATGGCAGGTGACTTTAACCTACCGTTGGACCCGATTATTGATAGGCATTCTAACTGTCATTATCAACCTACGAGCTCGCACGCCATACTCAAAACTATTAGCTCTAAATTTAATCTTAAAGATCCCTGGAGGCTCCAGCATCCAGACACAAAGGACTTTACCTTTTATTCGGCCCCTCATAATTCCTATACTAGGATTGACTATATTCTTATTCCTGGGTCTTATACCCGCTTAATTGAGTCTACAGACATAGCCCCTAGGTTGGTTTCCGACCACTCATGTATTGCCCTTAAATTAACAGGATGTCATAAAGAACAAATCCCCAAAAGATGGCGGTTTAACACTGATGTATTGTCAGATCCTGAGGATAGAGGGAAGATTGCAGAGGCTATTACGGATTATCTTAGTTTCAACAATGTAACTGATACCAATATAAATAACCATTGGGATGCCTTAAAGGCGACCATAAGGGGTCTAATTATTGCAATCAAAACAAAAATAAATAAATGCATGAACCTAGGGCTACTTCAACTTGAACAAGAAATTAGGCGCCTGGAAGCCGCCCATGTCGCCTCCTTGCATGATTCTAATATATTGCTGTCACTGACACAAAAAAAGTATGAATATAATAAAATATTAAGTGAGCGTGCGGGAGTGTGGGTTAATAAATTTAAAGCATTGAATTTATGTGAGGCCAATAGGGCAGGCAAACTTCTCGCTTCATATCTCAAACATAAACAAAGCCAGCACGTTATATCTTCGATCAAAGACTCCAATAACCAAACTCACACGAAACATAACGACATCCTTAACACATTTAAAACTTTTTATCAGGACTTATATAAGAACGACCAGGCCTTTGACAAGGAGGGGTGCACCAGATTTCTCCGTAGCCTCAACTTACCACGACTTTCAGAAGTCGACGCAGCCATGTTAGGAATGGAAATCAATAGCTCGGAAATAGAGAAGGCGGTCAAGTCTCTGAAGGATAATAAGGCTCCTGGGCCTGATGGTTTCACTGCATCCTTTTACAAGTCTTTCTTAGATCAATTAGGTCCTACTATGAAACAGGTTTTTAAACATATTGCTACCGAAGGAGGCACGCCTGACTCTATGTCGGAAGCTAATATAGTTGTTATTCCAAAGGAAGGAAAAGACCCTACTCAGCCGAAAAACGATAGACCTATTTCACTCATTAATGTGGATTGCAAAATCTACGCTAAAATTCTTGCGGTTAGACTTAATTCGGTCCTTCATAAATTAATAAGCAGCTCTCAGGTAGGGTTCTTACGCAATCGTCTGTCTAATGACAATACGCGTTTATTCTGCCATGTTTTAGAAAATGCTGCAACTAAAAACGATCCTTCGGTCGCCATCACATTGGATGCCGAGAAGGCTTTCAACAGGGTTTCTTGGGCTTTTTTAGATCGCTGCCTACATTTCTTTAATTTGGGTAAGGACTTTGCCAAGATGGTTATGTCTCTCTATTTAAAACCGACTGCCCGCGTTGCCGTAAATGGCTCACTTTCTGAGGCCTTCTCTCTTTACCAGGGTACCAGACAGGGCTGTCCTTTGTCTCCATCTCTTTTCCTGTTGGCATTGGAACCCCTTATTCAGGCAATTAAACTCAATCCGGATATTAAGGGACTCGATATTAATGGCGTTCAAGTCAAACTGGCCGCATACGCGGATGACATTTTAATAGTAACGGAACGCCCAGACTCTTCAATTTTAGCCCTGATGGATACTATAGCATTATACTCTATTCACTCGGGGTATAAACTCAATAGAGATAAATCCGAAGTTAAACCACTAAATGTGTTTTGCACTAGCGATGTGTTAGGAGACTCTGGTTTAACGTGGCAACCTGGTTACATCAAATATTTGGGGATTGTATTTGGCAATAATATTATAGACACTTTGCACCAAAATGAGAAGGTGCTACTGGATAAAATTAAGAAGCTTTTGGAATCTTGGTCCCCGAAATGTATTACGTGGTGGGGGAGAATCGAGACTGTGAAGATGATGGTCACCCCTCTAGTCAATTACCTTATAAGTATGCTCCCGCTTATACTGACAGACACCTTTCATCATAAACTAGACACTCTTTTAACATCCTTTCTCTGGCGGGGGAAAAAAGCTCGAATTAGCATTAAAAAACTGAGGCTTGACAAAGCTTTAGGGGGTGTGAATTTAGCGGATTTCCGACTTTACCAGTATGCCTTTTGGCGAAACAAGGCTCTCTTTGGGTTTCCCCACTAGCGATTACTCACCTGTCTGGCTGGAAGTAGAAAGGGCTCTCCTCAACAATATAAATCATCTTTCGACTCTTACAGCCAATCGTCTCTGCCCCATCCACTCTAAGTCTATTTTTAAGAACACTAAAATAGCTCTCTTGAAAATCGATAAGACCATGGAGGTCAGTATTAGGGGCTCCAACATGGAATCGCTATGGTTTAATAACAAACTACTTTACAATGGTAAAACTCTCTACTTTGAATCCTGGTGCTCTAAGGGGGTGTTCTTTCCCCATCAGTTGGAAAACGCCTCGTACCCATTTACGTTCTCTGAACTTCAAGCTAGATATAAGCTAGCTGATATTGAATTTTACAATTTTCTGAAAGTAAGGACTGCCATTGCGAAATCCAAACTGTCTCCCATCTCACCGTCATTGCCTTTATTTGTAACAAAAATTAACAAACTTGGCCGTCAGGTTTCCCAGATCTATAAACTCTTGCGTCCCAAATCTTCAAAGCTTAATGTTAAGGTAGTTGATTATTGGAATCTGCTTTCTCCTTCCCCGTTAACTGAACATTCGTGGTCCTCACTATGGAACTCAGTTTCTCGCAACAAGATTTCTCCGGTTCTTTCCCAAACTAAATATTGGTTAATGCACAAAGCGTTCTGGACACCGTCTAGGTTGTTCTCCATGGGGATTCGGGAAGATGATTTGTGCTGGAACTGTAAACAAGACAAAGGCGACTTAGCCCATCTTATTTTGCATTGCTCAGCAGTGAAACCTTTCTGGGACAAGGTATACTTATTTTTGTATAAATTGTTTAAATGTACACTGGGTAGAGATTTGCCAACCTTGGTAGCTGCTTTTTTACAGGTGGACCTGCCATCGGAGGATGACAGAGCTCTCCTTGATCTTCTGTTAATCTCTGCGGTAAAAATGATACTCACCAACTGGAAAGATACCAGCAAGTCTTCCAATGCAGGTTGGATGAACTGGGTCATTCACCTCAGGGGGCAGATAATCTTACTCTTCAAAACTCACCTTGGAAACCTTCAACGAGGAAAATGTGGTTTACTTTGGACAAGTATTTTGACTCTTATAAACCACCGTGAGCTTCATTAGGTTGAGCGTCATTCTCTAGCACAGGTGTTATAAGTCATCGTTGGATAATCATATGCCATGTAACTCTTTACATTATGTTATGTATGGGGCTCTGGACTGTCTCTTTCTCCCCTCTCTTCTGGGTTTCTATCTCTTTCTTTTTTTCTATCTTATCCTTTTTCTCCTTTTCCTATTTTCGAAGTATAGGAGGTTAGTTCTTTCTAGCCCATTGTTGAGACACATATGTATTGCCTGCAATTGTAAGGAGGCTCCTTTGTTGTTCATTGATATGTGGTACATTCATATGTTCATTGATATGTACTTATTGTTCTAATCTCGCCAAGTCACCAGTTTCTATTTGATGATCTTCTCCTTCCTTTCATATAAATGAATAAAGATCATTTGAAATAAAAAGTCATGAGGCACTTAAGAGTGGACTCTGAATTAAGGCCTACAGTTTTTATTACATGCAATCTCATACATCACCTTACTGGGCAAGGAGGTATATGTTAATTACCCATTCTGCCAAACCATGAGTATAGAAGCTTTGCACTGTGAGAATCTCTGTTAATCTCTGTTAGGAGAGATAGTTTTCTGCTTTGCAAACTGCAGTTTTACAGTATACATTTGCAGTATACGTTTGCAACTTTATGGCTAAATGCCTAATGTTTTTCTTGTGCAAAAGCTTATAATCAGTACAGTAGGTCTGAGTTGGTAATAGTGACAAGCCAATTATAATGGCTATCAGCTTGATTGGTGTGCAGGGAAATGTTATGTCCGATGCCATAGACCTGGTCTGTTCATTATGAAAACTATGACTAAGGCAGTAGGCCTGGCTCAGTTATTGGGAAAAGCATATGGTAAAGCTAAAATATTTTTATAGTCGAATGTTATTACATTATGTTATAGGCCATAAAAGGTATTTGGTTACATGTGATCTCACGGATTACCATAGTAGGCAAAGGTTCTGGTGTTGGTGACCCAGCCTGACAAACCCTAAGAGTAGAATTTCTCTGCGATTATTGTTGTTAGACCCTAATGGGAGGGGTTGTATGTTGTTTTGCCAATTGTAATATCGTACATATTTACAATTTTACAATTGTATGAATGATGGTTGCCAGTTTAGATGCATTTCAGTAGGTCTGGGTTGTATATAGGGGCATTCCATTAATAAAGGCTAGAGGTCTTATTAGTTCATTGGGAAAGTTCTGTCCGATTCCTTAGGCATGATTTGTTTATAATGGAAATTAGCAATAAGTAGGCCATACTTACTTATTGTGAAAAGCATGTGTGAAAGGCAGTAGGCTTTTAAGGGTGGATTGTTAATACACTGTCAGAAAGCCTGTAGACAGGTATATCATTACATGGGATCTCGCAGATTACTGTAATAGGCAAGGGTTTTGCTGTTGGTGACCCACCTGAACAAACCATGGGAACAGATGATTTGTACAATGGTAATCCTTATTGGGCTCTATTAGTAGGAATTTTATATTTTTTTTGACAACTGTATTTTGTACATATTTGTAATTTTATTATGGTATGCCTGATGGTTGTCTTGTCAGAAGGCTTATGAACCAACTTAGTAGGTCTGGCTGGGTTGGTTATGGTGACAAGACAATGATAAAGGTTATAGGCCTGATTGTTTATAACTAAAAGTTATGATAAAGGCAGTAGGACTGACATATTGATTGTGAGAACCATATGCTAAAGTCAATAGGCATTTAAGGGTAGATTGTTATTACTCTGTACTAAAGTCTACTGATAGGTATTTTGTTACAACGAATCTGACAGATTACCGTGGAAGGCAAGGACTTCGGTGTTGGTTATGCCCTCTGATACAGCACAGGTATAGAAGATTTGTACAATCATAATTAATGTAAGGCCCTTTTCGGAGAGAGAGTATTTTGCTTTGCCAATTGTAATTTTGCATACCATGCAATTTTATAAACACGTGCCTAATGTTTAGCTTGTGGGAATTCTAAGTCCTTGATGAAAAAGTTACATAAGTTTGATAATGCCTTATTTGGTAGAGACTCTATTGAGCCACAGTGCTTAAGCCTAAAGGCAGGTATTTTGTTACATGAAATTCCACAGATTACCATTATAGGGTAGGGTTTTGGTGTTGGTTATCCACCCAAACAAATTGTGGGGATAAAAGATATACACTACAATAGTCCTTGTTAGGCTCTTTTAGGAGAGATAGTATTTTGCTTTGCCAACTGTAATTTTGTATACATGTGTAGTTTTATGACTGTATGCAGCGTGGTTGCCATGTGGAAAGCTAATGCTCAGTATTATGGGCTTGAGTTGGTTATGGTGATAAGCCAATGATAAAGGATTAAGGTGTGATTGTTTGTTATGAAAAGTTATGATAAAGACAGAAGCTTGATATATTGATTGTGAAAAGCTTGTTAAAGTCATGAGGCACTGGGGGCGTGGCTTGGACGCCAGTGTGGATGGCTGCCTGACTCCGACTCTCCGCTGATCCGGAGCTGAAATATGACCTTCCCATAAGCCAAATTTCGCCAAAAACCTTCGGTAATGGTGTCGGAAGCTGCCCTGATGACGAGGATTTCTCCGCTGTGCTCTAAGTGGCCGTAGTGGAAGCGACTTTAGTCTTTTTCCTCCTGGCTGTCAACCGACGCGAAGTGACGACCAAAATGGCGGCAAACTAAACTGCGGACCTGCGGACCTCATCAGGACAGGAGGTATGGTGCCCCTCGCGATCTACATAGCAGCCCTCTGTTGGCGGTAACCCAGACACCGACCCCAACGCGTGGCAAAGTCACCCTCGCAACCCGCACGCTTACTGACCTGATTGCCATCGGAGCTGCGCCTGCCTAGCGAGTCTCGTGCCTGATGCGTGCCTGACGCGACTTCCCCCAGGTATGGTGCGCCTGTGGAGCGGGGATGTGTTGTCAGAGGCCGGCAATTGGTTTAAGATACGCCCGCTGCTCCTTTTCTGTTGGCAATAGCGGACTTGCAGCACTTATACCCCCGGAGATGCGCAGCGGTGATTTACACAAAATGGCGCCTGCCTGGTAGGATAGTCCAGGGATCTGACCCGGAATCCAGCGCGGTGCTCCTTTCTAGCCTAGTTCTACCACAGTCTGAAGCTGATCTTGCGACTGCCAATCTTGTGGTTCCCCAGTTTGTCACCTACTATGATTGCCACCTTGGGATTAGCGCGCCTCCGTGCCTGACTTCAAGATGGCGGAGGTACGTCTTGTTATGGTGTATTAGAGGTAGCTTTCACAGTGTTTCCCCTCCCAACGTTGTGCTCTGCCTGCTGTGCCCTGCCTTGGCTCTAGGTCTCTTGGGGATAGAGATCCGGTTGCATCATCTTTGTGTCTCCACGCAGTACGGATGGCTCTGTCTCTGATATGTCCTTGGAGGTTTTCTTTCACTTCAACTCGTGAGGGTACCTCGCCTAACATCTCAAGTTTATTAGATCTCCGGCTGCTGGTTGGTGCCCAAGGCTTGAAGACCTACACTACTGGGTATGCCGCTTGCGATTCTGATGTATACTGATGTGATTCTGATGTATACTGATATATCTCCACATCTGTACTGCCACTAAATTGGTTATCTGAGTTTAGGAATAACCACCATATACAGTACTCTCGTTCAGGGATCACCTGTCAGCTTGGTCCAACGTACCTAGGAGCCGAAGTGAGTACAGCGACTACCAGTTTTCACGGATACCCTAGCTGGTATACTGGCCCCTTCAATCTCACAACTTATAACTCACGACTTAACAGATTTGCCTCAACGCTTATGTTCTCCCTTTCCCACTGCTGTTAAGTCATTGTGCAGATCGTGAAGGGTGTGCTACAACCCAGTGTAGGGACCCACGAAGCTCATAGAATGGCTGACCGGGACTCCAAGCTGTTGCACAAAGCGAAACAAAGGTGAACCCTCTCAATCAGATTCACCCATCAAGCCGAAATCAGACATAAACAGTACACTAGATTTGATCCTCAAAAACTGGCCGATGTCCATGATTTAGCCAAGTCAACCAAACAAACTACGGATACTATACAGCTGGAGATAACGGCCATTAGAGCGGATATGAACGCGGTCAATAATAGACTTTCAATGGCTGAACAGAGGATCAGTGATGTGGAAGACATTGTAACTAAATCCTGTAATGAAGTAAAATCCCTGAAGAATACGACATCTATGCTTCTGAGACAGACGGCTGAACTTGAAGATCGCAACCGCAGAGGTAATATCCGCATTCTTGGTGTTCCAGAAGGCTCGGAGGACGCCTTGGGCTCCTGTCTAGCTTTTTAGAGGACTGGATTCCTAAGTTTACTGGCATCACATTTGGCAAACATTTTGAATTAGACCGAGCACACAGAATTCCGTCATTTAAATCCTCATCAAGATCGCTCGTTCGTCCAATTATATGTAAACCTCTGAGGTTCCAGCATGTAGAATCTATTCTTAGTTATGCCCGGAAGAACCACCAACTCATTTGGAATGGTCACAAGATTATTTTTACCCAAGACTTCTCAAAGCCAACCGTAGATACTCGGAGGGGATTTCTGGCCATACGAGACAAACTAAGGAGCAAAAATATCCAGTTCTCCTTTGTGGGCCCTACCAAATTCAAGATCATGGACGGTGGAAGATATCTCTTCTTCAATGATCCCAGGGAGCTTGCGAACTATCTAGAAGGTCCGCCTACTCAGGACATGGACTCATCACAGCTTCCTGTCATTAAGAGAAAGTCCTCTCCTGGTCCGGCCTAACGCTAGTCTTGGTTCCATTGTACTTTTAACATAGTATTTTCCCACTAGTTATTTTGCATTGTACTACTCAGAATGAGTCTCCTTATCTCTAGGTTGTTTCGAACGAGATTGAAAATTGAAAATGGCCCTGTTTAGGTTTGTCCATTAAGCCGGAGGTTGGTCATTCTCCTTTCAATATTGGGGAGGTCTGTATATGATCTGATTTATGTTGTTCCCTCTGGAGACGGGGTGGTCACTCCTGTCGTCGCACCTCCCACATGCTACATATTCTGGTTGGGGTGGGGATGGAGGGGGGTGTGGGGGTTTGGGTTGAGAGCGACCAGGGTATACAAAATGTTCGAACTATTTCATCTGTGATTCCTTGGCTACTCTCCTTCTCTTTATCTTTTTTCTACTCTTTATCTTTTTCTATTCTTACTTTTTTCTTCTCTCTAAGAGTCTGTTGTCCGGAATCTCTACCACAGCTTTTAGGGCGTGAGTTCATGGCTTTTCATGCTAATATGCTACTGATGACATACAACATTGATGATTGTCTTTTGAGGTCTGTTACGTGGTCTTTTTACCAACTGCACACATTTATAGGTCGATGGCTGTTTTTTCTGAGTTTGCTACATAAACTTATCTCTGATGGCTACTAATAGACATGGAGTATTATCAAGTGACTTGAAGCTAGTGTCCCTAAATGTTAAGGGACTAAACCATCCTGTGAAAAGACGCAAAATATTTGATTACTTGGCCAGGACAAAAAGTGATATTATTTTGCTACAGGAGACGAAGCTCTCTGAAGACGATAATAAGCTTATTAAATGTAACTGGGTTTCGCAATTGGCATGTTCTCCGGCAGACAAAAAGAAACGTGGCGTTATTACCCTGATCTCAAGGTCTGCTAACATATCACTAGAATCCTATACACATGATGATGATGGTAGACTTTTGATTACACACTTGAGGAAAGGCGAGGATCTAATACATGTGGTTAATATATATGGCCCTAACTCGGATGACCCTTCTTTTTGGTCTGGTATTTCGGACCAGTTGGACAGCATTCCCCAGGATGATCTCCTGGTAATGGCAGGTGACTTTAACCTACCGTTGGACCCGATTATTGATAGGCATTCTAACTGTCATTATCAACCTACGAGCTCGCACGCCATACTCAAAACTATTAGCTCTAAATTTAATCTTAAAGATCCCTGGAGGCTCCAGCATCCAGACACAAAGGACTTTACCTTTTATTCGGCCCCTCATAATTCCTATACTAGGATTGACTATATTCTTATTCCTGGGTCTTATACCCGCTTAATTGAGCCTACAGACATAGCCCCTAGGTTGGTTTCCGACCACTCATGTATTGCCCTTAAATTAACAGGATGTCATAAAGAACAAATCCCCAAAAGATGGCGGTTTAACACTGATGTATTGTCAGATCCTGAGGATAGAGGGAAGATTGCAGAGGCTATTACGGATTATCTTAGTTTCAACAATGTAACTGATACCAATATAAATAACCATTGGGATGCCTTAAAGGCGACCATAAGGGGTCTAATTATTGCAATCAAAACAAAAATAAATAAATGCATGAACCTAGGGCTACTTCAACTTGAACAAGAAATTAGGCGCCTGGAAGCCGCCCATGTCGCCTCCTTGCATGATTCTAATATATTGCTGTCACTGACGCAAAAAAGTATGAATATAATAAAATATTAAGTGAGCGTGCGGGAGTGTGGGTTAATAAATTTAAAGCATTGAATTTATGTGAGGCCAATAGGGCAGGCAAACTTCTCGCTTCATATCTCAAACATAAACAAAGCCAGCACGTTATATCTTCGATCAAAGACTCCAATAACCAAACTCACACGAAACATAACGACATCCTTAACACATTTAAAACTTTTTATCAGGACTTATATAAGAACGACCAGGCCTTTGACAAGGAGGGGTGCACCAGATTTCTCCGTAGCCTCAACTTACCACGACTTTCAGAAGTCGACGCAGCCATGTTAGGAATGGAAATCAATAGCTCGGAAATAGAGAAGGCGGTCAAGTCTCTGAAGGATAATAAGGCTCCTGGGCCTGATGGTTTCACTGCATCCTTTTACAAGTCTTTCTTAGATCAATTAGGTCCTACTATGAAACAGGTTTTTAAACATATTGCTACCGAAGGAGGCACGCCTGACTCTATGTCGGAAGCTAATATAGTTGTTATTCCAAAGGAAGGAAAAGACCCTACTCAGCCGAAAAACGATAGACCTATTTCACTCATTAATGTGGATTGCAAAATCTACGCTAAAATTCTTGCGGTTAGACTTAATTCGGTCCTTCATAAATTAATAAGCAGCTCTCAGGTAGGGTTCTTACGCAATCGTCTGTCTAATGACAATACGCGTTTATTCTGCCATGTTTTAGAAAATGCTGCAACTAAAAACGATCCTTCGGTCGCCATCACATTGGATGCCGAGAAGGCTTTCAACAGGGTTTCTTGGGCTTTTTAGATCGCTGCCTACATTTCTTTAATTTGGGTAAGGACTTTGCCAAGATGGTTATGTCTCTCTATTTAAAACCGACTGCCCGCGTTGCCGTAAATGGCTCACTTTCTGAGGCCTTCTCTCTTTACCAGGGTACCAGACAGGGCTGTCCTTTGTCTCCATCTCTTTTCCTGTTGGCATTGGAACCCCTTATTCAGGCAATTAAACTCAATCCGGATATTAAGGGACTCGATATTAATGGCGTTCAAGTCAAACTGGCCGCATACGCGGATGACATTTTAATAGTAACGGAACGCCCAGACTCTTCAATTTTAGCCCTGATGGATACTATAGCATTATACTCTATTCACTCGGGTATAAACTCAATAGAGATAAATCCGAAGTTAAACCACTAAATGTGTTTTGCACTAGCGATGTGTTAGGAGACTCTGGTTTAACGTGGCAACCTGGTTACATCAAATATTTGGGGATTGTATTTGGCAATAATATTATAGACACTTTGCACCAAAATGAGAAGGTGCTACTGGATAAAATTAAGAAGCTTTTGGAATCTTGGTCCCCGAAATGTATTACGTGGTGGGGGAGAATCGAGACTGTGAAGATGATGGTCACCCCTCTAGTCAATTACCTTATAAGTATGCTCCCGCTTATACTGACAGACACCTTTCATCATAAACTAGACACTCTTTTAACATCCTTTCTCTGGCGGGGGAAAAAGCTCGAATTAGCATTAAAAACTGAGGCTTGACAAAGCTTTAGGGGGTGTGAATTTAGCGGATTTCCGACTTTACCAGTATGCCTTTTGGCGAAACAAGGCTCTCTTTGGGTTTCCCCACTAGCGATTACTCACCTGTCTGGCTGGAAGTAGAAAGGGCTCTCCTCAACAATATAAATCATCTTTCGACTCTTACAGCCAATCGTCTCTGCCCCATCCACTCTAAGTCTATTTTTAAGAACACTAAAATAGCTCTCTTGAAAATCGATAAGACCATGGAGGTCAGTATTAGGGGCTCCAACATGGAATCGCTATGGTTTAATAACAAACTACTTTACAATGGTAAAACTCTCTACTTTGAATCCTGGTGCTCTAAGGGGTGTTCTTTCCCCATCAGTTGGAAAACGCCTCGTACCCATTTACGTTCTCTGAACTTCAAGCTAGATATAAGCTAGCTGATATTGAATTTTACAATTTTCTGAAAGTAAGGACTGCCATTGCGAAATCCAAACTGTCTCCCATCTCACCGTCATTGCCTTTATTTGTAACAAAAATTAACAAACTTGGCCGTCAGGTTTCCCAGATCTATAAACTCTTGCGTCCCAAATCTTCAAAGCTTAATGTTAAGGTAGTTGATTATTGGAATCTGCTTTCTCCTTCCCCGTTAACTGAACATTCGTGGTCCTCACTATGGAACTCAGTTTCTCGCAACAAGATTTCTCCGGTTCTTTCCCAAACTAAATATTGGTTAATGCACAAAGCGTTCTGGACACCGTCTAGGTTGTTCTCCATGGGGATTCGGGAAGATGATTTGTGCTGGAACTGTAAACAAGACAAAGGCGACTTAGCCCATCTTATTTTGCATTGCTCAGCAGTGAAACCTTTCTGGGACAAGGTATACTTATTTTTGTATAAATTGTTTAAATGTACACTGGGTAGAGATTTGCCAACCTTGGTAGCTGCTTTTTTACAGGTGGACCTGCCGTCGGAGGATGACAGAGCTCTCCTTGATCTTCTGTTAATCTCTGCGGTAAAAATGATACTCACCAACTGGAAAGATACCAGCAAGTCTTCCAATGCAGGTTGGATGAACTGGGTCATTCACCTCAGGGGGGCAGATAATCTTACTCTTCAAAACTCACCTTGGAAACCTTCAACGAGGAAAATGTGGTTTACTTTGGACAAGTATTTTGACTCTTATAAACCACCGTGAGCTTCATTAGGTTGAGCGTCATTCTCTAGCACAGGTGTTATAAGTCATCGTTGGATAATCATATGCCATGTAACTCTTTACATTATGTTATGTATGGGGCTCTGGACTGTCTCTTTCTCCCTCTCTTCTGGGTTTCTATCTCTTTCTTTTTTCTATCTTATCCTTTTTCTCCTTTTCCTATTTTCGAAGTATAGGAGGTTAGTTCTTTCTAGCCCATTGTTGAGACACATATGTATTGCCTGCAATTGTAAGGAGGCTCCTTTGTTGTTCATTGATATGTGGTACATTCATATGTTCATTGATATGTACTTATTGTTCTAATCTCGCCAAGTCACCAGTTTCTATTTGATGATCTTCTCCTTCCTTTCATATAAATGAATAAAGATCATTTGAAATAAAAAGTCATGAGGCACTTAAGAGTGGACTCTGAATTAAGGCCTACAGTTTTTATTACATGCAATCTCATACATCACCTTACTGGGCAAGGAGGTATATGTTAATTACCCATTCTGCCAAACCATGAGTATAGAAGCTTTGCACTGTGAGAATCTCTGTTAATCTCTGTTAGGAGAGATAGTTTTCTGCTTTGCAAACTGCAGTTTTACAGTATACATTTGCAGTATACGTTTGCAACTTTATGGCTAAATGCCTAATGTTTTTCTTGTGCAAAAGCTTATAATCAGTACAGTAGGTCTGAGTTGGTAATAGTGACAAGCCAATTATAATGGCTATCAGCTTGATTGGTGTGCAGGAAATGTTATGTCCGATGCCATAGACCTGGTCTGTTCATTATGAAAACTATGACTAAGGCAGTAGGCCTGGCTCAGTTATTGGGAAAAGCATATGGTAAAGCTAAAATATTTGTATAGTCGAATGTTATTACATTATGTTATAGGCCATAAAAAGGTATTTGGTTACATGTGATCTCACGGATTACCATAGTAGGCAAAGGTTCTGGTGTTGGTGACCCAGCCTGACAAACCCTAAGAGTAGAATTTCTCTGCGATTATTGTTGTTAGACCCTAATGGGAGGGTTGTATGTTGTTTTGCCAATTGTAATATCGTACATATTTACAATTTTACAATTGTATGAATGATGGTTGCCAGTTTAGATGCATTTCAGTAGGTCTGGGTTGTATATAGGGGCATTCCATTAATAAAGGCTAGAGGTCTTATTAGTTCATTGGGAAAGTTCTGTCCGATTCCTTAGGCATGATTTGTTTATAATGGAAATTAGCAATAAGTAGGCCATACTTACTTATTGTGAAAAGCATGTGTGAAAGGCAGTAGGCTTTTAAGGGTGGATTGTTAATACACTGTCAGAAAGCCTGTAGACAGGTATATCATTACATGGGATCTCTGCAGATTACTGTAATAGGCAAGGGTTTTGCTGTTGGTGACCCACCTGAACAAACCATGGGAACAGATGATTTGTACAATGGTAATCCTTATTGGGCTCTATTAGTAGGAATTTTATATTTTTTGACAACTGTATTTTGTACATATTTGTAATTTTATTATGGTATGCCTGATGGTTGTCTTGTCAGAAGGCTTATGAACCAACTTAGTAGGTCTGGCTGGGTTGGTTATGGTGACAAGACAATGATAAAGGTTATAGGCCTGATTGTTTATAACTAAAAGTTATGATAAAGGCAGTAGGACTGACATATTGATTGTGAGAACCATATGCTAAAGTCAATAGGCATTTAAGGGTAGATTGTTATTACTCTGTACTAAAGTCTACTGATAGGTATTTTGTTACAACGAATCTGACAGATTACCGTGGAAGGCAAGGACTTCGGTGTTGGTTATGCCCTCTGATACAGCACAGGTATAGAAGATTTGTACAATCATAATTAATGTAAGGCCCTTTTCGAGAGAGAGAGTATTTTGCTTTGCCAATTGTAATTTTGCATACCATGCAATTTTATAAACACGTGCCTAATGTTTAGCTTGTGGGAATTCTAAGTCCTTGATGAAAAAGTTACATAAGTTTGATAATGCCTTATTTGGTAGAGACTCTATTGAGCCACAGATTTCTTACCTTAGAATACTCCCGAAGTGTCAGAATGGATCCGGAAATGTTTCAGCAGCGACATTTGTACTGGAAGCGATGTACGTGGTGCCTATATAGGCGCCACACCAGATCACTGACGCCAGTTTCTTTTCGCGAATTTCCACGCCAGAAGCACGGAGCCACGAGAGATGCTGACACACAGGTGTGCATTTCTAAGGCCCTTAGAAGGGTGGCTCTAAACTGAAATCAATTAGCAGAGCAGGGAGGATGGGAGGGTTGGTAAGGAACCTGCGGCTAGATAAAATCTCTACCAGATAAGGCGTTACCGAAGGTAAGTAACCTGTTCATCTAATAGAGACTAGTAGCCGCAGATTCCTTACCTTAGAATAGTTACCCAAGCAATACCTCCCCGGAGGTGGGTCTGCGAAATAGATTTGACCAAAATCTGCAGCACAGAATGAGCATAATGGCCATCACAATAGACCTGACCATTCAGACAGTAATGTTTTGTGAACGTATGTAAGTATGCCCACGTTGCTTCTTGACAGATGTGAAGGACAGGGACTCCAGCAGCTAACGCAGTGGTCGCAGCCTTAGCTCTGGTGGAATGAGCACGCAATCCCTCAGGGGGTTGCTTCTTGCCAAATGCTTATCAGATCTTTTTTTTAAATTCTTTTTATTAACCAGAAAAAGAAAACATAACATCTGCTTCAGTGACCATTACAGCATACATAGTATTTAGATCAACATACATAGATGCATTGGGAGCCAAACAATTTAAACCCCCCCTACTGTCCTCCCTCCCACTAGGTGAGCGGTGCCCCGACCATAAACGCCTAGCATAGGGCATCAACAATGTTTGCCTTATGGTGTGGGCGGATCAATTCTGTAGGTTATCCATGCCCTCCAAATCCTCTCCCACTTGCGCGGGCATCCCCTACTCTGATAGACTGTTTGTTCAGCTTGCTGGCACCAGTCTAAATCGTTCTCCCAGGCGCGCACTGTTGGGGGTGTCTTGGCACCCCACGCTCGGGCAATAATGCGCTTTGCCACTGCTCCCGCAAGGGCCAAGTAGGTGGTGGCCCATGTAGGCCAAACCACCTTACTCGACACCCCCAGGATATGCCACCTCGCGTCTACCAGGACTTGTTCACCCACCACTGCTGCCATCACCCGGGCCACTTGTCGCCAGAATGTTTGGATCTTGGGGCAATCCCACAATATATGGAAGAACGTTCCTATTTCACCGCAGCCTCTCACGCACTGCTCTGACATGCAATGGCCCATATGGTATTGCGCAGACCGTGAGGCGTATGATCTATGGAAAATGCGGAGCTGAATCAGCCTAAATCTGGCACGTACAGCTATCTCTCTGGGGCACTGCATCGCCTCCCTCCAATCATCGTCTTCCAGGATGCCCACGTCCGATTCCCACGCCGCCCGCAGGGTTCCCAGACAGTCAGGAGTATTATTTATAAGTTTTTTATATGTAAGGGATATTGCCTTGTCAAGCATGGGGTCGAGGAGGATTCTATCTTCAAGTGGAGTATACTCCGGCAGCGGAGTCCCTTCTTTTAAGTGGCAGTGTAGTGCGTGTCGTAACTGCAGGTATCGAAAGTGCTCAGTGGATTGCATCTGGAATTCCTCCCGTAAACTATCAAATGTTATCATGTCTCCCTTTTTCCAGACGTCTCCCAGGAGATCAATACCGATGTTACTCCAGCCACGGAAGCCCCTCAGTCGGTTAACCTCGCTCAACAAATTTCCCTCCCATAGGGGGGTCTGTTCAGTCAGCCGCTTCTCCCATCCAGTCATTTTAGTAGCCTTCCGCCAGGCCATGACCACGGTCTGTGTGTGAGGTGGGAGAGACGAAAACTTCCGTCTATCCCCATATAGAACAGTGAGGAAACTGCCCCTAGCGTGACGATCGGTCCGGTAGGCCGGTTCGTCAAGTGGTGAGAAGACCCATCCATTGATGTTTACCAGTTGTGACGCCCAGTAGTACTTCCTCATATCCGGAACCGCCAGCCCTCCATCATATACCCCCCTCTGTAATTTCTTCAGAGCAATCCTGGGGCTCCCACCTCCCCATATTAGCGTCCGTTGTTCGGATTCCACCGCCCGGAAGAAAGCCTCAGAGATTGGAAACGGTGTGTTTTGTACGGCATACAGGAGACGCGGCAGGGCCATCATCTTAAACAGCACTGCTCTCCCCATAAGGGAGACCAGCAGGCACTGCCAATGAGCGATATCCCCCCTCAGTCTCTCCAGTTGGGAGTGTACATTCAGACGGATAAACTCCTCTTTCGTTTTAGTGATCCAAATACCTAGGTATTTGAAGAGCTCCCTGTGAACCAGTTCCTTACAGGCAGATGTTAAAACTGGTGAGTCCCCGGCAAGAGTGAACACCAAAGATTTGTCCCAGTTGATGTGATAACCAGAATATTGCCCAAATGTCCGTATGACATGGATTAATCTGTGGAAGGTCTGGCGGGGTCTGTGGGCATTTAAAAGGATATCATCTGCGTATAGGGAAATACGTTCTTCCCACTCCCCCCCCTATATCAATCCCCCGCACTACTGGATCTGCCCGCACCCATGAGGCCAATGGTTCAAGAGCCAGCGCGAAGAGCACGGGCGAGAGCGGGCAGCCCTGTCGCGTGCCCCTATGGAGCCGGAAGAGTCTGGTCATTGACCCATTAACCCGAACCCGAGCCATCGGTGCAGCGTAAAGAAGCTTGACCCATCGTTGGAATTCCGGTCCGAATCCGAATTTCGTAAGGACTGCGAACAAGTAGGGCCATTCGATGCTGTCGAATGCCATATGGGCATCGAGGGACAGGAGTGCCGCCGGGACGTCTGGTCCATGCCGTACTGCGTGCATAACCCTGTATAATCGCCGGAGATTCAATCTAGTGCTCCTATGGGGCATGAACCCGGATTGATCCGGGTGACTCAAGGACTGTAGAAGCGGAGTCAATCTATTTGCAATCGCTTTGGCGAGTACCTTGGCCTCGAAGTTGAGGAGCGAGATCGGGCGATACGAGTTACATAGATCCCGCGGTTTATCCTTCTTTGGGATGACAACAATAGTTGCCGTTCTCAAGTCTGGAGGCAACTGTCCACCGGTCCTTGCTTCGCAAAACATGTTAAGCATATGCGGTGCCAATTGGCCCGCCACACATTTATACAATTCCGCGGGAAACTCATTAGGCCCCGCTGCTTTCCCTGACTGGAGATCCCGAATGGCACCCTCAATTTCTTCCACCGTAAAGTCTGAGTCCGTCGCTTCACGGTCTTCGTCCGTCAAGCTCGGTAATGTGATGTCCTTCAGGAATTCCATGCAGTCCTCTTCATCCCTAACTGATTGGGATCGGTAGATCCCTTCGTAATATTCGGCAAATGTCTCGGCTATCCCCGTACCCGTTTCCCGTACCACGCCCTCTAAAGTTCGAATCTCAGAGACCCAGTTTCGGCTTCTATTTCTCCTTTCCAACCACGCAATTAGCTTATTTGCCTTGTCCCCAAGGTCATAAATACGGTGCTGTGTGGCTATTGCGTGAGCACGGGCCGCCTCCTCTGCTAAATCATGAAGTTCTTTCTGTTTGAGGCGGAGTGTATGCAAGCGTTCGGCCCTGCCCCCCGGCGACCGTCCGAGCGTCGAGTCAATCAGTGCTATCTCTTGTTCCAGACTGTCGCAGGCTATCCGCTTTTCCTTTCGCTTAACCCCAGCAGTCGCCTGTACATAATCCCTGGCCAAGGTCTTATATGCCTCCCACAGTATACAATGAGAGCTCACTGATCCCTCATTTTCAGAGAAGTAGAGCTCCGTGCGTTCCTCAAAGCATTCCTTAAACTCTTGATCTCTAAATAGATAGGGATCTAAGCGGGGGGTAGAGACCAGTCCTTCCTCGGGCCACGCACAAGCACCTCCACCGGGGAATGATCAGAGATTCTGCGGGCCCTATGGCAACACTCCTGAAAAAGGCCAGCCGATGCAGCCTGCGTAAAGATGTAGTCGAGACGTGACCCACTACCGTGCGCCGCGGAGATGTGAGTGTACTGCCTAGAGCCGGAGTTAAGTAGGAGCCATAGATCTACCAATCCCATCGCTTTTACAAAGCCCTTTAGCGGTTGCGATCCCCCTATCCTGCGGGAGTCAGTGTCACGGTCAAGGGCAGCCTCCATAGTCTCGTTCATATCCCCACCTAGGAGAAGAGTACCCGTTGGCATTTCTAAGAGAAGGGAGCCCAGGTCTGGAAAAGTCATCCCATGCAATCTGGGGAGGACATATACCGAACAAATGTTAAGGGTGAGGCCCTCCCACGTCCCCAATAGTGCAGTATGCGCCCCATACGGTCAGTCAATGAGCGAGCAATCACCAAAGGTAGCGTGTTATTAATTAAAATCGCCGTGCCCCTGGGCTTATCAGATCTTTATGCAGAGAACTATCCATTGTGCGATGGTGCATTTCTGCACTGCCTTTCCTTTCTTCACCCTGACGTACCCTACAAAGAGTTGATCGTCCACCCGGAACTCTTTTGTGCAATCAATGTAGAACGAGAATGCAGTTTTGGGGTCCAGACGGCGGAGTCTCTCCTCTTTTTTAGAAGGTTGAGGCGGAGCAAAAAAGGTAGGCAAGGTAATGTTTTGGCCTATATGAAAAGGTGTCACAGCCTTCGGAAGGAAGGAGGCAAGGTTTCGGTTAACAACTTTGTCTGAGTAAAATGTTGTATAAGGAGGGTGCACAGATAGTGCCCACATTACGTTGACCCTCCTGGACGATGTTATGGTCACTAGAAAAGCCGTCTTGATGGTAAGCAAACAAAGTAGGTAGTTAACAAAGGTCAGGACCTGCCTGAGATCCCATTAGCAAAAATAACAATTGATGGACAGAATGCAGAACAATGTCATGCATTCACCCCAGTGCAGAGATCTGGGCCTAAATCCATCATTTTTTTGCTCACCATGACATTCCAGTTTGAACCCAGCCATATGCAAATCAGTCTTGACCCTGTGCCCAATGGGAACAGTCCAGCCCGAACTGCCAGACCAGGTCCTCCCTGGACTGGAAACAAGCATCCTAGGACCGATTTCGGGGTTTCACCACTCATCAGCCAGAATAGCTTGACTCCAGTGGCACGGAGAGCACGGGACCCACATCTGGGCATACCCGTCCCACTCGTGGTGACAAATGCAAAAACAACAATTGATGGACAGAATGCAGAACAATGTCATGCATTCACCCCAGTACAGAGATCTGGGCCTAAATCCATCGTTTTTTTGCTCACCATGCCATTCCAGTTTGACCCCAGCCATATGCAAATCAGTCTTGACCCTGTGCCCAATGGGAACAGTCCAGCCTGAACTGCCAGGCCAGGTCCTCCCTGGACTGGAAACAAGCATCCTAGGACCGGTTTCGGGGTTTCACCCCTCATCAGCCAGGATAGCTTGACTCCAGTGGCACGGAGAGCACGGGACCCACGTCTGGGCATACCCGTCCCACTCGGGGTGACAAATGCAAAAACAACAATTGATGGACAGAATGCAGAACAATGTCATGCATTCACCCCAGTACAGCGATCTGGGCCTAAATCCATCGGTTTTTTGCTCACCATGCCATTCCAATTTGAACCCAGCCATATGCAAATCAGCCTTGACCCTGTGCCCAATGGGAACAGTCCAGCCCGAACTGCCAGGCAGGTCCTCCCTGGACTAGAAACAAGCATCCTAGGACCGGTTTCAGGGTTTCACCCCTCATCAGCCAGGATAGCTTGACTCCAGTGGCACGGAGAGCATGGGACCCACGTCTGGGCATACCCGTCCCACTCGGGGTGACAAATGCAAAAACAACAATTGATGGACAGAATGCTGAACAATGTCATGCATTCACCCCAGTACAGAGATCTGGGCCTAAATCCATCGTTTTTTTGCTCACCATGCCATTCCAGTTTGAACCCAGCCATATGGAAATCAGTCTTGACCCTGTGCCCAATGGGAACAGTCCAGCCCAAAATGCCAGGCCAGGTCCTCCCTGGACTGGAAACTAGCATCCTAGGACCAGTTTCGGAGTTTCACCCCTCATCAGCCAGGATAGCTTGACTCTGTGACTGGGGGCGCTCCGTCCATCATCCCCTTGTGTTTGCTTTGTTCGCCCTAAGTTGGCAGGGTATGCCCAGACGTGGGTCCCTTGCTCACTTTGCCACTGGATTCAAGCTAGCCTGGCTGATGAGTGCTGTTAGCCCGAAATCGGTCCCAGGATGCTTGTTTCCGGTCCAGAGAAGACATGGCTTGGCAGTTCGGGCTGGACTGTTCCCATGAGGCACAGTGTCAAGACTGATTTGCATATAGCTGTGTCTGAACTGGGGTGGCAAAGTGAGCTAAAGAACGTTGATGGATTCAACCCAGATCTGTGACTGGGGGTGAGTGTCTGAAAAGTTTCAGCGCTCCGTCCATCATCTCCTTGTGTTTGCTGAGATCCCATTAGGGCATGAGGAATGGCCTGGGTGGGAACATATACTGGAGACCTTTGAGGAACTTAGTCACAACCAGTGACTTAAACAAAGAAGGTTGGTCCAACAACTGCAAGAACGCTGAAATAGCATACAGGTAACTTTTAACAGTGCCCAGAGCAGAGCCTGCCTGGGCAGAAAAACAGCAAACAATAGAACTTGGGATAAGGTTGCAGAAAAAGGGTCAATATCCTGGAATGCACACCATGTCCCAATGACAGGTGCATACTGTATTGGCGGAGGGACACCTATGTGGCAGAATGACACCAGACTTCGGCAGGGAGGTTGAAGACTGTCAACTGTTGGCGCCCAATCTCCAAGCATGAAGGCGGACCATGCGCTGGTCCGGGTGCAGTACCCTGCCCTGTTGCTGTGACAGGCGATTCTTCCGAAGGGGCAGCTTGATCGGAGGACCGATGCTCACACTCAGGAGTTTGGGATACCACCCACTGGGACATGTAAATACTCATCCTGCAAGTCCAACTTCACAATCCAGTCTGCAGGGGCCAGGCCAGACAGAACCTGAGCTAAGGTGAGCATTTAGAATTGTTCCATCTTCAGGAAAGCGTTGAGAAGGCACAGATCTAGAATAGGGCAGAGGCCTCCATCCTTTTTGGGCACCAGAAAGTAGCAGGAATAGCAACCAAAACCTACTTGATTAGGCCACCCTCTCGATGGCCCCTTTGGCCAAAAGAATCAAAACTTCCTGACATAACAAGTATAGATGGTCCTCCATCAACTGGCTGTAAGTGGGTGGCATGGGTTGGGGGGTTTCCAGAAAGGGGATGGAGTAGCTCCTCTGGACAATTTGTAGAGCCTACTTGTCTAATGTTATTGGCTGCCAGTGCAGCAGGTGAAAGCAGGTCCTGCCCCCCACTGGATGCCTGTGGTGGTAAAATAGCAAACTAAATGGGTTTTGAGGATGCAGCTGCTGGGGGGGGATGTACTGACTCGACCTCTAGCTGGTGTTTTCATGTGGTTTGTAGGAACCGTGTCCATAGCGTACGAAAAGACTGGGAAGCCTGTTAGCCTTGGTGACTGGGTGGGAAAGGACGCAGTAGGAAAGCCCCTACCATAGACTCAGAAAGGGCGAAAGGCAAACTGGGCTTGGCGGGGCCATGGAGAGGCTCAAAGATCTGGCCATTGCTCTGCTGTTTTTTAAGTGCTTCAGCGCTGAGTCTGCCTTTTCACAAAAAAGACAAGAGCCATCAAAGGACATGTCCATGAGGGAAGATTGGACATCCCCTGAAAAGCAGGTGGTTCTCAACCAGGGGTGGCCTCAAAAGGCCACCAATGATGCAATCGCTCTTTCCAGTGAGTCTGTCATGTTCGGTCCACATTTGATGGAAAACTTTGCTGCATCTCACCAGTCCGATACAGCTTAGGTAAGTATGGATTGGGCCTCCTCTGAGACCATGGGCAGCACTTGCGCAGCTGAATCCCACACAGTGTGGGTGTATCGCCTAAAAGGCTTGCGGTGTTCACCGACTGCACTGCTAGGCTGGCAGAAGAGAACGTCCTCTTGCAAAAGGTATCCAGCTTTTTGGATTCCTTATCCAGAGGAGTGGTAGGGAATGCGCCGGGGTTGATCCTGGAGGTGGACGCTTGGACCACAAAACTCTCCGGGGTGGGGTGCTGGGTGAGGGAGCTGGGGTCCCCTGGAGCGAGACGGTGGGCAATTGTCCTGTGCATAGAAGGCCCTTTCCAGAGCTTGGACCGGGCCCTGAGCAGGGCATCCATAAGGGCTTCATTAAATGAAAGTAGAAGTCTGAATCAACTCTGTCAAGATATTCGTCTTGAATGCAACCGAGGGCATCTAATGGCTCATGACCTCAGCCACCCTGCCCACCACCTTTGCAAAAGAGGCCCTTTCTTCATAGCCACAGTAGGAGGAGAGACCAAGCCAGTGCCCGGTGAGGCGTCAACCCATTGACATCGACCAGTTCCTCATACCAGTTGTCCTTTGGTTCATCTAGAGGGTAATGGAACGAATGAAGGTCATTAAACCCTCCCATTCATCTCCCTCTCCAGGGGATAAAAATAAAAAGTACTGGCTCAGACTAGGATGGCATGGTACTGGCCTGCGCCGCAATCTACATTGAGTGATGTTGTTCCAGCTCCATATCGGAGTCAGGAATGATGATTGGGTTGGCGCTGCTGCGCGGCCTCAGCAGCTCCGGACATGATGGCAATGGATTGGGCTCCGAGGACGGTCTCAAGGATAGAGCTGCTCTGGATCCAACCCCGTATCCATAGGGCGCAACTGGCGCCGTGGCCAAAACCGCTGGAAGGAATCCAGTAGGGGTCCTCCAGAACCTGTGGGGTCCGAAGGCACTCCAGAGGGGTCGGGCCCCCCAAATATGAGATGCATGGCCTCATAGAACTCCTTGACTTGGGCGGTGGTCGTTCCAGCTCCAGGAAACTTGAGGAGGCACGGAGCGGACTCAGGCACAGACTCTGCATAGTAGTGGGCCTCGAATGGTGTTGCTGTTCCCACGACGAGTCTTGTGACCTAGACCAGTGCGGAGGAGTCGAAAAGCACTTTGACTTCTTGGACTTCTTGCCATTGTGTGACTTACACAACGATTTTGACAGTGACAATAATTGTCGGGCGTGGCTTCTTGAGTGGTCCCAGGACCTTCCGCAGGACCGGGATCGAGAGCTTTGCGAGGTCGCCCGACGTCTGGTGGCAAGGAGCTTCATGGAACGTTCCCTCAGTGCCTTTGGATTCATTGCTCTTCAGTCCTCGCAGGTCATGGAGTGGTGGTCCCACTCCAAGCACCACAAACAAGCCAAGTGTGGGTCTGCCACAGACATCTGCCTATGACAGGCACCACAGGGTATAAAACGCATTGGTTTCTTTTAGGACATCCCTAAGCACACCAGAAGAAAGAATCTGAAAAATTGCTTTGACAAAACATTGAAAAAACTCAGTCAAAAAGTGGCTAGGGGTAGATCTTCCAGACCTGAGGTGACTGGTGTGGAAAGAAAAGAGCTCTCAACAACACACTGGGGTGGTGCCTATATATTCAACGCGGGCATCACTTCTGGTGCTGACGATTCCTATGCGGGGCCGAACAATGCCACCTACCAGAGCGCAGGGGTACTGCTCGAGCATTTCCAGATCCAGTCTGACACCAGAGGAATATTCTAAGGTAAGGAATCTGCTGCTAAAAGTCTCTATCAGATAACAGTTACAGGCCTGATTGATTCACTAAGAAAGTTATAATAAACGCATTAGGCCTGCCATACTGATTGGTATATATATACATACCTTGGTGATCCTCTACATCTGTGAACAAGGCTCGTGTTCTGAGCTGAAACGTGTCTGGTTTTACTGCAAGGAAATGCATTTTTGCCACTTTCATGTTTTGCGGAATTAAAGCAATGGGGAACTAGAGATTTGGCCTCAACATTCTTCCAACGAAGAAAGAAGAATATTGAGGCCAAATCTCTAGTTCCCCATTGCTTTAATTCCGCAAAACATGAAAGTGGCAAAAATGCATTTCCTTGCAGTAAAGCCAGACGCATTTCAGCTCAGAACACGAGCCTTGTTCACAGGTGTAGAGGATCACCACGGTCAGTGACCACATGACTTAAATGCAGGTTTGAAATGTACCTCGTGGTCATAAATTACTACATTCACCAGCATGCATTGCAAGTAAAATACTTGATCCTTAACACACTTAGCAGCGTTAATAAAGTATAGGTGAAATACCGTCTATATATACATATATATCCATATCCATACAGGTAAATGGAGTGCCTTTGGATCAACTCCGTTCTGCCATTGGACACTCTGGTTCACTACATAACAGCGACGCGCATGGGGTAATGATTCAGTCCACATCAGCCATTGGCTCTCATGCCCTATGAATGATATCATTTTCTGATCACATGTGTACATCCACCTGAAAATGAGAGCATTTCAGTGTCATGGCTTGTTTGCTAGTCCTTTAGGTTTGAATTTTGTCCTGTAATAGTTCCCCTTTCATTTATTTATCTCCTCTTTGTATTTTATTATTTCTTAAGAGGATACTACAGCTCTCCCAGGAAGTGCTAACAGGTCACTTGCTTGTCGCTCATTTGATCTGCAGTGCGCCTCATCCCACGTGGCCACTTCCTCTGAACCAGAAGACCATTATGGAAAACTGTTGTGTAAAGAATTTTTTTTTTTTCCGATTTGAAGATGGTCAACACGTTGGTTCTAAATGTGGTGGCCATGCTTCAACTTTAAGACAACGATAGGCTATTTACAATACCTTTGCAAGACGGACACCCACTGCTGTGTTTACTTTGTTTCTGCATGCATAAGCTCACCATGCTTAGAAGGCAGCATGTTTTCTTTTTTATATTTGTATTCTATTCATTTGTCTTGCATATATTGTTGAGTTTGTGTGTGTTTTATAGCAGTTTTGTCAGAGGGTGAATGCAAGAATAAAAGTCAGTGGATAGATGAATGCATGAGTGCAAAGATGAGTGACACAGTGCATGTATGATGACTTATTGTGTATCTAAATCCATCAGTGACACAAAAGGCACTTTCATTCATAAGCCAGACCAAGTGTGATTGACAATACTTGTTAATATATACACTGAGGATTTGTTACCACTTCGAAACCCAGATGAATTCTATCATTGACAAGGTTGAGGGGGGGCACTGTTTTTCACAAACGTTTATATGACATGATCTGTACATTTAGCAACCCTCTGTACAATTTGTTTGAATAAAATTGCAATGCAGCAGAGGAAAGTTCAATTTAACTGCATCAGTTTACTTTTTATCGCTCTAAGTTTCCTTCAAGGTACCTAGGCTAGTGCTTTTTTAGAACTATGACTTCAGCTCGTATATTTGCTGTTCTTTTTATTTTTTTATTGTCCTTCTGTCACTTTATTTTCATGGACTAGTTTATTACTTGGTTTCGAGAAACCAGCATTAGCAAAGCCAATATATCTAGCTTTCAAGTGAAATTGCTTCTTTATTGATTGTGTGCGTGGTTGTGGATGAATGAAAGGATGAATGAGTCAATGGTTTGATGAATGGATAAATAAGTGCATAAATAAACCATTGAGTGCATGGATGGATTGTTAAATGGACGGATGAGTGCATTAATGCATGGCTAAATTAATTGTTGAGTTAATGATTTTTCTGATAATTTCAGATTTCTCAGGGAACCCTCAGGCCCTACCTTGTAATCCCTGTGAACTGAATGCTCAAGACTTACTAAACATCATGCAAATCTGAAGTGCGCAAGAAAATACATTTAGTTACAAAAAAAGATCAGGGTAAAAGTCTGAGTGATTCACGATTCCTGTCAATTACATCTGACGTTTTTGGCAAATGTGGCTGGCTGGTGGTGGACTCACATCCTACCCCCTTCCCAACACCCTTCCCCCCCCCCCTCCCCTTCAGTCTTGAAAGTCATAAATTGAATTTGCGACTTTTGTGCCCTGTGAATATACTTTCCACTGCACAGATGGTGGGGGGCAGCATGGGAGGATTGAAACCCAGGGGAGTGCTGCGGAGTCCCCATCGGCCTGGAAAACTTGAGTAAGAAACCTGGAAAAAACAGGGAAAACAGTGCATGATTCATGATTCAAAAGATGATTGCAGTGGCCGCTATATTAAGAAGTGGCTTTGTCCAACCTTTTCTTAAAAAATTGTGATTCAATTCAGGATGTTGCACAAAGAGAAAAAGAACAGAGAAAGCCAGTCGGGGTGTGAGGAAAGAGATCGAAAGAGAGAAACAAAAAAATGATCAATGTAGGAGCGCCAAATGCTTTTTCCATCAGGGGTCAAGTGGCCAAACGCTGCAGCTCATAGCTGAAAGCTGTATGCAGTTGGGTTTGGCCTCCTGCAGTAGTTTGGCCGCAGGGCCTGGACCCAGACCAAGGTATGCGCCATCCCCTGCTCCACAAGTCCAGGGCCTGGGCATAAAGTCTATTTAAAAATATATATTAATTCACTAAAAACTACAGCTAAAAACTGAGTTATGGTTCTGCCTCAAATGAGCATTAACCACTGAAATTCACAATTTGTGGCATGCAAAACACAGCACAGGCCATGCACAAATCACCCAATGGCAGTGGGAAATAGAAATCAAGCAACAGTTAAACATGGCTGGTGATGTAAGTTTTGATATGTGTTCTATAAACTGCACACCATGACTGGAGAATTTCCGTGGATTTGTGTTTGAGCCTGAAACCTAAATTATTTTTAACTGTGGTAATTTTCAGTGAATCTTCATTTTGTTTCAGATAATTTTCTTAATGTAAATCCAAATGTATGCATCACTGCTCAAATACCACAATATGATCAAAATCATACTCTACCTCCTTCCCAAACTGCCTTCCTCAAAGTCTTTCAGTTCCCTGAAACAAGATCACTGCTTGTATTATTTCTGTTAGTAATTACTAAAGAAAAAGATGGCCATCAGAACACTCATCAGTGATGCGCAACACAACTGCTTAGCTACTTGGGCAGAGACGGACCTGGGATCTGAAAAACAGCAAGGTGCAGGGCTAAACAGGCCTTTTCATTCCACCAGGCATATCCCCGGTGGCCTGGAGCGCTTGGAGACCAGTTTTGAAAGCCCAGGACCACTTCAGGTGCCACTGTCATTTCCCCCAGCTTCCTGAGGGTAATTGCAGCAGGTACGGTGAGGCGTTAAGAGAGAGAGTGTTATCCGTGCAGCGCCCCTACCCCTCCGCTGTAACACAAGCCCCCCCTTCCCTGCACTCACAGAGTGCGCCACTCTTTCACTTATACCACCGCGGTGTCTGGTTATTCCGCGGACAGCGGAGCATAATCCAAACGACTTTAATAGTACTCCCTTAGTCTGTCGGTTTTCAACCAGCGCTGTGATGATCCCTTCGCATGTTGAAGTTGGTCGCTTAGAGTCGGAGGCAAAGTAGAGGAGATCAGATGTTCGAGTTCTGTCGGGGTACGGGAGGTGAGGTCTTTTACCCGCCGTCCCATTGTTTGTCAGGGGTCAAGTGGTCAGAGAGGGAGGGAGGTAGAGAGAAAGTGACCAGAGATTGAAAACAGAGAAAGGAGTAAAGGCGAGAGAGCGGATGGATGGAAATAGAGATAAAGCACAAGGCAACAACAGAGGGGAGCTGGTTTGAGCATTTTTGCCCACGTTGCTTTTGGTTCCTCAGTC
The DNA here is from genome assembly GCA_963921515.1 of Calotriton arnoldi. Taxonomy (NCBI): domain Eukaryota; kingdom Metazoa; phylum Chordata; class Amphibia; order Caudata; family Salamandridae; genus Calotriton; species Calotriton arnoldi. The sequence continues at coordinate 194,947 of CAWUFW010015504.1, read as the reverse complement.
CGGCCCTGGCAAGGTGAAGAAATTTGCCCACAATCTTGAGATATGATTGTATGGGGATGCGAATAATAGATAGGGGAGAAAATAGTTATGCAGGGACTATGAAGCGTATTTCTTAACAACACTAAATTGACCAAACTAATTTGGTGAACGGAATCAGATAGATTGATAGCATCTATAAAATGCGGCACCTAACATGTTATAATTGTAACAGAATATATTGTAATATTATTTCCAACAAAATAAATATTTTAGTGCAAATTTTGCCAATCTGCTCGATTGAAATATGGGTATTATGTACATAGGCAATACTGCAAACAAGGGCTGGCGTGGATCTGGCAGTTTTTTATAGCACAGACTCGACCCAAAGGTATTGGAGCACTTTACATGAGCACCAGTTACATTATACAAGGTCACGTTCATTTTTGGGTCGAGCCTAGGCAGCGCGCATACACTGTCTGCAAGACCTTCTGTAACCAGTATACAGTTTCCCTACGCTTTCAGGGCTTATCTGTTGTTTGGCAGAACTCTTTCTATTCTGCTGCCCTTCTCTGCACTACAAGCCCAGCTCATGTCTTCGGTGCCCCTGCTCTCGCTACCTAATCTCCCCAGTGTGGTGACTTCCCCCATCACCACCTCACGTCGCTGTTTTTAGGTCTCGCCTGGCGTTAGCAGCGCGCATGCGCTGCTCTCGCCATGCGAGGGCTTCTTGGAATCGATACGATTCCAGAAGTTGTGTCGCTGCTCCGCCTACAATTTTGATTGGTGCGCGTCGTTTTGCGTCATGGATGATGCAAAACACAGTGTAATGATTGCACCGGAGGCAATCATTACACTGAGGGTTGCCACCCTGCCCGCTTTTGGCCCCGCCCACCGGGATTCGATCTTTTCCTTGCGGCGGGAGACAGTGTCTCTTAATTAGCCGCTAAGCACTTCTTTTTCGTATTACCGCGTTTGCCTTCAACAATGGCTGACGCGCTTTTCATTTCTCTGTTCTCGGCTTGTTTACTTTAGTAGACAACACCCCTCTCCCACCCCCCCAGCACTCGCGGGATAATGGCATGCGTTTTACTTTAGTAGAAAACACCCCTCTCCCACCCCCCCAGCACTCGCAGGGACAATGGCATGCGTTATTTGTATACACAATCCGTGATTGGATGTGTCCATGTCCTCGAATTCAGCGGTGCACTCGCGGGACAATGGCGTGCGTTTTACTTTAGTAGACAACACCCCTCTCCCCTCCCCCCCAGCACTCGCGGGACAATGGCATGCGTTATTTGTATACACAATCCGTGATTGGATGTGTCCATGTCCTAGAATTCAGATGTGCACTCGCGGGACAATGGCGTGTGTTTTACTTTAGTAGACAACACCCCTCTTCCCCCCCAGCACTCGCGGGACAATGGCGTGTGTTATTTGTATACACAATCCGTGATTGGATGTGTCCATGTCCTAGAATTCAGATGTGCACTCGCGGGACAATGGCGTGCGTTTTACTTTAGTAGACAACACCCCTCTTCCCCCCCTCCCCCCAGCACTCACGGGACAATGGCATGCGTTATTTGTATACACAATCCGTGATTGGATGTGTCCATGTCCTCGAATTCAGCGGTGCACTCGCGGCACAATGGCGTGCGTTTTACTTTAGTAGACAACACCCCTCTTCCCCCCCTCCCCAGCAATCGCGGGACACTGGCGTGCGTTTTACTTTAGTAGACAACACCCCTCTCCCCCCCAGCACTCGCGGGACAATGGCGTGCATTTTACTTTAGTAGACAACACCCCTCTCCCCCCCCCAGCACTCGCGGGACAATGGCGGGCGTTATTTGTATACACCATCCGTGATTGGATGTGTCCATGTCCTCAAATTCAGCGGTGCACTCGCGCGACAATGGCGTGCGTTTTACTTTAGTAGACAACACCCCTCTTCCCCCCCCCAGCACTCGCGGGACAATGGCGTGCGTTATTTGTATACCCAATCCGTGATTGGATGTGTCCATGTCCTAGAATTCAGATGTGCACTCGCGGGACAATGGCGTGCATTTTACTTTAGTAGACAACACCCCTCCATCACCCCCCCCCCAGCACTCGCGGGACAATGGCGTGCGTTATTTGTATACCCAATCCGTGATTGGATGTGTCCATGTCCTAGAATTCAGATGTGCACTCGCGGGACAATGGCGTGCATTTTACTTTAGTAGACAACACCCCTCTCCCCCCAGCACTCGCGGGACAATGGCGTGCGTTTTACTTTAGTAGACAACACCCCTCTCCCCCAGCACTCGCGGGACAATGGTGTGCGTTTTACTTTAGTAGACAACACCCCTCTCCCCCCCCCAGCACTCGCGGGACAATGGTGTGCGTTATTTGTATACACAATCCGTGATTGGATGTGTCCAAGTCCTAGAATTCAGCGGTGCACTCGCGGGACAATGGCGTGCGTTTTTACTTTAGTAGACAACACCCCTCCATCACCCCCCCCCCCCAGCACTCGTGGGACAATGGCGTGCGTTATTTGTATACACAATCCATGATTGGATGTGTCCATGTCCTCGAATTCAGCGGTGCACTCGCGGGACAATGGCGTGTGTTTGACTTTAGTAGACAACACCCCTCTCCCCCCCCCCTCAGCACTCGCGGGACAATGGCGTGCATTTTACTTTAGTAGACAACACCCCTCTCCCCCCCCCCCAGCACTCGCGGGACAATGGCGTGCGTTTTACTTTAGTAGACAACACCCCTCTCCCCACCAGCACTCGCGGGACAATGGCATGCGTTTTACTTTAGTAGACAACACCCCTCTCCCCCCCCGTGATTGGATGTGTCCATGTCCTCGAATTCAGCGGTGCGACTTTTGCCTGTAATTGCCGGTACCCACCAAGTACGAGTGAGCTAGTATTGGGAGTGGGGGGCTCTAACACGTAAAGGTACTGCCAGGATATATGTCAGTACGCACTGGGGTGTGCACTTGAGTATCTGGGGATGGTTGTCGCTGACGCGTACTGGTACAGCCAGGATATTGACCGGCACCCACCGGAGTAACAGTGAGCACGAGAGTTTTGAGAGAGATTGCTGACGCTAAATGGAACCGTCAGGATGACCCCCTCCTGAGGAACAAAGAATCAATAGAGTGTTAAGGATGTGCTCCCATCGAAAATCCAAGCAGACCCCACTGCGAGCAGAGTAACAGTGAGCGCTAAAGTATCACGGCCGGGCACTTCTAATTAAAGAGACGTGAGGCACCTTAAGAGCCAGTGAGCGCTAGAGCCGTGGACCGGTTAACTGTGAGCAGCAGAGTACAAGGGAGGGGCTCTGACTCTTTATGTAACAGCTGGAAAAGCCCGACACTCGCAGAGTAATTGGGAACTCTAAAGTATCTGGAAGATTGTTCCGGACGGCCAGGAGAGTGCACCACAGGCCAGCCACCGTTAGCGGGGCACGCACGGAGGGTGGTTTTGAAGAGGACACGACGGGGCATTCACCAGCAGTTACTAACGTGAATCCTGTCATCTGCCTAGTCTCTTCCAGTCTCTGCCCTTGCCCGGTTTGAAGGGACGTGCACCAGGGTAACAGGCGTAACTTTGCGGTTACTGTGCCAGTAAGCGGAGACAGTAACGAGGGACAAGTTCGAGATGTCTGGTGTTTAGCCTGGTCAGGAACCAGGGTATCCAGAAGAGAGGGCGTGTTGTGTTATTAGTACTGGAGCCCCCAGTCACCCGAGGGGGCTCCTCATGGCCGAGTACCCGCCAAGCCACAGTGACACTTGACGCCGGTAGAGGGCGAGACCCGAGCAAGCGCCGCGGAGTAACCAGACACCGCGGTGGGATAACTGTTAGCACACGCTGCCGGGATTTGCAGTCTGTCAGCTGGACGGTGGTGCTATCCGTGCAGCGCCCCTACCCCTCTGCTGTAACACGAGCCACCCCTTCCCTGCACTCACAGAGTGCGCCACTCGTTCACTTATCCCACTGCGGTGTCTGGTTACTCCGCGGACAGCGGAGCATAATCCAAACGACTTTAATAGTACTCCCTTAGTCTGTCGGTTTTCAACCAGCGCTGTGATGATCCCTTCGCATGTTGAAGTTGGTCGCTTAGAGTCGGAGGCAAAGTAGAGGAGATCAGATGTTCGAGTTCTGTCGGGGTACGGGAGGTGAGGTCTTTTACCCGCCGTCCCATTGTTTGTCAGGGGTCAAGTGGTTTCTTTGAGAGGTCCCCGACTATTCAACGTATTCCTTATAGCGTTTGCTTTCACTATTGCCATTATGTTTAACCTCTTATACGATAGGTGTAAATTATGTAATAAGTTGGCACCTAGTTACCCTTGTTTCTGTTCTCTTTTGTGGTAGAAATGTTTTTTTCGCTCCTTTCTTCAATCTGCTTCATCGTGCATTAGAACGGATTGGTCAATAAACGCCATAAGGAACACAGACAAATACGTCTGGAGTAGAAGAGACCCATGGCACATCTCCTCTGTGATCCTGGGCAAATCACTTAATCCCCCGTGCCTAACAAAATGAATGTGTCCGTCTGTAACGCAACTGGTGCTCATGTGAAGCGCTCTGATGCCTTCTGGTCGAGTTAGCGTTATATAACAAGCATTTGCAATGCAATAGGAATCGCATTTACGCAAATTTAAGCTATTGGCATTGTAAATGACAATGCCTTTTATTCATGTTTTAAAAACGAAAACAAAAATAAAAGGCATTGTTATTTGCAATGTCAATAGCTCAAACTCACGTAAAGGCGAGACCTATTGCATTGCAAATGCTTGTTTTTTTTCTCTTGTCTGTGGTGCCCCTGCTCTCGCTACCTAATCTCCCCATGCGGTGCCCTCCATCACCACCTCCTGTCGCTGTTTTCTTTTTTTCGTGCTCCTATGATATGGCTGCAGCTCTCACACACAGCCCGCCTGCCAGCAGCGAAGAGCGTTGTGCAGGAACACATGGCGGGGATGCTGTGCATTCAAACACCGAGATTGTGTTGCTTTTTTTTCCGCGTGGCCTTCGTGCCCCTGCCCTCGCTACCAAATCTCCCAGTGCGGTGTCCCCCTCCCCCACCAGCTGTTTTAAAAACACTCTAGAGATGGGCTTTTTTGGATGTACACTGTTTCTGTGTGGGCTGACCCAAGTTCTGTCAAGGTATCCAATCAGGTGGTAAGTGGATTTATTTTATAAGCTGTTTTCAGGCTGTTTAGTTTTTGTTTCGCACATGTTTTATTTTCGGCTGGCCTGTGTCACTTGTTCAAATGGAAGATGTATAACGCTGTCACTTTCACCCTTTTAAATAACAAACACATCCTACTTCCTTCTTCTTTAAGCGCACTGCAGGCTTATCTTGGGCTTGTTACCTGATCCGCTGTGTTTTACTGTAGAAAAGGGATCAGATGACTTCTCGCCAATTTTCCTCCTCCTCCCCAGCATGGGACAAAAGGCAGCAATTGAATTGAAGAGATATTGATAAAGATGACACTCTTCCCCTGAAGGATTTTGTTATCTGGTCTGCCGGCGGAGTGCAGAAGCCTGCTTGGCAGCAGGACGTTTTTTGTGCGGGGTTAAAACACTGTACACAGTTTTAAAACATGCACAGGTCAGCGAACCGCAGCTCCTGATGGTTTCCGAGCACCTCCTACACACCCAAATGCCGCTCACGAGGGTCGTGGCAAGATTTATCGGGACTTTCTTTTGAGAATGTAAGGAAACGTCCTCTTTTGAAGAAAAACAAATGCCTCAGTTGTGCATCCGATGCGTATGCCAAGGCTGCCCAGGGGGGCCACGTAGGGGACCCTCCAAAAGGGCGGCCGCCTTAGTGCCACAGGAAGGCACAGAAGTCCGCTCACTAGGCTCCCTGGGCTAGGGACCAGGGGGTCTGCTGGCCGTGTCACTTCCGGCCGTGGGAGGGGGACAGGGGTACAAATGCCTTCCCCCGCCCACTGTACGGTCTCTTGACCGCTACCCGTCTCGCTGTTTGGGTCTTGCGTCGTGCGTTTTCGTCTACCTCGCGTCGGTGGCCTGGTGCGGTCTTCCCTGCGGTGTATGCATGCCTAAACCGCGTCTCCGGTGTTGTGCATCAAGGACCAATTGGTGGTCGTCTTGCGCGGTGAGTCTGGGGGCAGGGAGGGCCTTTGGGGCCTGTCTTTGTGCCGAGCATCCTTCGCGGGTTTCTCGGCCCTTGGTCTACGGCGTGTCGGGGGGGGTATGCAGGGGTAACTGTGGAGCTAGGGGGCATTAGCAGACCCGTCATTAAATATTTACGACCCGATTAATTAGCCGGGCTGGGCTTGGGCCGTGCGGGGGTGAGTTGGGTCGCTCCCTGCTGCCCCTCTCCGTTGGGTGAAGGGGGGGGTATGGGCTCACGTTCCTTAAGGTGCTCCCGTTCCCACAGCGCGGCGGAGCGGGGTGGCCCGTGGGTTTCACTGGGGCGGCACCGTGTCGTCGCGGCCTGTCCCGGTCGCTGCGGCGGGAGGACGTTTTCAGTGGCTGGCAGCTTGTGACCGGGTGATCTTTTGTGTTACGGCCTCCGATTTTCTGGGTGGACTGCGCCGAGTGCATGAGCCCTCGCGGCGCTACCCCATCCTTTCCCGCCAATTACGCCTCGCCCCTACCGGTGTGGCGGGGGTCCCGGGCTCACCTTACACTGGGACAGTTGTGGGTGGGAGTATGGCAGGTCCGGAGGCCACTCCTTCGTTTACTTCAGGCTGTACGTGCTCTGGGGAGCAGGGGCAGGAGTCGTACCCCAATGCCTTAGGGGTTTCGCAGTTCGCTATCCCGCGGACCGCTGTTTCCGCCCCATTGTTGGGGGGTGGTTTTGGTGGGGCCGCGAGCGCAGACACGCCGCCCCTGCCTCGGCCGACAGCTGTGCATGGGACCGGGATTTCCGTTTGCGGGTTGGATCGGCCGGCGCGCGCTGCTCATACGGCGTGGGTTTCGACCGGGTCAGTTGGCCGGCTGCATGCCCATCCGGGCTGCTGGTGGGCGGATGAGGGAGCGAACTTGCTGGGCCCTATGTGTCGAGGGCGGCGGCTGACAAGGGGGAGTGGTGGTTCACGGGACCGGTGCGAAGTACTGGTTAGCGCCTGCGGTAAGACCTGGGTACTGTGGCTGCTTAAAAACAGCGCAAATTTAGTATGTGCAGGAGCTAACTCATTTGTCTTATGTCCAGCTGTTTCCTAAACAGGCCTGGTGGTGCTACGTTTAGCGGTAAATATTTGTTTCATTAGGCGGCATGGAGGCCCAGTGTTTTAGAGGCCTAGTGTTTAGGGTCTCTGACGATTACTCCGTAGGTTATGTGTTCACTTCCTGGCGGTTACGGGTTGGCGTCTCAGAGGGACTATTACAGGCAAGGGTACTGTCTCTGAATTTGTATGGATATTTCCTTTGGTTGTCTGGGCAGGGCGCTGACACGCATCAGCTAGGCTAGGAAGTTTTACACGAGCGCTCGCGAAGCAATTCCACAGTGGGGAACGCTCTCCATGAAGCGCTGCATGTTCCCAAGAGGGGCGGAGTTGCAGCATGCCGGGCGGCCCGCAGCACGGTGCACGCCCCCTCCCCTATTGCCCCCCTCTACTTGCCTTTGCGATGCGGACAAGGGGAAGTGGTGTGGGATTCGGTCGGTGACCTTTGCTCTACAACCTTCGAGCCCCTTAGGAAACAATTGAGTTGATTTTAGCCTTTCCGTAACCCCTTGCAGTTCTTTAGAACAATTTTACTGGTAGGGCTGTCACGGGCACTCCGCATGAATGGGCTCGGTGGAATTTTGGATGCACGTGTGCTCTGCAGGCGCAGGTTGTGGTTGGGTAGCAGCTGCCTGAGTGGTGAGCCTTGAGTGGGTGTTCTCATCGGGCTCTGGCCTTGCTATGGAGTGCGTCGGTGTTGTTGGTTTTATCTGCAAGTTCATGGGCACGGACTTGGCCAGAAGGCATCAGAGGGCTGTACAGCAGTAGCAGAATACAGCGAGTTGTGATTAGCAGAAATTTAACACAGCTGACGAGGTTTTCAGATTGTTAGGTGTGGCATGTTCTAATTTCGGTGATGGGGCGTGGCGTTCCAGCCACTATGAGGGACACATCACCATTGCAGTATGGCCACGCAGGATTCGTTGGCAGTCCAGGCGTCTTCTGTTGTTCCCTACATGGTTCCGCCCATGGCTTGGGAGTCATTTCCGGCTTGGGTGCGGTGACTCCGGAGGTGAAGTTGATTGGCTTGTTGTTGCTGCCAGTGTGGGGCCGGGGGAGTGGTCTCGTCGTGGTTGCCCCCCTTTGGCCATGGGGCGCCTAGTTCCAATGGGCATCACGACTGAGCTCACCGTGGATAGGGTGGCAGTGCATCCTCTGGTGCTTATAAGCATTGTGTGGGATACAACACACCTAATCTTTCCCACTTTGTCCTCGGCTCCAAGTATGGCAGATTGCCGCCTATCTAGTTCGGTTTGTCATTAACAGTACACTGCAAGTTTGCATTATGGTGGTGGTAGTGGGCATCGTGCAATGACCCTCAGTGTATTGGGCTGTAGGGATTTTGGGGGCACAGCCCCGAAGGTGTGGTGGGCTGTTCTCGAGCAGCTCTGGGGTTGGTGTCAGGCGGGGAATCTTTCACGTGGCTTCACCGCACGGGGGTTGTTTAGTCCACCATCAGTTCACTTTGGCGTGCAGTGCCTGCTGCCCAAGCCATTCTTACAGCTTTGGAGGCCTGGTTTAGAGAAGTGTTGCACTTGCGCATGTCTAAACCTGTCCAAGCCTCGCTGGCGCCTTCCGAGGCATCAGTGCCAAGGGTGACCACCTGCATCGCAGGCAGTGGTATTTGCCTCTCCATCTTAGGGGCAGTGATGATAGGCACAAACAGGGCTAGCACCCCTCGGCGCTGTGGGGGGGAGCAACTTGAGCAGCACGTCTGCTGGTGTAGACTTGCACAGGGTGCTTCAAGGATATTTTGAGCATGGGATGCCTTTCTAATTGTGCGCGATGTCCCAAATAGCGTTCCCATCCGGGTGGTGCCCTCATCGGATGGGGTCTTTGTGCCGGTGCCACGGCGAGCAGAGGGAGCGTTGGGTCAGAGACATTTAGGCACGGGCTAAGTGGACCAGGGCCCCAGCCTCCGAAGGGGCCCCTTGATAGCTTATATCTTCTCTAGCGGATTGTGTTAATTACCGTTTGCCTCGAGTGCAATTTTTACGCGGGCAATGTGTGAGAAGATATTAGTTAATTTGCAGAAATGTTTGTGTTGGTTCCACGCAACATCCATATAAAGTATCTCTTAGACCTAAACAGGACCTCTAAAATGAGAATTGGTGGGTGTCACAGATATTATTTTCAGTAATGTTAGGGAGCTGCTGCTGTGATCCTATGTGGACAACACAAGTCACTGTCCCTCTATTTTGATGCTTACCGGCATCCTAGTCTCTTGCATATTACCCAACTCCTCACCGCAGAGACAGACATGGGTCGGTTCTGGGTTCATTGCATGGCCATTTCTGTTTTCTTTTCTTATAGACACCTATCTGCACAGACTTTTGGGCCTGCATTAGCCACACATATACCTCCTCCATTCTGGCCCACACTAAGACCAGTCTGCTCTGACTCCACTTTTGGTCTGGATGATGCAATAAAGCCTTTTACTTGTTTAATCTCATTGGACACTTGGTGGCACGTTTATGGCCATGTAGCGTTTCTGTCTTAGCATGAGGGCCGGCGATTGGTTTGGCTGGTTTCTACTTGAAGGGCCCGGATGTGGACAGTGCGGTTCTTTTATGGAGTATACGAAGGATATTTTAATAACATTGTATGCAGTCTCTGCTGTGGTGTGCCTAGTTGGCTACTGTGGGTGTGCGTCTGGCACATAAAATTGTACACTGCCTCTGGATTAAGCCCTAAGGCTCTGTCTAGCTACTTGGGGGACGAGCAGGCGTTAGCCTAGTGTGTACCCCCTTCTCATGACTAATGGTGGGCTCAGCCACGCGTAGGTGCACACCGTTCCCAACCGTTAACGCCATTTATAACATTGGTAGAGAAGGGATAGGGGTTGATTGCAGTCCTTTAGCAACCGCCCCACAGGACGAATGTTTTAGGCCACATGGTTTGTGAAGGGCTTTTGCGGGGGAGCCTGGTTGACGAGCTAACGTCGGGCAAGCATGTCTTGTGCTTTAATCACACTGGTATGCCCCAGTCACGAGCGGATTTTATCAGAGTGGAGCTTGCGGGGGTCGGGGAGCGCCGATGCATCAGAAGCACTGAGCAGCTTTCAGCCAGGTGTGGTATGGTTGATATCTGATGCAAGGGGCATCTGTTAGACTAGAGCTGTACTCAGATGTACAGCCTTTGGTGCTTGGAGGTCTGTTGGCTCCGCCTTTTCAAGGGAAGCCATTATCTAGCGGGGTGCTCTGAGCGGAGTATTGGCAGGCTTAATTAACTTTATCAGCTGCCAGATCAAAGGTGCATCTTTGACTAATTTACAATGCAGATCACAGGAACTATTTCAGGCTCCTGTAGTAGGTGCGCATTAAGGGGAGTAACCTGGCAAGGGACCTGTGCCACGTGTGGGGTAGCTTGTGTCGCTCGGTTTTGGCATGAGCACGGCTGTCCTGTCGCCGGTGGTCAGCGAAGTTGGGGCCTGTGCTCCCAGCAGTCCGGTTCGGGGAAGGCGGGGTGACCATAAAGGCAATGTCAGAGTGTTTGTGGCAGGTTACCTGGTTTGGGGTTTGAGGTCTGTTGGTCCAAGGATTGGCCAGTGCATCTCCCCGCGTTCAGGTCAGTGAGCATTAGCTGTGTATGGTGTCAGTGGTTGTTCTGGGCAGGGAGACTCAGGCCAGTCCCCACCATGTGGTCTACCAGGACATCCCGCGCAAACTCCTTCAGCGGGGGTCAGCGCGGCAGGCAGGCGCTAAGAGATGGGTCTTTGGATACATCTATACCTGGTTTAGTATCCTGGCTACGGAGTGGCTGCGTGACACTCCAGTGTTGGAGGTGGTCAGCCTGTTGGCAGGCCTTCTAGATGGGGTTTCTAGCTCGGGCATGTCCTAGTAATGGTACAGGTACCAGAAGTCGGCCCTGGGATACAATTGCACACGCCTGGGGAGCGGCAGAACTGAAAGGGGCTTGCGTTCGACCGCTTGGTCAGAAGGTCAGATCCTGGTAGGTTCACCTAGCAATTCATCCTCCTGAGGTCGTTAAAACGAGTGCCTTTTGAGTTGAGTAACTATAAACAGTTTTTGCAGCGACAAAGATACCATGGGGTGAACGTACTCCTAATTACAGTCAGAAACGGAAATTGTATAGGTTTTTGTGTAGGTACCGGGCTCACACAACAGTGTAGAAAGCGAGAGACTTTGCGGTAAATGTCGCCCGCCCTATAGCCTTGGCAGCCAGGCACGTTGTAGAAGTTGTCATCCAACATGTGTGCTACGGTTCAAAAAATTTGGTGAAACCCTGGGTAAGGCACACATGGGCTACAAAGTATTAATGAACATTTGCCTTCCCAGTATTCAAGTAAGGGGCAGGTAATTACACATATAGTCCCCGCCTGTCCCACTGTCTTGTCGGCTCCCTGGTATACTAGCAGAAGTTTGGGAGGGCAAGACGTCACCTGGGGTGGTGACTGGCATATTCTGAGGGACAGGCCCCATAAGCGCCATACACGGATAACTGGAGGGGAGGAAGCAAGGCGGGCTTGTTACTCTAACTTCTACCTGTATGGGCACCTATTGCCCTGAGTTGCTTGTCAAAGGTATTGCACTTCAGCCAGGCAATGTTGACACCCATCCACACCAAACCGTTTGATTTAGGTCATCCTGGGGCGCATATAGACAGCCCATTATTAGGCCCCTGGGGTTGTCAGCACCAAGAATTACTATCTTCAACTGAACAGGAGGCATGATCGCGTGTTACACTGTCAGAAGTGTGGGGGTGTAGACTCCACCTGGGGGGGTGGTTGCCTGATTTTGATGGAGCTGATGTTGGGGAGCTAGTGGCGATCCAAGCAGGACACCTCGGGGTGCCATTGAATATCTAGGACGTTACCATTAGCACATCATGTCTCAGGATAGTGGTGAGACAGTCTAAAACTGATCAGGCAGGCGAAGGGAGAGTAGTCCTGTTACAGGGGCTTGGGGACACTAGGTACTGCCCTTTGCTCTTGGGCAAGGCTTATTGGCCCTCCGCCAGGTGATTGCGGTGTACCTCCTGGTGCATGAGGACGGGTCTCCGGTTACAAAGTATCAAGTAGACCACATCATGCAGGCATGCTTGCAATAGTCAGGACAGACAGTGGGAGTTGAGAGATTCAGCAGCCACTCCTTCAGGGTTGGGGGGGCAATCACAGCCTTTCTATCAGGGATGCGCCAGAGCGTATTAAGCAGGTAGGGCGCTGGGACTCGCAATGCTACAAACGATATATAAGGCCTTGTGCGGGACGATATGGCGACAGGACTCGTATGTCCTATGTTGCAACCGAAAGCAAGGTGTTTATAGGTGTACGGTTTTGGCCCGGTTTGCCAACTGATGTTGCAGTGATGTGGTTTTGTTGTGCAATTGTAGACTATTAGAATATAAACGTTACTATATATATGGTTTTCAAACACAACATCTCCGTATTTACCAGGAACCAAGGTCTGGGTAATTGGCCATCCATGCATCGTTAGAGTGGCACGGTGGGCTGAGATAGGAAAGTGGCGTCATGGCTCCTCCGCCACAGAGTTAACGTGGCTGGGTTACCCGGGTATGCGCTGGAGCGAGCTGATGAGGAAGCTGCAGCAGAGACTTGGGGGAGGCATCGGTCTACCTCATATTCTGGTCATACATTTGGGAAGGAATGACCTGACGATCCAGGGGAAGAGAGTAATGCTCCAAGACATGAGGGACATCATGTGTCAGTTGAGCATTCAGCTTGGGGCATGTGAACTGTGGTGGTCTTAAACTTTACCTCGCCCAGTTTGGCAAGGAGCCCGATCTGGAGACGCCATTGAGATATCACGTAGGAGAGTGAACAGCGCCATGCGTAAATGCACGGAACAAAGGGGATTTGACTTCATCTGGCATGGTTTACTTCAGGCCAAGTCTACTGGATGCTGGGAAGTGGATGAGGTTCACTTCTCAAGGGTAGGCATGGACTTAATTTGCTGGACCTTGGGGAGGCCTTGGAAGCAACAGGATGTAGGTAGGATATCTGCCTTGGTGGGGGGCCCTGGTGGTGATGGTGGCCACCCCCAGAGCTGTGGAGGAGTTACAGGGCGATCCAGAGTCTGCAAGGTACAGAAGGGTACTATATTGCAGCAGCACAACAAGGGTGCTAAGCCAAGGATACCCAGGGATGTTTAGCGGGTCCCCTGGAAGAACTACGGCACCCCGTTAGCCCTACGGGCGGTTGTGGGTCTGAGCAACCGGGGGCTGCCTGGAACGCTCCGCCCACCGGTCGGGGGGCGTGAGTAAGGGAGTGGACTGGCGGTCCACTGATGGGAGAGGTGGCCTCTCCCAATAATTGGTAACCACCGGTTGGCGACGGCCACGGTGCAAGTTGGCTCATCAGACGGGCAGGCGGCATAGGGGCTGGCCTGCCCTGGGATCGCCCGTAAGATAACCCACCATGTTGGCATATTGGTTATGCAAATAAACCTGCAGCAAATTTCTCCACTAAAAGGTGTTGTGTGGTTTATTTATGTATGTTGCTGTATGAGAACTGAGTGTTGCCGATATTGGCACTATGCCAAGGCTGCCCAGGGGGCCACGTAGGGGACCCTCCAAAGAGCGGCCGCCTTAGTGCCACAGGAAGGCACAGAAGTCCGCTCACTAGGCTCCCTGGGCTAGGGACCAGGGGGTCTGCTGGCCGCGTCACTTCCGGCCGTGGGAGGGGACAGGGGTACAAATGCCTTCCCCGCCCACTGTACGGTCTCTTGACCGCTACCCGTCTCGCTGTTTCCCACCCTACCGCTTACCCTGCGGACGGCCAAAGGGTAGTACGAGGAGGGGAAGAATCTAACTTATTGTTTTGTGTTGCAGGAGGAGTTACAGGGCGATCCAGAGTCTGCAAGGTACAGAAGGGTACTATATTGCAGCAGCACAACAAGGGTGCTAAGCCAAGGATACCCAGGGATGTTTAGCAGGTCCCCTGGAAGAACTACGGCGCCCCGTTAGCCCTACGGGCGGTTGTGGGTCTGAGCAACCGGGGGCTACCTGGAACGCTCCGCCCACCGGTCGGGGGGCGTGAGTAAGGGAGTGGACTGGCGGTCCACTGATGGGAGAGGTGGCCTCTCCCAATAATTGGTAACCACCGGTTGGCGACGGCCACGGTGCAAGTTGGCTCATCAGACGGGCAGGCGGCATAGGGGCTGGCCTGCCCTGGGATCGCCCGTAAGATAACCCACCATGTTGGCATATTGGTTATGCAAATAAACCTGCAGCAAATTTCTCCACTAAAAAGGTGTTGTGTGGTTTATTTATGTATGTTGCTGTATGAGAACTGAGTGTTGCCGATATTGGCACTATGTTTAATGGCTATCATCTGCTTCCAGGAGCTGCACAGGAATACACGTGCAGGGGTATGTTGAGAAGAACCGTAGTCACTAATTTTCTGCCAGAACAGATCATTTGTTTGAAATGAACAGGAAAACAAATTATGGGTATTTAAGATGCTCAAAGCAGAGAACAGTTTGTCGATCCTCACACTTTCTGTATTAGTTCTCTTTTACGTCTTGTCTTTCTTTCGTTACTCTATTTCCTTCTGCTTCGTTCCTGAAGTTTCTTTCTTTCCTTTCTTCCCTTACTTTGCAATTGTTACTACATATGCGTTTTCTTATGCACATGGTTTAAGAAACAAAAACAGGCAAAAACTCACGAAACAGCACTTTTCACCTCCATTACCTCAAGCCTAAGTCCCTTGAATTCCTTCGCGTACATCAGAAGGTTCACCTGCAATTTTTGTTTAAATGTAAACTGTGTGCACCAATCTATTTTGCGCTCATTTGCGTGTTGCTGTTTTCCTGTTTGCTTATTTGTTATTGATACTCACAGAGACAAAACATGAACTGGCTCCATAGGATGTCGTCCTTAATATTGTTTACAGGCAGTACATGGAAGGGTGGCCGCATTCCACATAGTGGACCGGGCTAGCTGTGAAGTTAATCCCTGTAATGTTTATATAACATTTCTATTCACTCACATGAAGTGTTGCGCTGTTGCTCTTTCGCAATAATGATACTGCGCAGGACACTTTTTATTCCCGAGACATTTAGGTCATCGAAGGCTTCCCAGTGCACATAAGCGTGCCTAAAGCAACTATACCTTGGTATTTACCCGTGTTATTACTGTGGGGCACTGTCCAAGCGGTCAACGGTCATGGCAACAGATTTACAAGGCACCATCCCTACAAGGATTGTAACTTGTTTGTTTTGCTCTAGATATGTAGGTGCTTACCATTCTCAGAAATTGCTACAGAAGGGTTCACCTGCAAGAGACTGCTTTAGCAATTGAAGGATGGCATTGTAACAATTTGTTGAACCGATGCAAGTGTGCAGTTGCTGCCAGGTATAGGATGGGCATAAAATAAAAGTAATATGTGCACGAGGTTACTGGTTTAAAGGAACATCTAGTAATCTATCTAGCAATCTATCTGTGACCTCTCTGTCCATCGATCTAGCTATCTATGTAGCTTTCTTCTGGCAGTTTGTATACCTGTCGTTTTGCTTGTCCCTCTGTCTTGTAACTATCTGTGTGTCCCTCCTTCCTGTTCGTTCTTTTAGCCAAATATGTATCTATCCAAACATGTATCCATCCTATATATATCTTTTGTCTTTCTCAGTCTCTCCTTCTTTTATAGCTCAAATTAATTTCATATTTGTCTATACTAATTTATCACTAATCCTTTTTTGGTTCCGGAGTAGCATGCCACTCGCCGAAAAACACTTCCCCGCCTCGTAAGGGGTAGTAAGCACTGTATAAATACAATTACAATTACAGTACACCACATCCAGTCACAACACTCCAAAAAAAAAAACACGGGTAAAAGACATTACCATTTACAATGCCAATAGCTCTAACTCTCGCAAATGCGAGACCTCTTGCATTGCAAATGCTTGTTTTGTTTTTTTGGGCACAGGGAGATTTAGTGATTTATCAATAATTACAGGACGTTGAGCTAATGCTGAGACTCAAACCTGGTTCCCCAGTTCCAAAGTCGGCAGCTCTGGCCGTAACACCACATTCTCTGACCTTCCAAAACATTTTCAATGTGCACTTTTTTGGGTGAAGAAAACTCATCTGGTTGACCATACCTTGGTATTTGCCTAGCACCTTCCTGTGACAGGATCTGTTTTTATTCTTTCAAACCTTTTCATCTTTTGAGGTTCAGAGAAATAAATCGTATGAGCGTAGGCACTGGAAGTAGGGGTGCTGGGGGTGCTGCAGCACCCCAGAATAATCATGCTTGAGTTCCAAAGATGAATAAGCAATAAAGATGCCTATAAATGTAATTTTTATCTTGTCACTTTTTCTATGCGTCCAAAGACAGAGGTCAAATGTCAGGCTATGTCATCTAACAAATTGCTTCTTATTTTTTTAACCTGATGATTGGTGTTTAATTCTCTTGCTCTGATTGCAGTGTGAGAGGCTTTTGTAACATGAATTATGTGTCACTCTTGCTGGAGAGTCTGCAGGACGTCATTTTATTATCTAACAGAACAAAATTTTATTTCTACACATTATAATTTGTGTGCCATATAGTTTTATAGGTAAAACTATGGCTGTGGCAAATTAATGGACAGTTCAATGAAAAATGTGATGTCTGTTAATGACAGTGTGCTACCACACATGCTTTTGTAATATATTTGTGACTGTGTGCTACAAACTCCACCACCAACTGCATACTACACCCTTACCATTCTCTTGCTGAATTGGTGTGGCTCATTCGCTACACTTGTTCTTTGTGTGACGCTTGAATTGTTCAAATTCCCTAAGAGCACTGTGATGCAACAATGATGGTGGCATTCCTGCTCTTAAAATTGTTCCAGCACCACTGGGTTTGAGCTCTTCTCATTATGGAAATAACCTGTTTCCCATTAAAAAGAAACATGCTTCAATGGATCAGGCTTTAGTGAATAATGACTCTATCAACTGATGTTAATGAAATTTCAGAACCTATCTTTAGGACTGTTTTACACTTAGATAGTGAAGTAATATGCATAGATGCAGATGAGCCCTATGTCACTTAATAACTCGGGTTTAGTAGTTCCAGCATATTGCATGCTAGGGCTACTAGCAGGAAAAAAAAGTAAACCTAAAAGCCCCAGAACTTAGAATGCCAAAATTCAGTCAGCAGTAACATCAGAACTGAACTAAATTAAGGCATCTCCCATATAATGTGATCAATTGACAGCTTCTTTCACTCATCCTTTTCTTCTCATAGTTTGTCTGTCTTTCGTACCAAATGTTTCTTCATGTCTATTCTCTTAGGTCCTTGATTCTGGACCCAAGAATATGAAGCGCTCTAGATAGGAAACATGCAACAGAGACCACATTATGGGACAGTGCTACCCACTGGGAGGTGGTAAATCTATCTCATCTTAAGAAATGTAGTGTCATAGTTCTAGACAAGGTGGCAAAAATATGGAACAAAGGGGAGATGAAGCCTTTTGGGAGTATTAATGTGACGTTTTCTCTGATGGACCCTCCTTATTGCTCCTTAGTGGAATGCAGAGGATTATCAAAACCATTAAGTTGATTTTCAAGATATATAAATCATTACTGTATAATGCCCCTGATACTATGGGGAATTTCAGAACCCAATGAGAGAGGGACATTGGGGAATTAGACGATGCGGATTGAAGCAATTTTGTAGACGTTCCTTGGAGTCTGCAATCTGAACAGGATTTGGGATGATCTGTGTTTTTTCTACATACATGCAACTGTTCCTCTTTGGGAGGCCTGTAGTGGGAAAGTGCTTTGGGGGCTGCGGAGGTGAAAGAACCTTTATGCATACACTCTGGAAAAATCCTCAGCTCAGGGCATTCTGTGGAAAGGTGGGAGAATGTCTTTCCAGAGAAATTGTGACTCCCAGTTGATTTGACAGTGAAATTAGCATTGCTGGGATATGGGGACATTAGTTCTACGCGGGGTGTTAAGCAGGCGTGTTTTTTGGCCCCTTTCCTTTTCCTGCTCTATTTTAACGGGATAAACAACTATTTTTGGTAGAAAATGGAAAGGATGTCCCCCGTATGGGGAATACGTCTATTCCCATTTTATTGTATGCGGACAACGTGGTGTTGATCGCCCGCACAGGAAACAGCATTCAGACCCTCTTAGATTTATTCCTAGCGTATATGAATGACTTAGACCAGCAAGTACATTTTTCAAAATTGTGAGAAGTTGGCCTGGTATATGCTGTCCACTAATTAAAGTGGCCACCTTGTACCAGTCCAAACAACCCTTATGGTGATTTAAGAGATCTAAGATAACCTTAGAAAGCTATCCAAGTGGTAGCTGTGGAGAGCAGCCTTCAGGCTTAGTCTTGAAGGAATGTTAAGCAGCTTGTTTTACCAGTATGCAACCTTATAGTATTGATTAAATGAAAGGAGAACCACCCAGTAGTTATAAAAATATGTATTTATTAATATAACACACTAAAAGTACAACATAGTATCTTCTACACGAAGATACCCACAAAGCACCCAATACTGTAGCGCAGAAACAATTGTAAGTAGAACTAATACACAGTGGTCTCCAGGGGGGAGACCAAACCATATGTGTAAATAGCGGTATAAGAACCACGACTCGAGTCAAGACAGTGTCTAGAGGATGTAGAATCGCTAGGACACCCAAGGTGAGTAAGTAGGGACCCCACAGAGGACGGGTGCAGTGTGGAAACACGACCGCGTGCGCCGCACAATTCTATGGGAGAGTCGCAGTTGCAGTTTCAAAGTTTAAGGACCCTTCTGAGTGGACTTCGAAGAAACCCCGTGGAACTTAGGAGGTTGGCGAGCCACCCCACCCGTGGATACCTTAGTACCAGAGTTACCTATCCCAGGGAAGCCGGGTGAATAGGGCTGAAGTGGCGCCGGAAACCGCCGTCAAACTCAATTGAGGACTTCGAAGAAGAGCCACTGCAGGAAGGAAGAAAAGTGTCCGTCAGAATCCAAAGGTGGATTCTTAATGAAGAGTACCTGAAAGCAGAGGAGACAGAGTCTGGGTCACTCAGGAGTGATCAGGGGCTCAGTAGACGAATGCCCACCGATGTCGGGTGCTTGAGGTGCGTTGAGGGGGTCCTTGACTCTGCAGCCACGTGGACCAGGTGCCGTCGAGAATGACCAGGAGCCGGATACGAGCTGTCCCACAAAGGATGTTGAGTACTGAGGGGTCGATGTCCGGCTGGAGCACCAACAAGCAATGGCAACGGCAACCCACGCAGAAGGTCGAAGAGGGTTACGGTTCGGACCAGCAAGGTCCAGGAGACTCACCAAACACAGGGGAGTCAGGGCAAGCCTGGAGCAACCAGGGGAGCCCAAGAAAAGCAAAGATGACCCTCAAGAGGACCCACAGGCCGGAGGCACAGGAGTCGCGAGGTGACCTCGACACAGTTTCACAAAGCAACTGCCCACGGAGCACTCGGTGTGAGGAGGCCAAAGCTCTTTAGTAGAAATGGTGCCAGAGGTTGGGGCTACTTGGAGCCCAGTGCACTTGTTTTGGAAATGCCAACAAGCATATGCACTTGCAAAAGTACGCGGTGCACAGGGGTATGGGTATTGCAGCCCCCACGAGGGATTCTGACCTCAAGCTTGGTGAGAGGGCAGCTCGGACCTTGAGGAACTTAGAAACCCACCTCCTGTGTTGCTGGAGCCTTCGGAGTCCGTAGGAGCTCAGGAGCAGCAGACCGGTCAATCATGATGTGGTGTCTGCGGATGCAGGGGAGTGACTACTTCACTCCAAGGGAGATATTTTCAGTTGTCCTTGATGCTCCACAGGTCCTGCATGGAGCCTGTTTGGTGCACGGGCACAGAAGATGCTTTGGACGGAGTGGGAGACGAAGTCAGGCCCAAACGAAGTTCAGTGAAGTCCAGACGGTCGAAGGTCAGTGGTTTCTTGTTCAGAATCTTGTCCACGTCGAATCTAGGGTCCTATAGCCAGGTAAGCCCTTTTGTACCCACTGGAGAGGGTTGGACAGATTCAGGGGACCCTCCCAGGGGAGGGTCTGGACAGTGGGGAGGTTACTCCCATGTCCTTTGTCCAGTTTTGCGGCAGAGCAGCAGCCAACGGCTCCCAGGACTGGTTTGAACTGGACTATGCACAGGGACACCAAGTGTGCCCCTCATGCAGACTTTCGGTCGTTGGCAAGCGCACCCACCCAGGCCTAGTACACTAAATCCTGTCTGGGAGGTGGTCACACCTCCCTGTGACAGGATGCCTATTGTTCTGCCGTCCCCTGCTCGAGCTTGGCTCAGCAGCAGGGGGGCAGAAATGTGTCTCTGGTCGGCAGCAACCATTTTGGGCTGCCCGGGACTAGAAGGCTGGTACCGGGAACACCAGGGACCTCACAAAGCTCGTTTCTGAGGGGTGGAATCATACCTCCCACACCGGTTACCGGTGTAAGGGTATGATTCCACAATGTTTGACACCAAACACGATAGGGTTACTTTCAGCCGTTTTAGAGTTGGTCATCACGCAGTCGCATAATGCCACATCTATATGTCGTAAATGGCTGCAGCATTAACAACCCAGGAGAATGGACTCCGTAGGCTGCAGGGGTGTCCTGCTCATGCAGTGGCACCCTCTCACTTAGAACCAAGCTCCCTGCCTTCAGGATTGTCAAGGCCTGCTATAGGGGTGACTTATAGGTTTTAAGTGTAGTGACCCTTAGATATAGTAAACCTATATCTTTAGTAAGTGGTGTATGCACCAACTTACACAGGCTCAAATGGCCAGCCTGTAGATCCATCTTGCATGGCCTCTCATGGGTGGCATAATACATGCTTCAGCCCATGGGAGGCCTCTGGGGTACCTATGCCCTGGGTACATGGGTACCATATACTAGGGACTGACAAGGGTACACCAGTATACAATCTGGAGTGTACCTAAGTACATGACATAACAGTTTAGGGAGAAAGCAGATAGACTGGGGTCCTGATCAGCAGGATCTCAGTCAGGCACAGCCACTTTAATATGCCATAAGGAACTCTGTATAACGTTCCTGGAGGACCTTATTGGTTTGGCCTCTTTACTACTCTGGGTCAAAATCTGGAGGTCACCTGAGGCCGACTTAACTAGAAGATGCATTACTTACTGCCTGTAACTTGATAGGGCAGATCAATTTCCATGGCTCTCATATTTGAAAGAATAATTAAAAAAAATAGTTTTACTTGAACTATATAAAAAACTTTGTTCAATTAGGCAAAAGCATAAGCTAAGTGTCAAATAAGGCTGCTTGGAACACCTGTATGAATATTCGTCTAGAAAAGGCTCACACTAAAGAAACAATTGTCAAATGTGCCCAAATCTTAACAACACGCAGCATAGAGCCTTATTTATGATGGATTATGAACCCCACACATCACTACTTCCTAACTCTTTTTCGACTGCGCACACTGCCTTTCCCATATCAGAGTCATGGAAGCAAGATTTACCGCCTTGTGTGTGCGATAGCACCTCAAAGCAATGCACTAGTTACTTTAATTTGTACTCGGGTCCAATTGCTCTTTCCTGGCCACGATTTTGCGCAAATCAAACTTGAGACATAAGGAAGAACTAATATTTCTACAGTCTTTAGGATCCCCAGAAATTTGTTATGCGTTATTAAATATGATCAAATTAGCATTTCACATTAGTGAAAGCTATGAACCCTAATAATTGACTGAAATGTATCTTTTTAACTTTCTTTTTATTGGTAAAATGACATTGGTCTCAATCGCTAGTGCTATCAAAGAAGGGCTTGCTTTCAATTTGCTTGTGAAAATTATTTTTAAAAGTGTTTCATGAATCAAACTTTCCATATTGTTATATGGATTTTAATGCTGAAAGTTTTTAATGTATTGTATGTTTTTTGCTGTGCTTTCATGGCTCCGGCTGAAAAAAGACTTGTTTGACTGACTGACTGACTGTGACTCCCAGTTGATTTGACAGTGAAATTAGCATTGTTAGGGATATGAGGAGACAATGACATGCCGAAATATGAAATTATACTATATAACTTTGGGTTGGTTGTGGAAAGAAGGGATATTGCTAGACTATGGGGAGTGTGGAAGACCCCGGGCTTTGATACTTTCGGTGTGAACACAAACTGCTATATGAGGGCTGTAAAGGTCAACTATGAAGGGGTTGCCCAAGAAATTTGCAAAGATTTGGAGGAGATGGGTATAAAACCAAGAACCAAGAATGACAGTTGATTATATATTGGATCAACAGAGTTCTTGTTCTTGCTGGTCACCATAAATGAAAGGGTAGAGGGAGGGAGGGAGGTGGAGCCATGATTGATGGTGATACCCCTCCACAAATGCGGCTGAATTGACAATTAATAATGTTTAAATAGGGATTTTGCTTGCGTGGCTGAGGCTTAAATTACTGCAGAAGGTGGTGCAATCTAGCCAATGTGACATTTAATATTTGTACAACTGTTGAAATGGAAAAGCCCTCTGCATGGTGATGGATGTGTACCCCTGCCCTGAGTGCCCAGCTGCAATGATGTCTGGATACTTGGTGCTGATGTTTGTTGTCAGAGGCAAACATGGATCATGCATGTGTGGCATGACATAGGCCTGTCTCACGGATTACAGTCTTGAACTGGGAGAGTCGCCCAAAGTGCTACCCTCATGGTGGTGAAAGGTTACTACCTTTACAAGGCGTTAAGCAGCACAAGCGCAGTGGTGGCAGCATACCGTATAGTGATTAGTAAAAGTGAGAAGTCCTTTTTACCTGTGTCACTGGAGTGAGGCCTACCGGCTCACTCGTGTAAATTCCGCTGCTGTGTGCTTAACTCACCCTTTGCCTAAATCAAGTTAGTATGTAGTACTATGCAGCACTTTTGGCTTGTATGCATGTGCTGGGTGTATGTGTTTCAGTGAATTATACTATACGTTGACGATTTTGGGTTCCATTTTAGGAGGCACAGGGCTTACTGGAGGTAGAGGAATCCCTCCAGACAGATTTGTGGATTTCTGCAATCCTGTGAGCTGAGTGGGACACAAACAGGAGGAAAGAGAGCAAGGCTCCCCAGCACACTTCAAAGGGTGTTCTTCAATTCAGAGAGAGCTCACTGGAAAGGGGCCTGGCACATCTCAGGAAGGAAATAGGGCTGATAAGAGAATCATAAAGAGTAGTCTGTGGCCCTCGGGTAACCTTTAGATCCACATATCCCTGTGGCTGACATCCAGATATGAACCTCTATTCACTCCTATGGCCTGTGTTGTGGGGCTATCAGATTTGAAGTCGCTCCTGCTGTGACAGCCTGCTTTCTGGAGGAAGGGCAGGGCAGAGGGGAGGACACTTCAAAAGGAATCAGACCTTCAACACAAACTTCAAAGACCCAGAACCTAGATCAAATTTGGCATCTGTAAATGGACTATAGGAATTGAAGCTCGAGGCCCCCAAAATTGTCAACTGTCAAGCAGCCAAATGGGCTGTGCAAGTAGGGGAACCTTTGCAAGACTTCTGCCTGTGACCTGGACTGGAGGCTAAGGGCTGCCAGTCTCTCAGCTGGATGAGGGGGCATCGCCTGGGGACATCCCTGCTTGCTAAGACCAATGAGCCCTGTCAGGAAGAGGAGAGCGCTGTGTGGAGTGGGGTCCAGTGTGGATCCTGTTGAGTGGATCCATGCAGTGAGGTGTGAGGAGATGACTGCTGCACCGGTCGGGTCATTGCCCATGTGTGATATCTATGTTGGAAACCCCATATGCCAGCAAGGGCTGCCATGACGATTTTGGTGCTGATTGGGCTATCACCCGTGTGCAGTGTGTTAGTCATCTACCCCTTATGCCAATGGGGGCCGCCATGAACTTTGCTGTGGCAGATCGGGCATCATCTTTGTGTGGTGTGTAAGTCTTAAACCCTGGATGTCAGAGGAGGCCACTTTGAAAAGGGACCTGCTGCTGTCCCTATCAGGCCGTCACCTGAGTGAAGAGCAGGTCTAGTAACCCTCTGTACCAAAGGAAGACAAGGATTACCGCCGGTTGGATGCCATCATTGTGAGGAAAGACCTTAGTAGCTTGGTACCTGGTACATCCGGAGTAAAAGGCCACAATCCCCACAATTGGGTCTAGTAACTCCTGCTTGCCCAGTGGCCTTCTGAACAGGGTTCTGAAAACATCTAATACAAAAGATTAAAAAATTAAACAAAAAACGAATATGAAGCCTTGTCTGCATGTTCAACATGCTCTGAAGTTTTTACATTCACTGTTAGAAGATGAGTATTCAACGTCTAGGATTTTTTGACTCATGGCAAAGATTTCTGCTTTTGAGAAAAAACGGAGAATCCTCTCGATTGGCCGTTTATGAGATCATGAAGGTTGCAAGGGGCTTTTTAAACTTTTCTTACTGATTCATAAATAAGCATTTTACAGTACACAATCGACTTCAAAGCAGCATAGTAATACACTTCTTCTAAAAACCCTCACATTGATTCTAGCCAAGTAATAATACAAATGTACACTACCACAGCGTTCATTTTAAAACCGAACTAACAGCTATTCAGTTCGAATCATTATCACTCTAATTACTGTAATGAATTCCATTCAGTGGTGCCCAAATAATGTTTCTGTTCTTGTAGTGCCCTCTACTCCCTGTAGGCCAGAGAGTCTGCTTCTAGTAACTTTATAATATTATATCTGTTAATAAGTTTTAACTTAAAAAGGTCATCATACTCTTATTTTTTCCTCCCATTTCTCTGAAATAATTTCTACATCCCATATGCATTGACTTGGCACACTTTTTGCCATTGGTATAAACAGACGATTTGAAACTATTGGGGCCGTTGTGCTCCCAGTAACCTGCTTGTGTTTTAGTATTTGGCATTCAAAATATTAGCCTTAACTTGATGTATCATTAGATATGGCACTGCAGATGTTTGCTACAGTTGAGGAATCTGCAAAAATATGGGCTACAGTACATTTGCATGTGTAACTGAACTGCTTCATTCTACAACTGTGTGGTAATGCCCATAGTTTAGGGCCTAGTTACGAGTTCGGTGATCTACAGAAGTCTCCCGCCCGCCGTATTATGATGTTCCCACTGGCCCTGTGGCGGTCTTTCTGACAGCGGTGTATATTGTTTCATTTATGTCGATGCTGGTGTCTATATTTTGACTGCAGAGTACACATATGCATGACATGTGAAAAAATACCTACTACGAGTACTTCCCCATTGCTGAAGTCTGGACCATATGTGCCCAGTCCAGTCAATGGGTAAATGGTACAAAACTGACTTACCTGGATTTCGGCGCCAAAAGTGTTTTCTAGGGGGTCAAGATGCTGCTGTGAAGGGGGATCTGGGAGAAATGGATCCACGTGGGAGACTGAAGGGAAGAAAAGGAAGTGGGTGAGTATGCACCCCAAATCCTTTGATTCCCGTGCCTGGAAGCAGGCGGTCCCACTGCCACCGTCGGCATGTCAGAAAGCCAACTTGTATATCGGATGGTGGTGAAAATTCTCTGTATCCCCCATGACAGCTGCTTTTCTCAACTGACACAGCGGCGGTGTGCGGATGACTGTCGGTGTTGGCGGTGCTGCGGCGGTCCTTCGAACAGCAAACCGACAACAACGTAATACTGTAGGCGGACCACCTAGTCGGCGGTAGTGAATCTGACGCCGACAGGCCACGGAGGTGGGACCGCTGAGCTCGTAATCGGGCCCTAAGTTTTCCTTCCATTTCTTTTAAAAAAATATATCTTTATTTGGTTTTTTCCAACAATTTAACACTCCCCCAAACCCACCCCCCACCCTCCAGGTCAGACAAGCAAAAATACAATTTCATAATTTCATAATCTCATAATTTCATAATTTCATAATCATGTTACATTATCCCCAGCAGTAAATAATCTTACAACATACCATACAATTAAGTGTTCTTCATAATATACCACTAGATATTGCTTTGGGATTGACACCATTCTATTAGAGGAGACCAGATTCTCAACCCCTTTTACGCCGTTTCCTGCCTTTCCGTTTATAAATAGCAGCTTCCAGATTAGAGATTGCCAGTAGCCTAGCTAGCCACTGATGAAAGGACGGTGCAATAGGATCCAGCCAAGCCGAGGCTATACACATTCTTAACACTGCCATAGCAATAAAAATAAGTTCATGACCAGTTCTGCGATTACTCGGATCTGTGGTCCCCAGTAGAATAACATCACTAGACAGAGCTATATTGCTTTGCAATACGGCGGACAGGAATTTCTCAATGTTTTGTTTTAAAGAAGTCAGTCCATCACAAGTAGAAAAAATATGTACACAATCAGCGTTAAATAACATACATCTAGGGCAGCATGTCCCCTTGCCACTCCCCCATTTGGCGATTTTATCTGGAGTGTAGTATAAGAAAAAGCATGTTTTATAAAACTGTGCTTGAAGTTTTGTGGACATAAGAATTGTTTGAGACATTGAGTAGGCATAGTTAAATTCCTCCATAGTTGTACCAATTTTCCCCTGCCACTTCTGTGACGTTTTCTCCAGATCGTCCGGAAACAGCGCATTTAAAAGGAAATATATTCCCCCAATAGTGCTTTTTTTAATGTGAATTAATGTTTCCACTAGGGTTATTTTTTCAGGCAGAGCCCTTCCCCCACCCTTCGTAATAAAAAGTCTCTAATTTGAAGATATTTAAAAAGTCCCGCCAGTCCAGTTGAATTTTGTTTTTTAATTCTTCAAAGGATTGTATCCCTGCAGGGGAGAAGAGGCACCCTATATGAGTTATTCCTGCTGCGTTCCATTTGTTAGTGCAGTTATCTTTAAAGATTTCCGGCAGAGCTGGGTTATCCCTTAGGGGTATAAAATGATATACGCCCTATACCCAGCATTCTTCTTACAGCCTTCCAAACCTTAAACCCACTAATCAGTGTTTTAAATTTCACTTTTTTATGGTAGCTGTCATACAAATGTCGCCAGAGATATCCGCTACTTTTGCTTCCCAAAATTAGCTGAAAGATAGATGGCGAGCCGTCCCCAGGTATCATCTCTATCCCGGTATTCTGTAATAGCTCACTACTATAGAGCAACACAGATGCCCAATAGTATGCTTTAAGGTTTGGGAGAGCTAATCCTCCTCTTTCCTTTGGAAGGGTCAGAAGTTTATACGCTCGCCGGGGTTGCGAGTATGCCCAGATAAAACTTGAAAAGGTGCGCTCCATAGATTTGAACCATTGATCTGAAAATTCTAAACATATTGCTCTAAATAGATATAAAATTTTAGGGAAAAAGACCATTTTCAAGGCATTAGCCCTACCAATTAAAGATAGATGTAGATTGTCTAGGCGACGGAGATCTTTCTGCATTGAGCCCAGCATTGGCTTCATGTTTTGGTCCACCATATTCTCAAGATTAGATGTGATGCAGATACCTAAATATGTAGCCTTATCTACCACTCGGGGGTCGCGCATCTCACTTTTATTGTTCAGCACAACCTGTGTTTTCCCCTGATTGAGTGCGTATCCGGATACTAGCCCAAATTTATTAGCCTCACTTTCAATAACAGACATAGCTGTGTTAGGATCAGCTGTCACGACAGCTATGTCATCGGCGTATGCCAAGGTCTTGGTCGAATATTCCTGTGACAAAATCGGTGCTATTTCTCTGTTTTCCTCCAGTCTGCGAATGAAGGGATCAATGTAGATCGCGAAAAGCAATGGCGAGCATGGGCACCCCTGTCGTGTTCCTCGAGAAATGATCAACTCTTTGGTGAAGCTACCATTCACCATTACCATTGCCCTGGGGTTAACATATAGTTTTTGCACTGCCTGGATAAACCCCTTTTTAATTCCAACCCTGGACATAGCGGCCAACAAAAATTGCCAGGAGACCCTATCAAAGGCCTTCTCGGCGTCAAGAAGAACCAATGCCATAGGGTCTCCTGCAACTTCCGTGCTATCAAATAAGGTGATCACTCTCTGGATGTGATTAGTAGTCGATCTCCCTGGTACAAAACCGTGCTGATATTTAGCAATTACTTTATGGATGATAGGGGCGATTCGATTCGCCATAACTTTCGAATATATTTTAGAGTCTGCATTAATAAGAGTAATAGGGCGGTATGAGCCTAGCTGATCTGGAGGTTTATTTTTTTAAGAAAGATGACTATCTTTGCCCTAGACCAGGACTTTGGGGCTGCCCCCTTTAAAAATGTGTACAATTAAGTCAAGTAAAGTATCTTTGATCTGATCTAGAAACGCTAAATAAACTTCCGAAGGTATATTATCCAGTCCAGTTGCTTTCCCTTTCGTTAAGTTTTTGATTGTAGTTAAAATTTCTTCTATGTAAGGGATTTCCTCTAAGGTAGACTGATCTGCCTCGTCGAACCTGTCGAAGCCTCCTCTATCTAAATATCTTTCGATATTTTCTAGGTCACCCTCCCCCTCCTCAGTATACAAAGTGCTATAGAATCGCCAGAATGCCTCTCTAATACATTCTGGGTCAGATATTTGGCCTTCCACTGGGTCCTGTATTTCACGTATCAAATTTACTGAAGCCTGTTGCCTCATACGTATAGCCAGCTGATGGCCAACTTGCTCATTGACCTCATACAACATCTCTTTATGTGCTGCAGCTTTTTTTATGGCTTTGACAGTAAAAATATTTGTGATTGCGGCCTTTGCGATTGCCACCTGGCTCTGTGTTCTAGTTATTTCTTCTAACCCTTGAATCCCTCTGGTCACCCTTATCAGCTCTTCTTCGGCCAGCCCAAGATTTACCTGCAGTTCCCTCATGGATTCTCTAGCCAGTTTATTAGCCTTCAGGGAATATTGCATCGTTTCTCCTCGAATCCCTGCTTTTAGAGCGTCCCATAAAACTTCAATTGATACACTGCCGATGTTGTCCATTAAAAAGTTAGGGATCCACTTTCTCATGTGAGCGCAATATTTGTCATCTAGAAGCAAGGATTTCTCAAATGTCCATGATCTAGGTGTTATGTTTCCTGGTGTTGTTTCTAGAGTACAGATTAGAAGGTTATGGTCTGAAAGAATTCGGGGCAACTTCTCAATTTGGAACTTAGATCTAAGTGAGTTAGACATCAGAATGTAATCTATTCTTACGTGTGTACAATGCGGGTTAGAGAAAAAGGTGTACCAGGGATCATTAGGATTTAAAGTCTGCCATCCTTCTACAAGCCCATGTGTATAGCACATATGTTTCATTGCCTTAAACACTTTAGGTTTCCGGCCATTATAGCGCCAATCGTCCTTCATAGACCAGTTACTGGGGAGGTTGATATTAAAATCCCCACAGATCAGTAAAGGTAGAGGCCAGTGCGTGAGCTCATTAGAGATCTCATTGAAGACTGACGGGTCGTCACTATTGCTTCCATATATAGCGCAAAGTGTTATCTTTTGCCCCTGTCCATCTTGGCACTCTGTGACTGCCCAGCGGCCACATTTATCAGCTTTAGAGC
This sequence comes from Calotriton arnoldi, assembly GCA_963921515.1. Lineage (NCBI taxonomy): Eukaryota > Metazoa > Chordata > Amphibia > Caudata > Salamandridae > Calotriton > Calotriton arnoldi. The sequence goes on along the minus strand of CAWUFW010015504.1, from coordinate 165,399 downwards.
GGTTAAAAGTATACCCTGAGCCCCTGGCTAATATAGCAATCCCCCGTACCCGAGCCCCCTGTGATGTTGCACAAACCAGTTTATACCCCAGTGTTTTGAGAATGTGTGTTTGTGAGCCCTCTATGTGAGTTTTCTGTAAGCAGACAACATTCGTGCCCATGGTTTGTAATCCTATCGCAACAATTTGCCTCTTTTTAATGTCGTAAGTTTTCCTTCCATTTCAATGTATTTGGGTGTAAATACCACTGTTTGATAGTAGAGAACTGTGAGGTATTTCTCCTCTAGCGTTAGACCGACAATAAGCACTAATTCCAGTCGGTCTTCTGTCTCCTTACTGGCCCAATAATATCAAACTGGCATTGATTCTGGTGTTTGAGGGAGCGAGGTCTCATTTCCATAGAGACACCACTTTGTACTTGAAAACCCACCCACTGATGATGATGGGTGCACCATCTTGTCAGTACGGATTTCCTTTCCTACTGGTGGCAGATGCTACCTCTCGCTGCCAGGCACTATGTATGGTTGGTCTGTCAGGTAATATGGACCACCCACTTACACAAAGTTGCCACACAATTCTTACTTGAGAGAACCTACGGATTCTCATTGATTTAAAATATAATTTTAAGAGTTAGAAAAAAATAACATTTTGAGAATTTGATTAGCTGAAATGTTTTGAATTCACTGGATTTCCTGCTAATAGTCGACATGGTCCATTTGGTGCATTACTATATCCATTAGTTTTTTATCTTTTAACATGCTGTCACTTCTTATAAAGAAAAAAAAATTGTAGCAGTAAAAATCCTGATACAAGGTCTTCTTCTTCCAAGTTACCCTTACCGTATCACTACCTTTTGTTTTTCTCCAGCTTTGGCATCATCATAACCATAACCTAACCTAAGGACTTTATAAAATAGAGCTTGTTTTAACAGGAAAAGTTCTAGACTAAAGTTCCGATGGGTTGATAATATTTCTGTTCTTATGCAAATAAATTAGGGCTGGGAAAGATCTACTTGGGTTGAGACTTTACATTTAAAATAATTGGATTTGATACTGCAAAAAACACTAACGAAGATCCAGCTCATTGTTATGACAAATGATTATTTCCCTTTTGTCTTATGACAGTCTCTCAAAGTAGTTTCACTTTTATTTTACCCAACAACCTGCATCAATCATGCTTCTCTTAAATCAGTCGGTCATGGTTTGTGGTTTCGTCAGTTTCTTTTCTTCAGGCATGTTACTGAATAAACACTTGTAGAACCGAGCAAACTGATGATGGTTTGTGGCATTACGGCAGTGTTATCGCTCTTTCTGATACCCGAAAGCATGACAGTGAATTAAATCTGGTCAAACGTGTGTAAAATCTGGAAGGACGGGCAGGCTACCTCTGGAAAGTTCACAGTGTCACAAAAGCAGTCATCTATTTATGTGTTAAATTTCTTAATGCAAATGTTGTATTTGATGTAAATAGCATCTCTTGAATGCCATGTGAATTTGTCTCTATAAACTGATCTTCAGTCACAAAGGCTATAGTAGGTCATTTATTGATATGTTTCAGAGGCCCAGTTACTGGACATGCCTTCCTTAATATCACAAATGTGTAGAAAGTCAAATGTTCCATAATCTACTGATATTTTCTTAGGGTGTAATTATATGCAGCTCACATGCGTCATTTCATTGTTTGCGGGCGGATCACAGTGTATGTTAATTGCTTCATTAGTATTTCCCACCCATTCTCTTCAAAGTGAAGTCTCTCAAAGATCAGTCCTGTAATGTATGCATTTAAACATATACATGGAGTCAATCATGTCAATGTTGTCAAGATGGGACGTGGCTATCCATGTGTACACTGATGATAATCACTGTTACTTAACTGTGATTAATTTTAAATATATCATCAACCTAAAAGACACATTTGAAGCCATGCAACACTGCATAGTATCCATAACAGAAAACCTAAGCCCAGCATAGTTTATACTGGAAATTTCTCTAACAGCTGTTCAGGCTTGGTTTTCTACATCAATCCTAGTCGAAATATCACAAATCTCCTTATTCATCATTGTTAATCTCAAATCTCCAGTCTTGCATCAATGAAGTTACGAAAGCACAATGTAACAACTCATTTTTTTAAGAAACGTTATAGCAATTATACTAAAATAAGACCTCAGTACAGTGCATGGATGTTTTACAAATTGACTTCCATACCAGCATTTTAAAAGAGCTCCAAAAGCAAGGACTGCTCGAATGACATTTTAGAAGGGTCTAAAAATACACCTTCAACCTAAACTTTCCCATAGAAACGAGATTCACTTTCCAAACATAGTACATTGTCTTCATGCTTATTAACCCAAGCCATCATATCTCAAAAAATACCTAGCACTAATTGGTGGCACTGAATCAACAAAAAGCAAATGTAATCTTTTACTCACCATTCTATAGGCTAAAGTATGAAAATCTTCCAAAACAAGTCTTCTCTCACTCTTGATTTGCCCATTGAAACGTGTTCACCTGCCAAACTGATGGCTCTTTTGCTAAGTCCTAAGAACTTCCCTTTTTAAAATCGCTTTCCATAAACGATTTAGCTCTTTTGTGTCTATTTAACTGAGTGTGCACTAAATATACCTTGAGGATTGTCATCTGCTCTGCTCTACTTCTTTCAATGTAATTGTTACTGAAGTTCTTTCAACTATTATAAAGAAAGTAGCGCTGTAAATATTGCTGTATAGCTAAATGGGCCTCTCTGTCATATATTGTAAGGATATTGCAAGTTACTGAGGAGTTCTGTGACCATATAGAGGAATGAGACTGAGTTCCTTTATAAGTTCATATAACTCTGAGGTAACACTGCACTATACCTTTAACGTATGACAGAGGGTATTTTATTCCTCATAATCATGATCACACCATCACCCTTCCCACAAATGACTTAAATTCTTAGAGTATTGGTCTTTCATATGAAAGAGACAGTATGGTTGCGGACATGAAGAATAAAAGCATTCTCTGAAGTGTGAAATTAAACACACCAAAAAGCAGTTCATAATTTGAATCAGATTAATGTAATTGGGAAAAATAAATACTGTAGTTCAGAATATGTAGAAACATGCAAAGAGACTGTCTTTCTTGCAGTGGCCTGTATCATGCAAAAATACACATGTTGCCCTAAATATCTCTTTTCTGCTGACCACTGTTCATTTTAGAAAAAAAAAATCAGAGACTGAAAAGCCAGTTTTCGTTTTCGTTGTATAAACTGCAGCTGTACCTGTGCTCTGTGACATGACTTTCACCTTGGCTGCTGGATCTGGCAGAGGGTATTTTGACATCACAACCCAACAGTAATAAATTATTACAGTTGAGCAGCTATATAATTTTCTTGTTACAGCTGTCTAGAGATGTCACAACGCAACTATAATAAGGAAATTAGAGACCGCTTTCATGCAGGGTTTGGAGGCTCCCATCTGTTGACAAAAATGATGAGTATTTCCCAAAAAATTGCAGATTGGAATTAAGTCAATTTTTCATCTCAATATGTAATACCACATATTAAATTGATACAGCTGCTGCAAAAGAGTGGTTGGAATCCAGAGAAAATATTGTGTAGTGGGTGCAAAACAAAAATGCAGTTCAAATAGGAAGGCAACGGTAAGAGGGTCAGCTTTGTCTTATTTAAAACGTATTTGGTAACCGTTTGCTTTACTGAACCCCTTTGGCACTTCAGGTGAACGACTCTGTCGCTCAGAGAAGTTAATTTCGTTGATCTGCTTTGTATAGTTGCTCCAGTTACCAGGTAATACCATGGAGAACATTGTTATTAAATTATGTTACTCAAGGCGGAAACGTCAGCAAGGCTGGAACAGAACACTGTTGTCCTCTTCAAGGCCATTGTATTGTAGAAAAGTGGAGTGCTTCTTTAACACGTTGAGCGTAATTAAAGAATTCCTTTTGTAAAAAACAAAATAGCTTTTTGTGCAAGACGTCATATCTTAAGAAATCGTTGGATTAACATCCATATATTTATTATTGTAGGTAGCTATACTTCCCTCTGAACTGTAGCTCCAAATCAATTGAAACGAACAGTGAAGCAGGTCAGAATATCCAACTAATCTCTTCATCTATTTCAGATTTATTTTCAGTGTCCAAGTTTTCTTTCACGTTTTCCTGTAAGGGTTTGTATATGCTTTAATCTTTTTTCAAATACATTTCAAAAGCCACTCACTAAATCTTTAGGGATACTTAAAAAGATGCTTCTTAAAGATTTAAAGCTATTATTTGAATAGTTATCAATGTAACTTGAAACGTTGGAATCACTAGGGACCACTGCATGAGTAGCATAGTGGAGGGCTTTCTTGGAATTACGCCAAGTTGGGAGAAGGGTGCACTTTATGTGAGCGCATGAGAGCGATGACATGCAAAGGGAAGCAGTTTTGAAGAGTTAATTAAAATATTTGCCCAGAAGACTTCTTTTAGTGAGATTCGTCTCCCTAGCCCCTTTCCACAGTTGTTTTGTCTAGCTGTGGGTGGGAAGTTTGAGTTGAGGATCTACCTGACCCTTTCAGGTAAAAGCTCCCCATCACTTGTCCAAGCTCCATGGTAAATAACGTTAGAAACGTATTTATTTTATGTTTTTATATTACACTGCTCCCCGTATGTTGGTTGCCACTGCACTTTACAAACGAATAATTAAAACAAGTTGAGTATCTTCATGCTGAAATGTCAAAAATGTTTTGTATCAACTAAATGCTCATAATACCATCATAAAAGGGAAAACGGACAGAGGGTGGTGCATGATTTGCCTAATCAATTGCTTGATTCATGTTAGCAAGAGTAGCACTGTGGAGGCAATGCACCATGAAAAGAATCCTATTGGTGAAGATGTAGGGGAGAAAAGAAATGCATGTGTGTTAGACCTGGCATCCTTGGCGTGGTTCCTCCAAATATTTTGCCTTCAGACCTCCTGTTTTTGCTGGCCTTAAGATTTTGCGCACTCTACCGACCAGGGCTAAAGTACTTGTGCTCTTTCTCTAAAACGTAGTAACACTGGCTTATCCACAATTGGCATATTTAATTTACTTATAAGTCCTTAGTAAAGTACACTTCATGTGCCCAGGGCCTGTAATTGAAATGCAAGGCCTATATCTCCCATAGGCTAACATTGGAATTACCTTATTAAATTATATAAGAGTAATTTCCAAATGGGAAGCTATACCTGATCCAAGTTTGGTGTCTCTAGTATCACAATTTAAAATCACAACGTATGGTGAAGTCGGATATTAGATTGCAATTCTTAAAAATGCCACTTCTAGAAAGTTACGATTTCTTACTTTAGCCATTTGGGGCCTGCTGCCTTTCTCTGATCACATGTCTGGGGTGGGTGACAGCTGGGCTTTGTGTATTCCCCCTAGACAGCCACACACAATGGGAACTTAGGTGTGAGTTGATGGGCCCTCCTGGCAGGATGGGAGGGAAGAGCAGGGTACAACAGCCTCACTTACACCTGTATAGGCTGTGTCCTGTCCACATGCAAAGGGCTAAAGGGCAGCATAACACCCTGTAGTAAGTCTGGAGCCAGGGCAGGAAGGACAGGGACTCTGTGCACTTCAAAAGCATGTCTTTGATTTCTCCCCCACTTCAAAGGCAGTGGCGGCTGGTAAAATATCAAAGTAGTGTGGATATAAAAAGATGAAGCAACACGCTCACAAAATTAAACGCTATTTGTTCCTTACTTGCTTTTTCTGCAGCTTAACCACTGTAAATGAAGAAGAAGTTTGGAAACTCTGAACTGCCTTTTCTCTGCGTCCTCCATCCTCATGGGAAGCACAGTTAGTGTCTCCTGTGTGGAGGCATCAAAGAGCTGTGGCAGGTTGCAAACATAGCCAATCTCAATGTGGCTTTAAAATAAATGAATAAAGTTGTGCAGTGATTGGTCATGTTTTTAGTTACACCCCCATCCCAAGCTCTATTTGTCCTTCTTTACTTTATAAACTGACCTTGGAGGGGCATGCTTCTGTCATAGAGCCTGCCTCAGCCAACCACAATGCTGCTCTAATGCTTTGTATTACACCACAAAGCAAAAGAGCTGCATCGGGATTGGCTGGGCGGGCTAACCCAGCTCTCCCTTAGAGTACAGGGTGACTGGGTCTCTGTCCCCATAGCTCTCTCACACAGTGCAGATTCGGAGGGCTAATGTACGCATGTCAGGCTGGCCGCATTGAAGGTACTGGTCAGTCGGACATGCGCACTTCAATTCACAGCAGTAGCCAACCATCAGGATGATGTCACATTAGGGCACTGTGACAGTGCCACACCTCCTCCCCCTACAAAACTGTGCACACAGTACTGCAGCCTGTCCTGCTCCGCACTAATCTCATCAAATGTGGGTCTGTAATACCTGCAGTGTGTGATGACTCACATTGGGGGAGGGGTACTGCCCTAACACTCCTTAAGAGAACCCGCCCCTGTTTAAAGTCACAACTGGGAAATATTGGACCTCCGGCACCACTACTTCAGTACACCTCTGGACCTGTGGATACTCTGCCAGGAAAAAGGACTGCTGTGCTGCTGAAAGGACTATCACTCTGCTGGACTGCCACTCTTAAGGAGCTGCTGTCTTGCTGTGCTGACCTACTGCCCTCTTGCCTGGCAACGAAGAACTGGAACCCATCTTGAACTCAGGACCCCAGAGGGACTCAAAGGGCTAGTCTGCTGGCCTCTTGATCTGAGCCTCGGGGACATAACAGGCTCCCCACAGCTCCTGGACCCATCTTCCATGAGTGCCTGACCCCAAAAGGTGCCTCTCTTGTCCCTGGGCCCTTGGTGTGGTTCCCAAGCTCTTAAAGCCAAGCTTTTGGGCTCTTTGCAAATGGGCCCATTCGCTCTGAAACCTTGCAGCTCGCACAGAGAATCAGCATGAGCCGCTACAAGTTCATCTCTTCGCAATGCAAGTATCATCCGCCAGCGTAGATCGTCACCGCTATGCCACGCTGACCATTGCCAGTGACACTCTCCTTGCAAACTTCTCCCCCTCAAACAGAACTCTTGGCACTGAAGGTAAAACTTCAGTGGGACTAACCTAGGACTGTATACGACCCGCACTCCATCACGGTCAGCCTGAACTTTTGGATTTTACCTGGTTCAGTGTGACCAAATATTACCGGTTGACGCTTTATGCTTCTAAGCACTATTTTACAGTTTGTTCTTTAAAAATTCATAACTCCAGTTCTACTCACTGGATTTTTGACGTTTTGGTCTTAGCTCTATTTTTCTAACCTAGTGTGGAATCATTTTGTGTGGTGTTGCTACTGTTTGAAGTGTTGCACAAATACTTTACACATTGCCTCCAAAGTTAAGCCTGACTGCTCTGTGCCAAGCTACCAGAGTGTGAGCACAGGTTAACTTAGGGTGTGCTTGTGCCTTACTCTGACTAGGATTGTGGTTACTGCTTGACCAGGGCTTATAGCCCAGTCAACCAGAAACCCAATTTCTAACAATGTGAGCAAATAGTTGCACAGATAGTGCTTAAAACTAGGGGTGGGGGGCAACTCTGCTCCTCCGGTGGAGTTTGCAGAGTTTTGCCACTCCCTGCTCCACTTGGAGCGCGGAGTTTGGCAAAAACTCTGCAATCGCCGCATGGCGGAGTTTTCCGCACACCCCCTTTTTTTTAGTAGAATTTTTTGTGAGTATTCTAGTTCTTTTGAGCTCAGGCACCACGTGATTAGCATGTGTTCTAGGAATCAGGAATATTTTTTAAAAGCCCTGTGTTCCTATTTGCTGCACCCTGGCAGTGTCTCCCAGCCTAAGAGGCACTCCATGCAGGCCAAGCTCTCAGAGAGGAAGAGGTGGGGTGGGAGGGAGGAAGAGATCCTTTTCCTATAGGGCAATGCACAGGCAGCACAGGAATGGATACAGCCGGTCTGCACTTTGGAGCTGAGCGCCCACGAGGCTAGAGACACCATTGGCGGGAGAACGGAGTCTAATGACGGTCCAGGTTGGCAGTGCAGCATAAGGTAGGCCAGGGTTTCATTCTGCCTCATCTGTGCAATCCTGGAGCCATGTGCGGAGGGCAATAGTGGGTGTCAGCAGGGTCAAGGTTGGCTATATTGTTGGCAGTTTAATAATTGGTGATATTATTTATTACCAAACTCAGTTGAAGGGATGACTTGAGAATGACCCTGCACGATACTCTGCAGCTGGTGCTCTAGTCACTGAGTGGCCACCCAGTGCTGCTTCTACGTGCAGGAGCGGTGTGGCACTTTAGATTAGGCTTGGGTTGCACTCTGTCTGGAGCCGTCACTGGATGCAAATCATGAGCAATTTGTCTCAGTTTTAGGGTACATCAGTCACCATTTCTTCAGGTTATAGGCACCCTGCACACTGAGGGGACTGTGGTGTCAAGGGACTCTCTCCTCCCTGCTGGCTTTCCTTCACTTATATCCCAGTTCTTTCGCGCTTCCTCTCACTCACTTTCGCCTGCTCCCCCACCCCTTACGTCCCTCTCCTAAGTTTCCCTCAAACACTTCAGTCCCTTGCACCCTCCACCCACCTCTCCATACTCCCACCGCATGCCCCTCACTTCCTCCTGCTCTCTCTCTCTCTCTCTCCCTTCTGTCACTTTCTCCAGTTTACGGTGGTTCTCACCTGTCTGTCACTGAACTGCAGTGCTTTCCATTCAGCTCTCACTTACTCCCATCTAGTTCTCACTCAGTCGATGATTTGTCAGTCCCTCACTCCCTTCTGGCAGTTTAGCATTGCTCCTTTCTCATTATCTCCCTTTGTTGTTATCAGTTTGCACTCCTCTCTCCCTCACTTCCCCGACACTGCCTTCGCTTTCCTCTGGTTCCCACGTGGTCCTGCCTGTCCTCATCTCACTTTGTCAATATTAATAATCTCATGGACTCTGGAGTATTTTACTGCGAAAACTCTAGTGAGCAGGCTCTGGACACTGACGCACGCCAGATACCTGGACGCACACCTAAAATTCTCCATTCACCTGTACAGTGTACACTCCACACACACCAGCGACTGGGACTCGCCTCTCAAATACTGCAGGACTCAGTGTTGCACATTAAAACACTGCAGTGGCCAATACTGCTCCCTCGCACACTGCAGTGCAATGACAACCCTCAGTCCCTTAGGTGATTGCCATGCACTCCTCGGATAATCTAGTGTCCAGTGTTGTACCATCGTACACTGCAGTGATTTGTCTTTTACTGTCCGCTCATACACTCAAGTGATGAGTGATGCGGCCTCACATGCTGAAGTGACCAGGACAACACTGACCAGGGGTGACCCACAGATGCTCTAGTGGTAGCGTTGGGCATTTGCAGACTCCAGTGCACACCTCAGCTGGTGCATGTTTAAATCTCTTTTGTAGGCGAGCATGTCTTTTAAATGCCTGTGAGAGTGACCGGGTCTCCTAACAGTATCCATAAGTGAAGCAGTGTGTTTCAGTGAGTTTATCTTAGTGTGGTCGACGCTGTTTGCTAGTGAAAGTCGGTGAAGTAGATTGTTAGTGAATGAGACATTATCTGCAGTGGGTCTTGCTGCAGTGAGTTTAGCCCAACGACTACTAAGGGGGGGGGGGGGCGTTCTTTTACTGTGCAATACAGACCATAGGTCTCATGTTGCTAATTTGCCCATGCTAAGTTGGACAGCTTCAGATAAGTCTGGCATTTTAGCCATCAGAATGTTACTTTCTGGGACTTGTAGTTTGCAATTGTCTACCATGTGTTTGCAACTCTTTGTTGACACAGCTCTAATACCACCACCCCAGGGTGTCTCGCGTGTGTTGGCTTGCTTTGCATAATGTCCCCACCGCCGGCTAATTGTGAAAAGGATTCTCTGACACTGAAAAGCAGATCGATCGTGAACTTCCAGTTTTCATGCATTGCACTGGAGGAATGGGCTGGCGCGGCAGAAGGAAAACACTAATATCTAACCATAATTTGTATGAGAAAAGAATGTGTGTTCATGAGTGAGACGCACTCTCTGTCTGTGAGCCTGCTGTGAGAGGATGGTGCCTGCCAATGTACCTAGGAGGGTCAGTGAGCTAGACACGCTTTCAGTGAGCGCAGTACTTTTATTTATTTTATTTTTAAAACTTTATATATCGCGGACATGGCCCGAAGGCATTGAGCACTTTACAACAGTAGCATGAATACAAGGGTATAGCGAGATACCGTCACAATAATTACATTCAGACGTATTGCATCGGTAGCTGCGACCAGAACAAAAGCAGCCATTGGACAGGGACATACACGGTTCAACCATTTATTAAAATGCTGGAGACACACTGTTGGAAGGTGTGCTGCTGGGAGCCAGCAGAACAATCGATCCCTGTTACTCTGTCTGCTCGCGGAACTCTGCGGAATCTTGCTCAGTTTTTCGGTAACTCTGCAGAATTCCACAGAGTGAAAATCCACGAGCAATGCCCAGGCCTACTTACAACATGTCTCCTCAGTTTCTTCCTAAATTTCAGGAGGCCTTTATGATGTCTGAGGTCTTCCAGAAGAGAGGTACAGAACAAAGAGGCTTCTTCTAGATAGAGATTGTCAGGAAGCCAAACGAGAGTTGGATTTCCTTATTTCAAGTCTCAAATTGTTCTTTCCACATGTCAGATTTTCTGAGAGAATATGATTTAGGGCCGATAATAGATATGCAGCTCTATGAAGATAATGTATTGTAGCTTGTAATTGATTCTGACTTCGATTTTAAGCCAGTGGAGATTCCTCAGAAATAAGAGAAGATCCCACTTTTATTTTATTATTATCATTTTTTTTTTTACAATTTGCATATTATTATCTCGAGGGACCACATATTAAATGGGACTCTGTGAGATTATAAAGAGCCAAGAGGAGTGATTCCATGATGGTGTGTTAAGCTATAAATCTTATGAGGATGAGTACATATATACCAAAGAACAGAAATACACAATCTATACGCTATACATGATGTAGAGAACTGAAGGGTTTTTCTAAGGAGCAGAAAACATTCTTAATGTTTTAATCAAAAATGTTGTGCTCATCTATATGAAAGAAGTTATAGTCACCCCACTCCTTTAAAAGATGACAGCTGATATGAAATTTTAGTCAAACTATAGATCAATATTAAACCTCCCATGAGAAAGCATTGTATTGCAGAAGAAAATATCTGGACAGCTTCAGAATTATGTGGGTGGATATTTGCTTCTTTGTAATTGCTAGTCATGCTTCTGTCTTTCAGCAGCAATCTCAAACGTTTGAGAGAAAGCTCTTCCAACTCTGGACTAAGTTAATCAGACAGTCTTAATCCATGTTTGCCTTTCTGCAGTTTGAGACCACAAAAAACATTCCCTTTTTGATTAAAATCCTACAAGAGTGAGGCCTCCATCCAAAAGATAAAGATCTGGTTGCCTAAATTCTCCACCCGCTAGACTCTCAAGGTGGGTATCATCGTTGTCTCTCCTTCTGTTCAACATCTACATGAAGCTAAAAGTACCTTTCATAAATCCACAGCAGTTACATTTCCAGATGTATTCTGATGACACTCAAATCTATTTTTATCTAGAGAAGGAAATTATTAACAGAATACAACCTCACCATATGCCTGAATGACCACTCTCACTGAATGAGGGAAAAATCCCTAGGCCTAAAGGGAAGTACATTGGTAATTCTGTCTCTAAACATACATTCAAATAGCCATTATCCCTGAGGTAAAGCTTTGCCACCTTGCCCCAAGAAAGTCATAAATGCTTGTGTTATTTTGTACTTTGATTTCTTCTTCAGCCTGAATCCACAGTTGGCTTTTAACCTTTCACCTAGAACATTTCACCTCGCCTCTAACCTATGACATTCTTGTCTGGGAAAGCAGGCATACTTACTATGTTGTTTTTTTAATAATTCTTTATTGTGTAAGTATATGAAGACCTTACATGCTACATGTTTCTATGAGTTGTTTAGTGAGAAGTGTATTTTACAAATTACCAATGGTCCTTCTATTGTGGATCTGAGTTAAGTTACTATTCCAGGTCTAAAATAGAGGTGGACAAATAATTCCTCTTTGCTGGCAGAGTTTTGCCCACTACGCGTTCCTCTTGGATGGCGGAGTTCAGGCAAAGACATTTGTAGGATGGCAATGTGAGGCTGAAGTAATGTGGGGAGGTTATACATTTCACTTGCCAAATAATTAAACTTTTTCTTAGTTACTCCTTATTAGTAGAGTTCAGAGGATTTTAGAGTCAACAACTAAGTAATTTTGTTAAGCTTCAATAATTGCAGCTGAAGCTAAGGCAAGTCCTCTTCTATGGGACAGTACCTATATCCATGAGGTAAATTCATGCTACTGGTGAATACAATTTCTCTGCTTGGGTCAGTGACTAAGTTTGAGATAAAGTGTCACAAATGACCAAGAAATGTCACACATCAGCACACTGCAGACATGCAAATCTGACACTTAAGCAGATTGGAAATTTGGCAACCTTGCTTTAGTGCTGTACTTGGACATATTTATGGTTTGTCTCTGTTTTTCGATAAAGGTTGAGCATTGTCATGTTATTCAGCCTGATATCGCAGACGTGTGTGCCATTTATCTCAGAATCACCCGCTGTGATGAATTTTCAACCGGCGAATGGAGCTGGCCTGGGTTGTGTCTTTTTAGCTAAGACCGGATGGTGAATTTCATTCACTGTGGTGACTCCTTCCAGTCTTATTGTTTTCCTCACCATCTGTCTGCAGTAGCATTCCACAGCAAAGACCATTCTGCCTTTCCACAAATGTATGCAGCACATTGTCAGTCTAGGAGCGGTCCTCCCATTAGGGCGGAGGAGCGTTGCCCCCCTCCTGCCAGTGCAGCAAAAGTGAAAAATAAAATGAATTACTGTTTTATTTTTCACTCCTCCCAGCCCGAGCATTGTTTGGGGGCAGGCTGCTGCTGACTGGCAGCAGGGGAGTGGTGCTCACTCCACCAGTTCACACTGCGCATGTCTCTTTGGCCGAATGTCTTGCGACGGCCAGCCTGACTTGTGCAGTGTAAACCTCTCCACCTAGCTGTATCAGACAGCTGGGTGGAGCGCAGGCACCTGGAGCATCGAGACAGAATGCTCCAGCCAATCCTGGCGCTGCTCTCATGCTGCTCTCCGCATGAGAGCAGCGTCGGAATTTGCGAAAGGGGGTTGCCTGAGGCTTCTTGAGGTGCCTGCCATTGCACTGACGCTAGAAGAAAAGAGAGCGAAACATGGGTAAGTTTAATTTTTTTAAACTATCTTTTTGCCCCCCACTGGGTTTGTCTCTCGTCCCCCGATGCCCCTCCAGTGTTGATGATCACAGTCCGCCACTGTGTCAGTTTCAAGTCAAAAAAGTATTTTATTATAAAAAGCCATATTTATTGGTTTTGCGCTTCTTGTTTACATCAACGTCTGAGTCAGTCTGACAACTTGTCGCTTGGCTCATATCCAGAGACTCGGGGCACAAGTACTTAAAAAAGAAGTGTATGGACAAACCAAGTTAGGCAGTATACAAGTGACAACATGGCACATGACATCATAGTGCGTGACATCGCATATGGCATCACAACCAATGAACTCACAGGAAGTGACATCGGATCTTAGGATCTCACATATGTTTATTAGGCCTATCAGGAGTACATTTGAGCGTATTATAATATTGATATTTAACAAATTAGATTTTGCTTTGGGGTTGTGCCAAAAACGTTACGCAACCCAGACGCAAAATCTGGGCCTCAACTTATGCATTTCATTTTTTTAAACCCTGCCACAAAGAAATTGGCAACAAGGAGAAATGTGGCAGTAAATCTGTTATGATTAATTGGTTGCAAAGTCTGCATTTTAAAATATCTTATGGGGTTAAGGCACCTGCTGCAGAGCTCTTTGTGTGCAAACCAAATCTCAGGGAATAATAATGATGGTAAGATAACTCTGGAGAATAAAGTATTTAACTGGAGAGATCTGTGTTTTGTCTAGTCCCAGTTTTGAATCAAAGTAGCATAGATGGTTAATATGTCTCTTTCAAAGCCCATTATGTAACACGCATATGACAAATTTTTATTTGATGTAAATGGCTAAGTGGATTACTGCTTTTAACACAGACATCCTTTTTGTTACATGCAGTTCATAAATATATTAGAGTGAACTATGAAGGACATGTGGCTCCTATACCTAGTAACCCTCACTGTCTTTTGTAGCACATCCTGTACATTGATTTACACGCATATGATTTATTGTCAATGTATAATGTGTACGTGTGATGAAAAACACTCAAACACCATGCATTGGGATGAATAGCACTATAAAAAAAAAAAAAAAAAAAAAATAGTGGCATGTAAATTGTTATTTGTGTAACTACTGTGACAGACCAACACATCAGACATTCTTACCTTGCATAGACATATCTTATATACAAAGTGAAAAGCAAGTCTCTCTTAAGTACCTGTGAAGTGATAAGCTGTGCGCCTTTGTTTCCCCTCCTTTGTATTTAGGTGTGAGTCTCCCAATAGCTCCAAGCCAGGATACTCCCAAAAACTTTGGCCTTTGTTATTGGCCCAGCTGGAATCAGATAGGCCCCTTTACCGTCTGCAAGTTGCTGCTCGGAAGGAAAGCAAACAATGTGCAGGCACTGCTGAATGTGCCCCGGTGTCTGAAAATTATACAGGGACAAATTTAGCATATTTCTGTGAGGCCCAACCTCTTGGCAGGGTAGATGGTGTCTACCCACTGTTTTCACAGGGTGGATGCCATCTACCTGTGTGTACTCTCGACTTGTTCCCTGCAGAGTCTTATGAGGTTTGCTGCTTTTGACTTATGTACTTCTACTTTAAGACATTAAAGTTAATTTTTTATGTGGTTTAATTTTAGATCACTTCTTAACGTGCTATTCTTTTGTTATGATCAATGTCTAAAGTCGAGTAGAACGCAAGATTTTCACTAGTAGCTACTGCTGTCAGTGCTAGCAGCATTTATAGTTTGCCTAGGCAACCAAGGGAGCGCGCCTCAAGTCAAGAGGAAAAAAGAATGACACAAAAAGAATAGGAATTCATTAACTGTGTTTCTGTTACCACCATTAAAATTATTTCAATTATTTATTATTCGGAGTGAGGGTCATATTTCCCCAAAAATATGTTTTATGTATGGTTTGAAAAATCAATTACAAGTGCCGGCTACAGAATACTATTTATTTATAGTGTGGACATTACCCAAAGGTGCTACAGAACTTTACAGTAGGCATGTCGTTACAAGAATAATTACGGAGGGTTTCAAGATTGCCAAATATTGCCAAAAATGGTTACATAAGGTGAAGAATTACAAAAAGGTAAACCATTGCAGAAAAATAAATTGTAGATGAAGTATATACAAAAGTGAAAAGGTTGTAAGTGCCTGATGATTAGTTGCAGTGTTTTAGCAAAAATATCTTTGAAGGAGGAGGGCTTTCTGATCTGTTGTGAAAGTCTCCAGCAAGGTGGTTGTGCGTAAGTTTGGAGGTAATGAGTTTCAAATTATGGTTGAGCTATCTGAGAAGGATTGTGCCAGGAGTCATTCCTTTTTAGGTCTCGCCTGGCGTTAGCAGCGCGCATGCGCTGCTCTCGCCATGCGAGGGCTTCTTGGAATCGATACAGATTCCGAAGCTTTCGGAGGCGGAGTTGAAGCCCCGCCCATCTTCTTCATTCGCTGGCGTCATCCTCCATGCAAAACGCAGGCTCACGATTGAAAAGGAGGCTTCTTAGTCCCTCCTTGTTACCGCCCTGTCCACTTTTGGCCCCGCCCACCGGGATTGGATCTCTCACTTGCGGCGTTACACAGTCTCCTTCATTAGCTGGGACGCACTCTTTCCTTGTCATTGTGAGCGCGGGCCGCCTGGGTCGAGCTTGTTTTATTTAGATGCGCTCGTCACGCATTTTAAACGGAAGGCTTCTCCCCCCGCCCCTAAACCACCCCTTATCTGTCGGCGATTAGTGCTGCTTCACATAGCAGCAGCCTGAGACTCCATCTTATGCGTAAAGCTGCATGACATTTCCAGCACCCTTCCCCGTCTCCGTATTGTTCCCTCCCTCGTGGGCTCCCCTCCGTGTTGCTTTCTCTCTGTGTTGTTCCCTCCCTCGTGGGCTCCCCTCCGTGTTGCTTTCTCTCCGTGTTGTTCCCTCCCTCGTGGGCTCCCCTCCACAGTGCCTCGTTCACCCCGCTCTGTGTTGTTCCCTCCCTCGTGGGCTCCCCTCCGTGTTGCTTTCTTCAGCGCGCATGCGCTGCACACTGGCGACAGCTTGAGCACTTGAGTCTCTCCCCGCTGCACACTGGCGACAGCTTGAGCACGTGAGTCTCTCCCTAGCGTGCCTCGTTCACCACGCTCGTGTTGTTCCCTTCCTCGTGGGCTCCCCTCTGTGTTGCTTTCTTTCCGTGTTGTTCCCTCCCTCGTGGGCTCCCCTCCGTGTTGCTTTCTCTCCGTGTTGTTCCCTCCCTCGTGGGCTCCCCTCCCCTGTGCCTCGTTCCACCTGCTCCGTGTTGTTCCCTCCCTCGTGTGCTCCCCTCCGTGTTGCTTTCTCTCCGTGTTGTTCCCTCCCTCGTGGTCTCCCCTCCGTGTTGCTTTCTCTCCGTGTTGTTCCCTCCCTCGCGGGCTTCCCTCCGTGTTGCTTTCTCTCCGTGTTGTTCCCTCCCTCGTGGTCTCCCCTCGTGGGCTGCCCTCCATGTTGCTTTCTCTCCATGTTGTTCCCTCCCTCGTGGGCTCCCCTCCGTGTTGCTTTCTCTCCGTGTTGTTCCCTCCCTCGTGGGCTCCCCTCTGTGTTGCTTTCTCTCCGTGTTGTTCCCTCCCTCGTGGGCTGCCCTCCGTGTTGCTTTCTCTCCGTGTTGTTCCCTTCCTCGTGGACTCCCCTCGTGGGCTCCCC
The DNA here is from genome assembly GCA_963921515.1 of Calotriton arnoldi. Taxonomy (NCBI): domain Eukaryota; kingdom Metazoa; phylum Chordata; class Amphibia; order Caudata; family Salamandridae; genus Calotriton; species Calotriton arnoldi. Next base: position 148,545 of record CAWUFW010015504.1, on the reverse strand, counting down.
TCCGTGTTGCTTTCTCTCCGTGTTGTTCCCTCCCTCGTGGGCTCCCCTCCCCTGTGCCTCGTTCATCCCGCTCCCTGTTGTTCCCTCCCTCGTGGGCTCCCCTCCGTGTTGCTTTCTCTCCATGTTGTTCCCTCCCTCGTGGGCTCCCCTCGTGGGCTCCCCTCCGTGTTGCTTTCTCTCGTGACTGCTTGTTGCATGCCCCTGACACCCACTCCCGATTTCTCGTTTGCCCTCTCTCCCACCACCTAACCCAAAAATTTAAAATATATTAGTGCAGAATAAGACCAATGCTATTGGGCAGGGTACGTTGTGGGTACATTTTACTGCTAAGGGTTTAGTAATGGGTCAGTAACTGAGGTGCCACAAGCAACTCTCCTTTGTACTCCTTCCCTTTGTGTTTTGTTCCTTTTTTCGAGTCACTTTGAAAATACTCTGTGATTTATTTTTTGTTTGTCATTGCGCAGCACCATACTGCTCATATTTATACTTGTTATAACTTTTTGGAGGTTTTGCCGCTTATTTCCTACCAGAATAAACCGTTTGGAACAGAACCGGGCAGAGCTGTGGTATGGGACGAGGGTAAGCACCCTCTGCCCCCACCCCGGCGCAGTTCTTTCTAATGACGTTATGGCTGGGATGTCTGCCGATAGTGTTTGATTTTCTGTGGGATGTCTCTGTCCACCTATCTGGCTGGGATTCCAACCCTTATTAATACATTCATTCTCGTCCTTCTTTGCCACGAGCTCAAGGAAGCTTGGCGCCTCTTAGCTTCTCCCTGTAGGCGCCGTCTGTCGTTTGCGCTGCTCAGGGAGACTACAATTCCAGTAATGCACTGGGCTGCTACAACCATGTGTCGCGGGCACTTTAATTCTAATGTATGTGGAGTCATTTAGACCCATTCACTAGTGTTAAAATCTGAGCGCGCTACACTTGTGCCCGTTCACTCACCAGTGCCCATTACAAAATGAGGGACAACTGTGTCCAGCCCTGTGTCTGAGTGGTTACGTCGCACTGTGTACCTTGGTGCTAGTTTTATGAGGAACATACTGCTCTAGGGGTGCTAACGTTGGAAAACTGGACATAAACACAATATGCAAACAATATTTGCCTTGGTCTTATAAAAGAGGCTGACAAACTGCACAAATACTATCTGTGTCAAGGTGAGAGGTGACGCCGTGATACGGGTGAGCCCTTAACCAGCATTAGATGTTTATTTAAGCAAGAGCACTTTGCATGCTGGATTTATAAACTCGTGTTTGCAATGAAAACCAAAACAGAACTGCGAGTCCCAGAATGCAAAGCGCTGTTGGCTCAAAAATGGCATGGAGGTGGAAGACGTCACACAGGATATTCAGCCGCTTTCCAGGCATGTGCACATAAGACCCTCACGCCCTAAATACCAACGGGATCCTAACTAGAATTATTTAGCATTAATTTTTAGGTCACAAAAAAAGATAAACAACCGGCGCTATTACCCACAACTTACCGCCACCTGTAGTCAAGAATTCACACACGTCTGTGGACTGCTCTCTTTCAAGTGAGGCTCTCACGGAGGGTTCCCTGTTTGAACAAGTATTAAAAATGCAATATGTCTCGCCTTTTATTAAGTTAAAGCCATTTGCTTTGCTATACAATACCATTAGCAAAGCAAATGGCTTTAACTTAATCAAAGGCGAGACTGGATGGAATATAAAAAACATAGGAGCGAGACCCCTCACCCACCCTTAGGGCTGGCATACTTCATCATTGGGCTAGCTCCTTGTTGGGCTTTACTTGCTTTAAACAAAATTCTACATGTTTTACTGCAAAGGAGCCCAGGTGCCTGATTGGCCATTGACGATATCTTTGCTTCAGTATTTAAGAGGGCTGTAGTGCAGTAGTTCTGTAGGTTATTTATCAGGCCCGTGTTGTGAATAGAGTGCAATATTGAGCCCCGCCAATTTTCCAGGATAATTTCAGTGGCTAAGATTGTTTTATTAAGCGCAAAAAGAGGAGAACTCCAGGTTTCAAGATCGTGTTTAAAAACTGCCATGGGAACACTATTCAGATCTAGTGCACTAGTGCTTCTTGACGATAATATGATGTTTGCTTTAACTGATTTTGAAATCGTGGGTGTTTGGTTGGTATCGAAAGGCAGTTCCTCAGACAGTAAATGGGCTGCAATTTAAATGATTTCTGGAGTTGGCCCCTTGAGACACATTAGCTGTCAAATTATTTTTGTGACAAATTTCCCAGGTGTTTGTATCCATATTGTTTATTACAGTTTGGGATGAGTCTAAGTTTTTAGTTAACCTCCAGAATTCCTTGTTGTCCTGAGTGGAGGCCCATTTACAGATGTTATACTGTCTCCTAGTCTCAAAGGCTGCCTTTTCTTCCCTGCATCCCACTCTATATTTGTTTTAGATCTCGGATGGTGGATTTGGTAGATGCTTGACCAAGTTTTTGGAGATGCCTTAGCAATTTGTTAAGTTATTTTCTTGCTTTAATTAGTTCCTCAGTATACCATTTATGTATTTCTTTAGTGGTATTCTTGCTACACATAGTGTGGTTTCAAAATCCCTTACGGCTGTGATTAGGTTGATGATAGTCGAGAAGTGAGGCAAAAGTTCTTTTCTAGGTTGTAAGTATTGCTCGACCTCCTTTCAAAGAGTTTGTTGCAGCTAACAACTTTCCACCTTGAGATAGTTTCTATTGGCCGTACCTTTCTTGTGAATGAGTTCTCTGTCCAGTTTGGCTGACTTCTGGCCCTTTAAATGCTGATAGAAAGCTCTCTCTGTTACTCTTTTTCTTACAGGATCTGGGGGAATGTATACATTATAGAGAACTAATTCAGTTTAATTTCTGCTGCACAATTTTATGTCAGTTACTAGGATATAATTTGAATCTATCTCTTCCGTCGACCAGGTATAATCCAACATGGTAGAGATGTACTTTGCAAGACCACCTAATTGTCTTCCATGCTCCAAAAGCTTCACTGCTGGTTTTGTCTTTGTGGTACATCTTTTTAGGGTAAGTTCCTCTTTTGTAAAGATTTCCTGCAAGCATTTAATGGCATATTTGTTTAGCCAGCTGTATATTCTAGGTCAGTTTTCACTTTTTTGCACCTGCCACGTTTCCGGATATCAGTTAAAGCTCATTCCCCTTGGCACTTTGGTATTTAGATTGCTTGTCTAGCTAATACCTTTGAGACGCGGAGGCAAGAGTCCCTGGCAGCCAGCCCCAATCTTCTGGTTCTTGTCCTGGTTTCTCGTTGTAGTGGATAATTCTTCATTCATTCAATCGTTCTCCGATCTTCTTTTGTGTAGCATGAGTTCATGAGTTGCTGTGCTTCCTGGGCACTCCTCAGGATGCTCCCACTGATGTTTCATTTTGTGTAGTGTGATGTTCTGATTATCATTGAGCAATCTTAATGGCGCTGGATATTTGGTCTTGGCACTTGAGCTATATCAAACCCGCAATTGAGAAAGCTTTCTTTGGGACTTGATTAATTTTGCAATTTCAGCCTTTAGTAACTAATTTTAGTCTTTTCTATGTGCTTGCTGCCCCCTCCTTTTGTGTTGTCTATGAAAGCCACTCATTCAGTGCCACATGACTTAATACTAGATAGTACTGGAATTGCCGCAAATAGCTATGAGAGGTTTCCTCTGTTTAGGATGTTGTGCTTACCTTTTCTTAGATAATATAGCGAGAACAAAACGTTACAACCTGAGGAGTTCCTAACCCTGTCATTGCAGTTGGATTCATCAGCGATATCTACATTTCTTAGATTTGGGTTACCATTGTGATGTTTCAACTGCACCTGCCTCCTTCCATGGTGGGAGGATACATTTCCTTCATCAAGGAGCCCCCTGTTCATAATATTCTACTCTGTGTCCTTTACCCTGGTGGGTCTCTGTAGGCGACTGGTTGGATTTCCAGGGATATGAGCTTATTGATTTGATTTGTACAGGGTAGGTGCAAGGAAATATCAAGAAATCCGGTTCTGGGTTCCAGGTAGTTGGACTCCCTTCTTCCTTCGCTAAGTTAGTCGAACTCCCTTCTTCCTTCACTGATTTGCTATAGAGTGGGTTTTCATTTGCCTGGAGCGCCCATCGAAGTCGCATTGCATTTCCACATCTAGTCTCATTGTGCTTAATGGATGGGTTGGTTGGAAATGTAGGTCTTCATGATATATTGCGATCTACTTGTGGAAATCCCGGGGATGTAGGTTTCTTTCTGCTAGCTTAGTGTCCTTTATTGAATCGTCTTGCTATTTGTACTGGCTTCACCATGGCAGGCCTCCTCTATAATCCTGCTCCGGTTTGATAAGGGAGGTGGAGTGTTATTATGGGCACTCGTGTAGTCAGATGAAGATGATGATGGTGCAGGAGATGGATGCTGATATGGGCTTCAGTTTCAGTCATAACCTTCTTCATCCCTGACTGATCCAATGATGACTGCTGTAAGTCGAGAGGTCAGGTGGAAAAAAAACTTCAGTAAGATGTTATTGACATTGCTCTTATCCTTTTTAAGGAGTTTCTTAAGTCTTTTCTTATTTTTCCTTGATAGACGTGGTTGCATCCCACCCCCCATATGACATGAGGTGATTTTAGTGTAATTATCCCCCATCTGCTTGTAGTTTGTCGTTAGAGTGCATATTCAGGAGTTGTACATGGCTATTGATGTGTTGCACCTCTTTCATGGTAGAGAGAGAGTCCTTATGTTCTGTTGTACTGATTTATGCCCAGAAGTTTGTTTTTAGTCATTATATTGCTTTGCTGCAAGGAGCTTTTACCAACACTTTGACTATTCATTTCCTTTACTATGTTTATGGTTTCTGTTGTGGTCTTAACTATAGCTTGGCTCCTGAAGTCTTTTTTTCAATCTGCATACATGTGTATGTAGTATGCTGGATATTGTGCCAATTTTTCGATAATGATTCCCCAGAAACAGTGGTTTGAGGGTGCCACATTGCCCTGACTTTTGTGTTCATCGGTCCTTGCCACTGGTAGTTTTTTCCAGATTCTTGCAATTGCATTGCTATCTTTAGAAGTATGTCTAATTTGGTGTCCATTTTCAAGGAATGCATATTCAAAGCGTCCACTACCAATATTAAAACTTTGTAATTGAATTTAAGGTTTCTGCTGAAGGATCAGTTGTATCCCTGGTCACCCCCTGAGGCCTCTTATCGTTCTCAGGGCAATCAAAACTTTGCCGTTACACATCTCTTGTTGGAGACTTAGTTTGTAACAGACCTTGATGCTCATGCACTCTCACCATGTCACTTCTAGCTGTATAAAAAAGCATATTTTCACCGTTTATCGAGCTGACTTCTGTAGTGCCATATGGTACTGCCTCTTCAGATTCGTTGTTGATCTTTTGAGTCCTCCCTGGGGGACGTTCAAACACCTCTGTGTTATTCATGTTGAGCCAGTTGTTGTGACACTGTACATGTGTATGCCCTTCTTGATCTAGAGCATCTACTGATTTAGTGTTTTCCTGATCATTTTTATGATCTGATAGTATTTCTCATAGACCAGTATTCTTCTGTACTGATTTTGGGCCTACTCTACTCTTTCTGGTTTTGCCATTCCTGCTTGTGCCGGTGGTTGACTTAAAGAGAAGATTTGTATTATGTACTTCAGCGTACACTGTGAGCTGCTTACATATGCATGGTTGATCTGGGTGCTGCTCTTGGTTGGCTAAGGTATCCCCAGCAATCACTATTGTTATTTCGGTTCCCGATATCGGTCTACGGCTTTCATGTAAGATATCCTCGGCAGATAGTACAATTTTCAAGTTATAGTCCAAATCACAGCCCCTCTGAAAACTTACACTTCCTATGTCACCCCCCAGTAACATTACCAGAGTTTAATGGTGGTTTTATGTTAGCTGACAGAAGAGACTTCGTAGGGGTTGCATACATCATTTCCCCAATAAAGAATCTTCGACTTGAGTGTGGGAGTTCGATACTTGGCTCACCTAGTTCACCTTCACTATGGTAATACCTCCTGATATGCAGGTTTGACCTTGCTGATTTAGTTACTCTGGTTGATATGGATGAAGTGCTTTTCCAATAGCTCTTTAGGAATATGTTAATGGCCAGCAACCCTTGTCGAAGACTGACTGGAGACTTTGAGGTCATTGTTCTGGATCTTGTCGCATAATGAATGATTTAAGACTTATCGCCCACATGTGATTTCTATTTGTGCTACACATTTCCAAATTCCATTTTCCAATTAGTATTCCATGTAATTAGTATTTTTAGGTTATGGTGAAGAAGATATGGGTCGTTCCCAGTGGTCTTGATCTGGGGCCTCTCGGTGGTTCCTGGTTATGAACTCCTCTCCCCTCTATTGGCACACTACCCCCACTGACCGAATAATCAGTTTGGGTTTGGTTGACCATGGAAGCTCACGCCAGAGTCCACAGCCACAGGCTGCACCAAGGCCGCCAGCCAAACCACCAGAGATTAATGGTGGTTTTATGTTAGCAGAAAGAGGAGACGTCTAAGTGGTTGCATATGTCATTTTCCCGAAAGAAGACTTTTTACTTGTTTGGAATTTTGATGGTTGGCTTACCTAGTTTACCTTCACTATGGTTGGCACTCTCTCTCCAACCCCCTCGCACACCTCACGCACACCTCACCAGCAGCAGCTCCCAGCAGTTGCCTGCAAGTTCTACCCCCCATCACCCCACTCCCGGTGAAAGCCCTGCCTCACCAGAAGCCTCCGCTGCTGTGATTCTGAAACCACAACAGGGGTTTGAGAAAGATTCCTGTCTCTCCTGGGGTACGAGTGCTTGATGGAGTGGGGGGGCTGACCGTCCAGCCAAAGGGTCATGGCACGAGCACCCTGGCTGCCTCTGCAGCCTCCCTTTCATGGCATAATTCCGGTGCTGCCTGCAGCTGCTGCTGATGTGGCTCCACTCCTCTCCTCAAGGCCAAAATCAATCAGGCCTGAATAGTTCTCACTGGGGTCAGGTTTGTAGGGGTGTGAAGGAGACGCCAGGCCACTCCATGCTGAACGGACTGGATGAGGAGCGGATCACAGCAAACATCACGTTCTCAGCTGCATTCTCGGCTGCGGTTTCGGCCTGTGCTGACCCTCGCTACTTGCTCCTGGAACTACGTTCCTCCCTCCTCCTTGCTCCTTCCTGCATCACGTCCAGAATGGCTAACGCAACACCTCCAGTGAACCTCTAGAGGATATTGTTAGGGTAAAAGAGGAAGTAGGGGATAGAATGCATGGTTGGGAGGGTTGAGTAGACCTTAAGAAGTATGCTTGGAGGGTGTGAGCATCTTGTTGGGGTCGGGATCAAAACCCCTGAGGCAGATTAGTGGGTGAAGAGCAGGGCCGGACTGGCCGTAGCGGGCCCCGGGCGTTTCCCAGGTGGGCCGCCAGGGTGGGGGCTGGTTTTGGGCCCCTGGGGGGCCGTTTTTGTTACAGGGGCGTTTTTGCAGCATAGATGCAATATCGGACCCTGTAACAAAATTGGCCGAACCCGGCCCTGGCAAAGAGCTCGGCCGCAACCCCAACCACCCGAGGGACCGGCCGAGCACTTTGCCAGGGCCGGTTTTGGTTCCCAGTCCGGCCCTGGTGAAGAGGGTGTTGAGGTGGGGTTGAGTTCAACTTGTGGGGTCGGGTAATGAGTTGGGGAAGACTCAGAAGAAGTTTGCAACGATTTTGGTCAAGTAATGAAAGGTATACATCTGTGGAATCAATCAGTATCTTACTATTGATGCAGATGGAGACGGTGATTGTTCCATTTAATAGTGATGAGAGAGAAATTTGCATCTTGCAGCCATGAGGAATGTTAGTAGAAGATGTAACATTGAATTTGTTGTAGGAAATGTTGGTCCAGGACGTAGTGTTACAGGTAAAAAAGATGAGGTCTGTCTTAAGCTTCCCATATCGGTCACTATGGTATCGATTGAAGAGGGTGTGTGGAATTTTTAGTGATTTCGGAGAGGATGTGGTTGGCCGAGGAGTCATGGAAGGGCAAGAAGTAACAGAAGACTGCAGGTTTCCATCAGTCTAGGGTTTGCTTCCTGTAACATCACCATCATATTTTAATGAAATATAGATGTTACATGTGTAAACATTTCTTGACATCAGATAATGCTAGCCAGCTAAGCCAAGAATATTTCCCTGCTTGCTCCAGAGATAGATTAACCCCTAGGTTTGTCATTGTACTTACTACAGAATTTGACCTGCATGTCTGTCTCATGCTACCTAAATGTTTGACACCTAGTGGAGCAGCCACTAGGTGTTGGTGCTGTATTGCAGTGGTGTGTTATGGCTAGGGCACAGGAGGTTCAAATGTGACAAGGCAAATGTTGTCTTGCCACTTCCATCCTCCTGCAAAAGAGCAATATGGTTGCAGTTAGGGCAGTCTATCAATTTGAATCATGGCAGACAAATGTTCATTATGCAGTGCACCAGTGCCATGTTGAAGCAGGTTGCACTGCTGTGAGCACCTCTCGCCCTAGCACGAAGTATCCTGCCAGTAACCAGGGCCTGTCTCAGGAGAAAATGTACGTACCCAATGGGATTGTAGAGTCTGGTATTATGAGAGATGACTCCTTGGCCGGACTGGCTACCGAACTTTTCGGTGGACTGGCAGGGTGGCGGGGGGAGGGAGGGTGAGGGATAAGGGGTTTGTTGCTGGGACATGCTGGTTCCAACTTGCAATGTTTCTAAATAAACAATGAAAAAGCAATGATTTTTAAAGCGCAATTAAAGCTACTTTGAAACCATGGTTTTTTCATTGTTTTTGAAGAACAAAATGCCTGGTAGCAAGTCCGGCCCTGGATGACTCACAGGATGTGCTGTGCTCCTGCTCCAGGTTTGTCCTGTGCGCAGTGGTCTGTTGCGGTCTGCTGCAGGAAGCAATGATTCCTTACAACAGCAGAGTAAAAGGTTTCCATTCCGCCATTAATCTGTGAATGGGCCTTCAACAGCAGCCAACAGCACCAACCATAACCCATCAGCAAACATATTAACACACTCACAGCAAATGCACTCAACTCATGTACTACAAACTAACCCTAACCACATTTCATTGTCTCAAAAACAACTACAAAACCCCACAACCCACGCATATACACTCTTCTACCCCGCCTGCACACAATGGCATCTTCACTCACCCACAAAACACCACTCTGTCCTACACCACTAACAAATCCACACATCACCATCACCAACACAACACGAAGCCACGTTGTACATAACTTTAATCCATTCAGACACACACTCCTTGTTCATACAAAGCACTAGCTCTACCCTCTACTTGCTCCTAACAGACCCCTTTCTGTCACCACCAAACCTATATTCAGCCCTACATCATTTCATCCACCAACACCATACTCCTCTTTTTACCAAAAACACACAATAAAACAATCCTCACACTCCACCCCACAACACATATGACTTCTTACAGCTATCACATCTAACACAAACACTTGTAACATACACTCTTTTCCAAAGTACATCACCACCCCCTTTACCATTCAACTTCCACTCACCAACAATACTTCACATACAAATCCTTCTCCGAAAACCAATACATCATCTCCTCTCACTACTCCACAAAAATAATACATAACACACCCACACCAGCACAACAAAATAACACACACGCACACTATTGCATAATACTTTCCATCACAAACTAGAAACATACACCCACTCCCACCCTCCTGACTACACAACTAATAGACATCCTTAACCATCTTTACTGCCAACATTTCTCTCTTCCTCCACACCTAACACAAATACACAAACACAACAATTCTCATTAAAACGCCTCTCATCCATTGCACAATTCAGAGCCTTACAACATGACCAACACGCTGCACCACCACCCCTAACTCATACACCTTCCACCTTAAACAGACACAAACAAAATGAACAACAACTCCATGTCTGTTACACTACAAGACTACTCTACAACAACAACACAGCTCACCAACTCACTCTCAAACACCATCTCCACCACCTACACTTGCACATGCAGACCCATCAAAATGCCTTCTAAGCCTGCTGGACGGGAATTCAATATAGAAAAGCAACACGATTGCTATCTTCATACAGCTAATACCAGCACTAATGACACACCTGCTACAAGTTAAAAAAAATACTGGTCACTCTTCTACAAAACCACCATCACCAGAACACAATCTCTAAACTGCCTACTAATAAATGCTTGATCACTCTCTAAAAACAAGCATCACATCTACAACCTACTCACTGACACACAACCCGACTTACTCTTCATAACTGAATCATGGTTGGGAGATGGCATGGCACCAGTGTTGCATGAAGCCGTTCCTCTAGGCTATCAGACTATCACATAAAATCATATAGGCAAAAGAGGAGGTGGACTAGCTGCTATAGTGAAGCAAACAATACATCTCACTAAAGCTGACAACGTTTCCATACCAGATTGTGAGGCCCTCTTCAACATATGCAACCCTACACCAACTTCCTCCTGTAACTTCCTTCTCCTTTACAGACCTCCACCTAGCAATGCAACATTCCCAGACATATTTCTAGACGCACTTTCAAACCTGATAACACTAGACTCCAACCTATGCATTCTGAGTGACCTCAACATTTGGCTTGACAAACCCAATATGGCCCATCCAAAAACCATTGTCACTGGCCTCGACACACTGACCCTATATCAGATCGTCCACAAACCCGCACTCAGCGCTGGACACATCCTAGATGTCATTTTTGCAAATCCAGAACTAGTTACCTTTCAAACGATTACTTCAGTCACATGGTCAGACTACCATTTGCTAGCTTTCCAACATAAAACACCACAAAGCAACATACCTAAAACCACCTTACATGCATCCACCTATCGATCTTAGAACAAATTCAAGTTTTAATACTTAGAAACACACCTAACATCCAACACAGTTCAAGACACAATACATTTAGTTAAAAAACTATATGAATGGCTACAGGAAGCTTTTGATATCCTAATACCACCAACAATAACAAAACAGGACAAAAGAAAACAGGCACCTTGGAGAAATACAAGACTAAAAGATAAAACAGCAATTTAGAAAGCTGCAACACACCTGGCTCAAAACAAAGAGCAATCAGACACACTTCACCTACAGAAACTCAACAGATCAAGTCAGCTATCAAAAAAGCTAAAGTAAAGTACTATTCAGACAGAATTCAAAATGCTAAATGTGCAAAATAAAGAATTTTACAAAATTTTACACAATTCTCATAGAATTTCGTAAACCTAAATGCATAGAAAGAACTGATCCCATTACTCAAGAATTCACGGACAAACTGGCAAATCATGTCCCAACCAAAGCAGACATGTTGGACTTCTATTTGAAACAAAGGAAAACCACCAGCACCAACCCATTTCCAAAAATACCCTCCAAGATTATTCAAACCCAGCCGTTCTGCCCTTGTCCACCTCAAATATTCAAGGACATTTTTCTAACTACTTCTGCTACCACACCAGTAAGAAGAATCATCAATAATTGCTTAACTATGGAATTCTTTCCATAAGACCTAAAAAAAGGCATACATACGCCCACTATTAAAGAAAACTAACCAGGACCTGCTCGACCGTGACAACCACAGATCGATTACAAATAGACCTTTCCTGGGAAAAGTGATAGTAGGCGCAGCATTCGCCCAGATGTCACAATTCATTGAAGATGACTCCATACTTTTCAACTTCCAAACAGAATTCAGTACAGAAAGAGGCACAGAATCAGCCCTCATCGCCATCTTGAATGGCCTTAAAAATACAGTAGACCACAACGGGGTTGCTGCACTACTTCTCTTGGACCTCTCAGCTGCCTTTGACACAGTTGACAATGACACTCTAATCCAAAGACTCTACGAAGCCGGCATAGAGAGGACTGCCCTCGCCTGGATCACATCCTACCTTCAAAACAGAACAAATGTCATCCATTCTCCACCTTTCTCATCCAAACCGTACTTCACAAAAGCAGGAGTCCCTCAAGGCTCTATCATCTCACCCATGCTGTTGAACATCATGAAGTCATTCCCGGCAATCAATGAATTTCAGTTCATATGCTATAACTATGCAGATGACACACAAATACTCCTTAAACTGCAAAGCCCCAAAGACATTGGAAACTCACAAATCTTCAGTTGCCTCAGAGCCGTTGATCAGTGAATGACATGGAGCTATCTCAAATTGAATGCTTCCAAAACGGAAATACTCACATGTGGTGATTGGAAAAATTATGACCCACTTTGCACCTGGCCTGACAACCTGGGGCCACGTCCTAAAATATCTTAGGAAGTAAGAAAGCTTGGAATTATCATGGACTCCAAGCTATCAATGAATGGCCAAGTGGACAAATTAGCAAGATCAAGCTTCATTACTATGAAAACTCTGCAATGCATCTTCCCCCACCTGGGATTTCCACACAAGGTCCAAGCCACTAACTCTCTTGTACTGTCTAAACTTGATTACGCCAATGGCTTCTACCACAGATCATCTTTATCAACTATGAAAAGACTACAACGGATTCAGAACTCTGCTGCCAGACTACTTCTACATGTAAAGCCACAAGCCCACATCTCCCGTGCCTTGAGGGCCCTATATTGGTTACCGGTTGCCAGAAGATCCACATTCAAGCTGGTTTGTATTTCCCACAAAGCAATAAATGGAACAGGACTACTTTTCATCAGGAAAAATCACAAAATACATTCAACAAAGGAACCTCCACGCCAGATTGGCACTTAACCTCAAAGTCCCACCATACAAAAAAAAAAGACTATAGGCGGCACATCTTTCTTTGTTCAGGCAGCCAAACTATGGAATTCATTAACTCCAAACATAAGACTCACAGATAACTATCTTATCTTCAGAAGACTACTCAAGAGTTGGCTCTTTCCCACATAACCACCATACTCAAACACAAATGTACAGCATATCCCTGTGTGTATATAAACATTTAATTTGATTATATGTATGTATCTAGATATGTGTATTAATTGATATAAATATGTATAATATGTACTTATGTATCTATATATTCATTAGTTTACTCCTACTGTAAAAAAAAAAACTTTGACTCTCTCCAATGCACTACCCTATATTTCTCCCTATACCTCTCTGAATTTATCCTCTAGCTCCACTCTCTGACTCATCCCAAACCTCATTCTACTACTATGATCTCCAAAATAGCCCTTTCTAGACTCTTCTCTCCACTATCCCTTCTTGGGTCATTCCAAACCTCATTTTAATACTATGATCTCCCAAACAACCCTTCTAAATTCTCCCCTCACCTATCCCTCCCTTGACTCATCCCAAAACTCATTTTACTACTATGATCTCCATAATCCATTTCTAGAGATTCTGTCCTCCTCCATCTATCCCTATACTCATCCCAAACCTCATCTTACTACTGTGATCTTCCAGTAAACACTTTCAGGACTCTTCCCTCGTCTATCCCCATTATCCTTTTCAATCCATCTAACAGACTCACATGTCCACTGCTCAAATTAACTCAAATTTCACTATACTAATCCACCACTAATCCTTCTTGGGTTCCAGAGTAGCGTGCTACTCGCCGAAAAGCGCTTCAACACCTCGTCAGGGGTAGTAAGCGCTATATAAATGCAATTACAATACAATACAATGAGTCGCATTTCTGCTCCTTTGTGGACTTGGCTAATTGTTGTATGTTGCTGAATACCTATGCCTCTCCTTGAAATCCCCTGCACAGCTCAACGGGGCTCCCTTCTGGCAGTTCCAGCACTTGCTAGGGATCCTGTGTGTCTCTGAGGCTCTTTTTGGTAATGCCCGATAAGGCACCCTGGCTGCTTTTGCAGTAAAACATGTAGAATTTGTTTTAAAAGTGAGTTTTACTCTGGCAATATTATGAGGGCTGCCCTTAGCCAGGCCTGGTGGTATGTGCAGCTGACATTGATGTCTCTATACGCCATGATGGTACCTACTGCTGCAGTTCTGGAGGCTTTTGCAGCACTAGAATGTCCAAAGCTTTTAGATTCTAATAGCTGTTGTCTCTCAATTGGAATACACAGTGCATTTTATAGTGATTCCCTGCTTTTGTAAATCTTTGAAAAACACTTAGACCCACTTACAGAAGCCACCATGTTATCTACAGTGGGGGTGTTGTGTTATAGAATGACATGAAACTATCAACCTTGGGTTCACTGAGGATGACTTTAATGTTGCACTTGATTTATGGACATTGGACCTCAAATCCCTAACCTGTGATTCACTTCAAGGGCAAATTGTATGTGGAAGATGGTTCTTGTATCACCCCTTCTGATTCTTATATAGTGTAGGGGCTTGTTTGAGAACCAGGGGCCAGATGTACATACCTATAGAATAACGATTCCCAATTGGCGTTTTTTCCAGAATAGCTATTTGGTAATCAGTATTTTTAATGTATGAAATGTTTATTCCTTAAAGATTCCTAACGGGCTGCAAATCGACCAACCTCATGAATATTAATGAGGTAGGTCACAATTTGTGACCCATGTGGAATCGCAGCCATCATAGGGATAATGGCCTGCTGAGGTCAGCAGACCACCATGTCCTATTAAAACAATCTTTTTTTTTAAGGCAGGCTGTTTTCCTTAAAAAAAAAAACGGGATGCATTTAAAAAGAAAAAAATTAAACTTAGAATTTTCATTTTTTAAGAGTACGCAATGGGGATCCCATTTATGAATGGGTTACTACCACTTTTAACATGGTGGTAAATTTTTATTGTTTCGAAGCTGGAATTCGGTTGCAAAACAGTAATACCTACCATATTGATTAGATATTTGGATGGATGTCCAAAATACTCCCCTTCCAAATACTGAATCACAAATGCAAATTGTGAATCAGTAACAAGTTACTGAATCGCATTTTGCATTATGTACATTTGAAAAAGAAATTTCAGGTCGCAAACGGCCTGATTCAAAGAATCAGACTGTTTGCGACCGGAAAAATGCTTTGTACATCGGGCACCAAGTCTTTTGCGTATTTGTCTCAGAGTTGTGTCAAGACTATCAGGAGATCATATCAATTATCATGTCCTCGCTGCAAGGTGCATCTCTTACAAAAGGTGGACTCTAGTCATCCAATGATTATTAAATATGCTTGACCA
This sequence comes from Calotriton arnoldi, assembly GCA_963921515.1. Classification (NCBI taxonomy): domain Eukaryota; kingdom Metazoa; phylum Chordata; class Amphibia; order Caudata; family Salamandridae; genus Calotriton; species Calotriton arnoldi. The sequence continues at coordinate 133,426 of CAWUFW010015504.1, read as the reverse complement.
TTTTGCTCACCATTTTATTATTGTGTGATATATATATATGACTGTTTCATAAATCTGATCAGAAGGATCTAAGTGGTAATCTGGGATCTCAACTCGAATACATTTATCAGTTTGTCTCCTTACCGGAACTTTTTGGACATTCTTATGACTACTGTGACAGGTTGCTCTCTTTAGAGGTTAGAAGCATTGCATTTGGTGTTGCAGATGTGTTTTTTTTAAATGTACATGGGTACAGGGAGGTTTTTATAATGGAGCTGCTGCTAAGCAGAACTTTTTCTTTCCCTGAAAAAATGTATATATTTACATAATTTACATAATTGTTGGTGTCCAAGGGGCCTGAGAACTACAATGCGCATAATCCCCTGCCACAGGTGGGGGGAGAGGATCAGAGGAGGTGGGGCAAGCAGCTCTATATAGCATGAGCATTGCTTTCACTGCACTGGGCGCGCCTCGGCAAAGATCAGGCCAAGACGGGTCCATCTGAGACCGAACGAGGCAGGGCTGGACCACCCCCTTGATATTTACTTTGTTATGATCCATAAACCAAGAAGAAATGTTAAGCAGAATGGGAAAGAGGAAACTAACCATGAGTTCAAAATGGAAGAATAAATCAGTAAGTGCCTCAATAACTAATTTTGTAACAAACGCAATGGGTATAATTAATACAGACATTGAGTGCTTAGAGTAAAGGTTAGAACTTACCCAGCGTACTGTTAAAGAGGAGGTTAATAAGTTACCTAAGGGGATGGTATCTGGAAAGGGACAGACTTTGGTAACTGTGGGCCGTCAAACGCAGTCCTAAGAGCCACAAGTGATCCTTATATCTGATAGAGACATCTAGCCGCAGATTCCTTAACTTTGAATTCTCCCCAGGCGCCAGACTGGATCTGGAAATGTTTTCAGCAGTACCTCTGCGCGCCAGGGGACGGTGTCGTACGGCACCGCGGTGACGTCGTCTCTGGATATGATGTCAGTGGGCCATATAAGTCCCCTCTGGCACTCGGACATCAGTTTCTTCTTTTCCGCGCTGCTACGCGGATCCGGAGAAGCGGTTCCTCCGGCCTTCTATTTTTGGCCTACTTCGATGCGTTTTTGCATCTGGGAACAGTGTGCCTATGCCTTCGGGTTTTAAGACGTGCGAGACCAGTACTCGACAGATGTCAGCTACTGATCCGCAATCCATCTGTATGTGGTGTTTAGGAGATCACCATGACTCCAGGAGTGCGATGCCTGTAAGAGGTGAAGCCTAATTCCTTGCAGGAAAGGCGAATGATGTTGCTGACGGTGGTTCTCCCGATCAGAGTCGAGGCGACGTCGATCTCCTTCCCGCTCTGAAGTTCCTGCGCGAGGCCGTTCAAGGAGCCGTTCCCATGGGTGTCGCTCGTCCAAGTTGCGGAAATCCCATCGGAAGGGATCAAGGTCACGGAGGTATTCTGCCTCATGAAGTCGTGACGTCGTTGTTGGTTCCTCCCATTCCTTACCGGAGGATGTGGCGCAGGAGTCGACCCCGAGCCTCCCCCCATATCCTGGAGCCAGGGCGACCTTGACCCAGATGCAGGCATATTTGCATGCTCTGCAATCCTTCTGTGGGTCTACACCTCCTCCTGGTGCGCCTTAGGGCCCCAAAGAGGTTGGAGGGACTCTGATCGGGAGCATGCTGGCGGGTTCGCCCTGAGTGCCAGTCGAGTACCTAGGCTCTATACCTGGAGTCATTACGACGTCGGTACACAGCCCGGTGTGGCTTCCCGTTGTGATGTCGGTGGCATCAGATGAGGTGGTCACGACGCCGCCGCGATGCCGGAGGCACCATTCATGGTGCACGTCGATACGACGTCGCCCCAACGTCAGTCGGCGCCGGGGACGCCGCTTATAGCCACTGCAGTTCCTGCACCTTCTCCTTTACAATTTGAGGATGAGGCTGGTTATGTTGCTACTTCTCCAGTATTGTAAGAAGACTCTGCAGACACTGGTGACGTTGAACACTTGGTTGGTCTTGGACAGCCTCAGGTAGGAGGTTCTTTGGTGGCATTTGGTGGAGATAGTAGTCTGCTACCGTCTCCTAATTATGATCTGCTTTCTCTGCCACGAATGGCGATAGAGGCTAGTGCAACTTTTGCTGAGGCAATTAATAGAGCTGCTGGAATACTAAAATTACAGCTTCTGTCAGTGACTTTGTCATCTGATCCATAATTGGATCTGCTTCATCAGGGTGTCACAGGTGTTGAACCTTTATTACCTTATGGAGAGTCTCTGTACCACATTCTTCTGGGTACTTGGGTGTCGGGTATCTTTGTTGATCGTTCCATTTCGCATCGTCATCGTCCTGCTCCGGGCGACCCTGCTTGTCTTTCTTGACACCCTACTGCTAAAGGATTTGTTGTGCAAACTGCTACAACTTTGCCAAGTTTGGAGGTTTCTCCTGTGCTTCCACCAGGTAGAGAGTCTAGGTGGTTGGAGATGTGTGGCCGGAATATCTTTGCATTGACTAGTTTGGCCTTAAGGTTGTTGAACACATCTTGTGTCTTAGGAAGGGGTTCCTATACTTTGTGGGACTCTGTCAACCAACTGCTTCCTTCCCTTCCTGAAGGGGTCACGGCTGAACTCTCTCAGCTTGTGCAGGATGGCAAAGTTTAATATTAAATCTGCGATGGACACAACAGATTCTATTGGCAGAGCTATAGCTAGATCTATTGCTCTCCGTAGACACGCTTGGTTGCGTGAGTCGAGATTTCCTGATAATGTTCGGGAGAGTTTGAAAGACTTGCCCTTTGATGGAGCCTGTTTATTTGACAGCCATGCTGATTCTGCGATACAACGCCTCATAGCTGGCCATTTGTAATTTGACCTTTTCAGGTCTTTCATTTATTTCTTATGTATCCATGGCTGTGGTTCTTATGCTTAAGGATTATCTCCTACAGCTGCTATGTCTTGTAGTGTTGAAGTGTTGTGTTGAAGTGTTAAGTTGAAGTGAGACTTTTTTAATCTCCGGATGGTATTTACAGCTGTGTAGCTGGTTTTTTCTTTCGTTTTACTCTGATGAAGAGCCTAGTCTCAAGAGGTTATGCTCCTTATTGGGTATGTGACTTACTCTACGTGGAGTATTGATTTGCTATTGTATAGCTCTTCAGACATTCTACTTTTGTAGTCTATTTCTGTACTATAGATCTCTCTGATATATAGCTTAGTCCTTCTTGGACTTCGTTTTATGTTCTCTTAAGGACTATGGTAGTGAGCTAATAACCCCCATTTTCCTCTTGTGATACCCTCTCGAGGGGTTCTGTTACATTTATACGCTTCTATGTTTTTTTCTTAACCAGTGTATTCAGTGCAGTTTGTTTTCTCTTCTTGAGCGGACTACGTATTTATTATAAGTGCTTCAATTCTTTGAAGAGATTGAGCAAGTTGGAGCGTTGCTCTAGTTCAGAGTATTTACTTTGCATGCTTTTGGATGCTATTTGCTTGTGAGTTCTTCCTTTAGGGTAAAGGAACAGTGTCTAGTGTAGACATGAATATTTCCTCAAATGCAGGCAATCCCTATCTCTGCTCCACTTTGTGGTGTGGTAAGTTGGCAGCCAAAGGTTTGTGATGCAAGAGTTGGTCCAACTTGTCTCAAGACCAACATTTATTTGGTTGGCAATCATCCATGAAAGTCTTGGAGACTATTTTATAATAGGCTTTTCTTTGTACTATGATGTTTTTGATATACGTGGTTCTGTCTGATACACATTTCCTGTCTTCTGGAGAGGATGTGCTTGTTACTTTCAGCATTTCTCATCTCGTGAGGAATCATGACTGTTGTTTCTTGTGGTGTCAATTCTGTAGGCCACCATTTGACAGACAGCATTTTCTTCTGGCAAGTAACCTACTGTGTTGTTTTGGTGATGTAATACCCCCTTTTCTCTCTGGGTCGTGTATTTTTGCCAACCTCTCATTTCAGAGTGGTTTTTTGGTATACGGTGTATACGTGATAAATTGTGCTACTGTGTTTCATATATTGTCTTGTATCACAGGTGTCGTATGTACCTGTTGACAAAGATTTATTTTATAAGATATTTGGAACTGCACTTTTAGGTGCGTTACCTTTTTCAATATTATTTGAAAGCGCTTTTTGGAACTGGTTTCTCAGTTCTAGTTAGTTCTTATGTATACAGAGTATACATGACTGTATTATATATGTTACACATATTTGTCTTTTAAAAAAACAAAAAAAACAAAAGGAGAAAAGAAAAAGGTTTTAATAAAAGATGCAGTCGATTTTTCTTTTTTCGCTTGCCTGTTGTTTGAGCTTATTCAGGGTTTGAAATTGTGTTCAGTATGTCGGGCTATGGCATTGAAGGCCATACGGAGGCAAGCTTTATACGTTCTTGCGTTCTGGCAGTAGTTATTGGCCAGTGAAATTCTGTGAATTGCTGAGTCAATCGGAGTATCTGGTGACACATTTATGTTTGTATATATATATTTATGTCTATATATGAATCTTTGTGGTAAGATGTTATGTAATTGGTGCATAGGATGAATATGAATATTCATTTTTCTAAAGTAAATTATTTAATCCAAGGAGGTATTGCCATTCATCTTTCCCTTGTGGAAATTAGTTCTGAAAGTCCTGTTTTGGGATTTTATCAGGACAGTTATTTCTCTGAATCTTTATTGCTATGAACAATGCAGATTATATGACTTTTATCATGCAGTTGACCCTTTTTGGTCATCAAGTTTTCTTGCCCCTTTTGGGGACAGGGTTTAATGTCTGTCTTCAGAAAGATGGTTCTTCAGGGATTTTTAACCTTTTCCCTCCAAGGGCCGATTCTCTCGGACCTGTAATATTGGTTTTTATTTATATGTTCTCTGACAATGATCATAGATTCTATTAAGAGCCAAGCTCTTGTTCTGCTATTCCTACATACATTTGGTTGGTTGTTAGTTTTGACTGGCTAGTTCTCTTTGAGAACTTTTGTAGGATTAGTTCGCAGACCCTCCTCCATTGGGGTATAGCTATGGTATTTAATTAAAAGTTAAGGAATCTGCGGCTAGATGTCTCTATCATATGTAAAAGTTACTTACCTTCGGTAACGCTATATCTGGTAGAGACACAGTCTAGCCGCAGATTCCTTAACGCCCTGCTCATCCTCCCCGCTCTGCAAATGACCTTTGAGGTAAAAGTTATTCCCTTTCAGTACTGGGTTTATATACCAGTGATCACTATCTCAATCTATGTTGGGGCTAAACAAACCGTTTGTCCTGGCCACTTAGTTTTTGTTTAGATGTTGCAACACCATCCATTTCCAAATGTGTGTGGTTGGTAGAGTGGGGGTGGGTTTTCTATTTCACTCTGGATGACACACCAGTGAGCTGTGTTAATTTATTTGTTCTTTCTATGAAAGTCTTCTTGGTGTCATCATACCTTGACATTGGTACTGTCACTATATCACGTAATGGTGTGGTTCAACAAACAGCCTAGTGTTGTTGTTGTAGGTTGTATTTGGCTATTGCCGTACGGTTCATTACCGTTGATGAATGGTCTGTAGAGTGGATGGTCTCTTCCCTCATATGGGGGTTATTCACTAGGGCGCAGGGTTTCATGTAGCCCTGTGTTCCGTTAATTTTATTGGAGGTTTCTTTAAAATCCGTGTCTGGTATTAACATACCATTTGATGTTTGTTCTTTATTTTTCAAAGATTTTTGCTCTTTTTTGGCACACTGTTTCCACAACCAGTTTCTGTAGTGGCTCTGCTTTTTGGCGCAGAATGTTTCACAGAAGAAACTGACGTCCGCGTGCCGGAGGGGACTTATATGGCTCCACTGACGTCATATGCGGAGACGACGTCACCGCGGAGCCATACAACGTCGTCCCCCGGCACGCAGAGGTACTCCAGAAAAAATTTCCAGATCCAGTCTGGCGCCTGGGGAGAATTCAAAGTTAAGAAATCTGCGGCTAGACTGTGACCAGATATAGCGTTACCGAAGTAAGTAACTTTTACGTTATGACAGATGAATTACTTTGTAATATTAGTACCTCTCCATGGAAGCTTGCCAACTCATTACTTTTAAAAAACAGAAAAAAGTGTCCCTTCGAGGGAAACATCAAACAACAAAACAGGCATCTGCCCAGACAAAGTGTTGAAATGATTGGTCAACAGAGCTTTGCCCACAGTGGGAGAAAACTCGTCTGACAGAGTAAGTACCATCTTTTAACTTGGACAGTTGCATGATATGCATAGAAGAGTCCCTTAAATCAATGATTATATCTGTCATGAATAAGTTACAATTAACAGTATATTGTAGGTAACTTTTCTGAGTGTATAACAAGATTAGGTCATATAACTACTGAGGATAAAACTGAAGAATGCCCAAATTGTATACAAAAGTGACTAGGAACCTGGTTGCATTTGATTTAGTCAGCTCCAGTGGACATAAAATAACACAATGTAAAAAAGACACAAGGGGGAACTGTAAAGAAGATGAAAGTTGATCAAAGGCGGCCCACTTAAAGACAAGAGGAACACTGCAGCAGTGGCGGCAGTTATCATAGCAAAGTGGTGAGGTGGGGGGAAGGAGGTGAAAAAAATAATAATTAAAAATAAAACCACTTACCTACCTCTCGCCGCATCAGTGACTCAATGCTCTTCTGCTGCTGCACGGCACAGGCTCCCAGGCAGCAAATCCTGACGCTACTCTCATGTTTGAAAGCAGCATCAGGATTGGCCTGAACGCTGTGAATTTGCGCTCCCAGGGAGACTGGGAGCCTGTGCTTTAATGTCTCCTATGCAGCTCGGGTTGGAGACAGCTCAGTGCGCATGTGTGTTTGGCTGGCCAAATTCGGTCAGCCAAACCCACATGGGCACTGACAACAGTGCTGCGCACCACTCCTCCTTCAGCCTCACAGCCGGTCATCGTCTGCCCCCCCTCTAAGACTCGTTCATGCTGAAAAATAAAATGATAATAAACCTGTGTATCGTTTTATTTTTTGAGTTTTGGCTCTGCTAGCAGGGGGGGCTGACGCTCCTCCGCTACTGCTGCACTGCAGCTTCATCAGAAAATGATACTAATCACGCTAATACGTCGCTGCAGTTGCCACCCAAAGCTATCCCTTATGTCCTTATTATACTTACACATATAAATATATATATATATATGTGTGTGTGTCTGTATGTGTGTGTGTATATATATTCACTGAGAAAACCAAAGGTTACAGGGACGTTATAGTTAGGGTCAGATTTCACTCATACAAAACCAGTGAAATTCAGCAGTTATAGTTACCTGAGCTAACTATAACTAACGCCCCCACAATGCACTGCTTATGACCTCACATAATCCAACACTCATGACGTGGTCAGTGACATCACTGATTAAATCACTGTCATCTCAAATTACATCACTGATGACACCATCCAGTGAGTGTAAGTATTTTGTAAGAGTTTGATTGTTAAACATATATACTAAGGTACTTCAAAACTTAAAGTAGTATACTAGGTGTACTACTAATGAGTGATACTACTTTTAATTAAGGCTCCCTGTTTTCTGTTTTTACTGATTTTTACAGATAAATACAGACATAAAACCATTTATTTTCTTGTCTGTATTTATTTTTAAATGTGGATAAAAACGAAAATTTGGTGCTTTTTGAGTGATTCTAAATACACTTTCCCATGACTGCCAGACAATAACTGTGTGGATTGATAGGTAAGGGGGTTAAAAAAAACAGAATTTTAGTAAAGAGGCTTAACCAGCAGTAGATATGCACAAGGCTGATACTGAAATGTGTATATTTTCATATAAGTGCATTGATTTATCTTCTGCAGGTGTTCATATCTCTGAAAACTGTCAGGCATTCAAGCGTGACTGCATATTTATTGGTTAAATAAATGTGGAAATATACCAGTTTCAGCTTTATTTTTTTCAGAAAACCCATAATAAATATGGATAAATACAGATAAAGTTAACAAAAAATAAATATGGATAAATACAGATGGAAATGTCAAAAAAATAAATACCATAAAACCGGAAGCCCTTCTTTTAATATATATCATGTGAGTGGCTATGTGACTCTATGTATCCTTGTGCGTATGGGTGTGTGAGTGGCTGTATCGGTGTATAAGTGGTTGCGTGAGTAGCTGTGTGGGTGAGTGAGATGCTGTGTGAGTGACTGTATTGGTGAGTGAGTGGGTGTGTCAGTGGCTGTATGGGTGGGTGAGTGACGGTGAAAGTGGCTCTATCAGTGGGTAAGTGGGTGTATAGTGACTATATGGGTGAGTGAATGGGTGTCTGAATGGCTGTATGAGTTAGTGACTGGGTGTGTAAGTGGCTGTATGGGTGAATAAGTGGCTGTTTGAGTAGGTGTTTCTTTAAGTGATTTTGTGTGTGAGTGACTGTATTGGAAAGTGAGTGTCTGTGTGAATGGCTGTATGGGTATGTGTGAGTGCTTGTATGGATGTGTGAATGGGTATGTAAGTGGTTGTGTGAGTGAGTGTATGAGGGCTTGTATGGGTGAGTGAGTGGCTGTGTTAAGAGGCTGATTGGGTGAGTGAGTGGGTGACTATGTAGGTAAATAAGTGGGTGTGTGAGTAGCTGTATGGGTGAGTGTGTGATTATGTGGCTGGCTGTATGGGTGAGTGACTGGTTGTATGAGTGGCTATATGGGTGAGTGAATGGTTGTGTGAGTGGGTGTACAAGTGAGTGAGTGGGTGTGTGAGTGAGTGACTATGGAGGAGTGAGTGGGTGTGTGAGTACTGGTATAGGTCTGTGAATGGGTATGTTAATGGTTGTATGGGTCTGTGAGTGGCGTACAAGAGGTTGTATGGGGGTGTGAGTAGGTGTGTGAGTGGTTCTGTGGATGATGTCATCCATGATGTCATCAGTGATGTCACTGACCGTGTCTGAGTGATGTAATATGTAAGGTCATAAGCAGTGCGTTGCGGGGGCGTAAGTTATAGTTAGCTCAGGGAACTATAACTGCCGAATTTCACTGGTTTTGTATGAGTGAAATCTGACCCTAACTATAACGTCCCTGTAACCTTTCGGTCTTTTTCAGTGAATTTCTAAGGTTTTTTAAAAGCAAATTCCTAACTATAACGTCCCTGTAACCTTTGGTTTTGTTCAGTGAATTTCTAAGGTTTTTTAAATTGTGGTCATGTTTGCAGAGTGGTGGAGAAAGGGGTCTGGGCCTCGGACCAGCTCTTAGGAATTCTGATGTGTAGGGCTTACAGGAGGGCTTCTTGGTCCCCAAGGTCCCTCAAGATTAAAGTGGACTTCATCCCCTAACCAGTAGTGCACCACGAGCCACATTTGCAGAGTGGTGGAGAAAGAGGGCTTGGCCTCCGAAGACCTCTTAGCAATCCCGCTGTGTGCGTGCTTTACCTCGTTGGACTTAATACTGAATACCGGCACACTCATCCGGTCAGCGAGCCTCCCTCCATGGGTCTCCGGTTCCCGGAAGGAGCTTCTTGTTTTGGATATAATATATATATCTATATATATATTACCTACTGGCAGTAGCCAGTAGGTAGTTATAGTTAGCACCTAGTTTCCATAGGAAAAGCGTTTTTTGATTTGCTAATAACTTTGGCGCCGTTTGACGAATCTTCACGAAATTTTCAAAACTAATTGTTCACTCAGGTTAGCTCCTGTCTTGAAAGTTTCGGGGTGATTCATCAAGGGGAGGCCGAGAAAAAATAGGGGTCCCAAAACGTGTTTTCTCCATGTTAATTTCCGTAGGAAACTTTAGACACAGCTACAGCCTGAACTGTTGAACGGAATTACACCAAATTTGGCAGAGAGATAGCTCTTGGTCCAGAAAGCACGCTTTTCTAAAATGGTGTAATTCCGTTCAGTAGTTTTTGAGATTTTTAAAGATTTACAGATATCGATATTTGAGAATTGTGAGATCTGATTGGCTGAGCCCTCCGAGCACGAGCTTGCCTCTGATTGGTTGCCAACACTTCAAACCAGGAAGTGTTGGCAGCCATCTTCTGCTTCACACCGAGGGAGAAGGAAAAAGGTGAGAGAAACATACAAAAACAAGAAAAGGGGGCAGGGTAAAAACACCCTGACCCCCCAGACCCAAAAAAAGCATTTTTTTTTTTTTACAATTTTCGCCGGGTCGCGCTGGTTGCGCGAACCCGTCTAAAATGAAAAAAAAATGAAGCGCAGTCTCCCGTGCTTCGTTTTTTAAAGCACCCGGGTGGGCCAGGTCCCGGGGGCAATCCTGCATTTTTTAGCGGGGGCCCACGGGGGCCCCCGCAGCCCCGGGGACCGCCACCTCCCGGGGCTTTATATTTTATGCACAGGGGCACGCGGCCCCCCCGCAGCCCTGGGGACCGCCACCTCCCCGGGGCTTTATTTGAATAGGGTGGGGGGGCCTTGTGGGCCCCCCCAAGCTACGGGGACCGCCACCTCTCCGGGGCTTCATTAATATACCATCGGGGGGCCTCGGGCCCCCAAGACCCGGGGACCGCCACCTCCTGGGGCTTTATTTAAGTAGGGTGGGGGGCCTCACAGGCCCCCCCAAGCCCCGGGGACCGCCACCTCCCCGGGGGCTTCATTAATATACCATCAGGGGGCCTCACGGGCCCCCCAAGCCCCAGGGACCGCCACCTCCCCGGGGCTAAAATAAATAATAAATAAAGTGTGTGGGGGGGCTCGAGCCCCCCCACACTGCCCCGGGGACAACCACCTCCCCGGGGCACTGTTTATTCAAATGCAGGGGTCCGTTACGGACCCCCGGGGACCACCACCTCCCCGGGGCTATGGAAATGAAGGGAGGGGGGCCGCGCGGTCCCCCTCCAGGAGCCCTTGATGGCCCTGGGACCGCCATCCCCCAGGGCCGGCTCCTGCAATGTCCTGGGGTGCCCACCCCGGACATTGCTGTTTGCTATGGCAGGGCGGGAGCTGTCATAGCAAACTCCTGCTTTGCTTCATTGAAGCGAGAGCAGGAAAACCTGCTCTCGCTTCAATGAAGCAAAGCAGGATTGCTTTTGAGCAAGGGGAGCTGCATGTCAGCAGCTTCCCGAGCTCAAAAGCAATGCCGGCTCCCGCAGGAGGCGGGGAGCCGGCGGGACCGTGGGGGCATTGGGGCTCCCCCCACGGTCCCCAACGGTGAGGCCAGGCCCCGGGGGATGGGGTCCCCGCGGCCAGAAGTGGCCTGGGAGGGGGGCCCTCCCCAATAATATATATATATATTTTTTTTTTAAACGGAAAGGCCGGCCCTGGGGGATGGGGGCCCGGGGCCATAATTGGCCTTAGGAGGGGGGCCACGCAGCCCCCCTCCAAATATAAATTTAAAAAAATTTAAATTCTGGCCATGCCCCGGGGGATGGAGTCCCCGGGGCCTAAATTGGCCTCGGGAGGGGGGCCACGCGGCCCCCTTCCCGTTTAAAAAAAATAATTTTGATAAAAAGGGGTCAGTCCCAGGGGGATGGGGTCCCCAGGGCCCCAAAAATGATAAAAAAGGGGAGCCACACAGCCCCCTTCAAAAAAAAAAAATATTTAAAAATGACGGCACCTCGCCGGAGGCCCCGCCCCCTCCCTGCACCACTCTGCAAACACGCCCCCTGGTGCGTTGTAAGTTGGGGAATTAATTCCCCTTGAATACTGAGGGTCCCTGGGGGCGAACTAGCGCACCAGGTACCTCCAAAAAGCGCCACAGAGCTGGATTGCAGAGAGGTAGTCCCAGGCCATGCCCCTTTTTACACCACTCTGCAAACACGCCTCTTGGTGCACTGCTGGTGGGGCGATGAGGTCCTCTTGTGTCCTGAGGACCTCAGGACACAAGTGGACTTCATCCTCCGAGCAGCAATGCGCCAGGAGCCGCGTTTGCAGAGTGGTGTAAAAAGGGGCATGGCCTAGGACCAACTCTCTGCAATCCAGCTCTGTGGTGCTTACTGGAGGTACCTGGTGGGCTAGTTCAGCCCCAGGACCCTCAGTATTCAAGGAAGTGAATTCCCAACTTACACGCGCCAGGGGCCAGTTTACAGAGTGGTGGAGAAAGGGGTGTGGCCTGGTATGAGAAGTTAGCAATCCTGCTGTGTGGGACTTACTGGAGGTAATAGGAGGGGTAGTTGGCCCCCAAGGTTGACGTTGGGGGCTAACTACCCTCCTGTTACCTCCAGTAAATCCACACAGTGGGATTGCTAAGAGGTGTTCGGAGGCCACGCTCACCTTTCTCCACCACTCTGCAAACGCGACTGCTATGTTATAGTTTCAAATTAGCATTTAAATAACCTTTGAAATTCACTGAAAAAAACATAGGTTTTAGGGACGTTATATTTAGAAATTAGCATTTAAAAAACCTTGGAAATTCACCAAAAAAACCATAGGTTTCAGGGCCGTTATAGTTAGAAATTAGCATTTGAAAAACCTTAGAAATTCACAAAAAAAAGCATAGGTTTCAGGGACGTTATAGTTGGTTGTACATTTCACTCGTATAAAACCAGAGAAATTCGACTGTTATAGTTAGCAGAGCTAACTATAACTCGCGCCCCCGCAATGCACTGCTGATGACGTCACATATTACATCACTCATGACATGCTCAGTGACATCACTCATGACATCACTGATGACATCTCAAATGACATCACTGATGACATCATCCAGTGACTGAGTGTTTCTAAAAATTTCAAAAACGTTACATCTATATATGTCAAGGTATATTGAAGAATGATTGGTCGTCTGAGAACCTGTATGGGTGCTTGAGTGTCTATGTGGGTGGGGTGGTGTATGACTCCCTGCATGGATGGATTAAATATTTCCCAGCTCCATTACGCCTGAAACAGAAAAACTAGTTGCACTCCGGATTCAGACATTGTTCACTAATTATTATATCAAGCAGAGTCCAGCTGCCTGAGTTTTTGCACCACCGGAATAAAACAAAGAGCTTTGTATCGCCCATCAACCTGAACCAACTGGAGCTACTATTTATCTGGGTGATGGCTGCCACCGCCGATAGCACAGCAGTGGAGTAAACCCCCCTCCCCTCGACTTGAATGATGCAGAAATCCGAGGGTGACCATTACCTAATCAACAGCCCAGTGGGCCATCAAGAGGGGAAATGTTACAAAAAAGAAATTGCGGTCACAGGCAGGTTTGTTTGCTTTGGAAAATTTGGATGAATGATGCAAAAACGGAACAATGTGGTTGGCAACAAGAGGGTAATTGGAAAGGAGTAACACAAGTCTGGCAGCAACTTGTAAACAAGGGAGGCAAAGCACAATAGCCCACCGGTGGGCTGCGCATCTGAAAAAAAGAGAATAAAACTGTGGAAATGGCAATATGCAAAGTGTTAAAACAATGAAATATGTGACTACAAATACCAGCATGCATTATGATGAAAAGAGATGGGAACATGGAAATAAAAGAAACATTTACAGTTGGCCATAAAAAGCGAAGCATGACTTTTACCATCAACTCGTGATCAAGGTCCAGGGGGACTGAAACATGTTGAGTGTGTTAAACTGCCAAGTCAGCTTGATACCATAAATAGAGAACAATGTCTGAATCGGGAGACTGGCTCATTTTTCCTTTAGAGGCGTAATGGAGCTGGGAAACATATATAGACCGTGGAGGTCGAAACGCGTCAGCCGTGTGATTAAAAATGTTATGGAATTAATCCTTGGGAGTGCGAGTCATCTTTCCTGTGCAGGATGTAAAAAAATGTATGTGTGCTTTTTAAATAAAAACATCATCATAGACATAGAAAACAAACATTAACATACTTAAACTTTCCAATGTGCACATAAATTATGTAAAAGAAAAAAACATGGGGGCGTGGCCAGCCATCATGGCCGCTTCGACGTGAATCCGATTGGCTCCATCCCAGGCCCCGTACAACAAGGCACACAGAGGGTACCAATCGGCCCGATGACCCCAGCCAAAGCCTCGCACAAGTGAAGAGAGGTCCCGGAGTGCGGCTGGGACCCTCTGGCAGTGACAGACGGCAATAGATTGAGGGGTGAAAAGAGCGAGCGCGTCTCACCACGGGACAACGCAAAATGGCGGCGGGGCGCCGCGGAAGCTAACGGCCGCTCAGAAGCTGAGGAAGCGCCAAGGATACGCTGGTACTGAGCCCTGAGGCTGGCGCGGGGGTGAATGCTAGGAGCACCCCCCAGGAGCAGTTTCCCGGCGGCACCACGAGTCAGCTCCGAGCCCGGAGCATAAAGTCAACAACACTCGTGTGGAGGGGAATCCAGTCCATAGCAGAGTTACGGGGGACTATAGCCCGTCAGAGAAATAAGAGGGGAACTCCCCATGTCCGAAACAGCTGCGGGGGGCTCCCGATCAGACGCCTGACCCCCGGCCAGTCTCTGCCTGACCTCAAAATGGCGCCGTCTCCCTGCAACAAGATGCCACTCGGCTGCACATTGCCTCAATCTTCCAGCCCGAGCCTAAGGTGAGCCCCAGCAGCAGCGGGCGTGGTTTCCTCACCGGGGGCCCCAAAGCCAGAGACACTGTAACCAGGATACCTCACTGCATAGGTCCCTGCGGGTTAGAAGCGACTCCCGAGGGTCGGAAGAGACACTGTTTCTGGTGAACACGTAGGCCCAGAAGAGTTGCTCAGCAGGCGGTTAGACGCGGTCCATGGGAGTCCCCATCAGCGGGGAAGGCCCCAGGCGGCAGTTCCTTCAACCCCCATATGCCGCCCAAAAAAGTTGCGGCCAACAAAGTCTCCAACTACTTTGCCCAGACGGGCACAACTCCAGCCAAGGAAGGAGACAAACAGGAGGGAGACAACATGGCGCTCACCCGCCAAGATTTTTTAGCATCCCTCCGGGACTTTAAAAAGGAATTAAGAGAAGACATCAAGGCAGACATGGATGCCTCCTTTGAATCCTTTAGAGCAGAGGTGAGAGGGAAGATGGTGTCCCTGCAAGCGGATGTGGACTCGGTGGGAACGCGCACATTAGATGTGGAGGCGAAATGCCAGGAGCTGGAAGATTGCCTGAGGCCACTGGAGGAAGGCACGTCGGAACTACGCGAACAGTTAAAGGCCTCTGCTCTCAAGTGTGAAGATTTGGAGAATCGCTCTCGGCGAGACAACATAAGGGTCAGGGGCCTGGAAGAAGGCTGCAAGGGCTCTGACCTGGAGGGGTTCCTGGTGGGCCTCTTCTCCACAGTCATCGGGGAGGGAGGCCCAGAGGTGAGACTCGAGCTGGCCCATAGAGTAGGGCCGAAGCTATCAAGCTCCAACAAACGGCCGCGGGACGTCCTTGCGAATTTCAGCTCCTTCAAAACTAAGGAGCTAGTGCTTCAAAGAGCGAGAGGAACCGAGAAAGTCTCCTTCCAAAACGCCACTTGTTCGCTCTTCCAAGATGTGGCGCAAGCCACCCTTGCAAGGCGCCAGCTGTTCCGCCCGATTACCGTAGCCCTGCGAGAGAGACACATAAAGTATCGCTGGACCTACCCTTTCGGCATTGTCTTCCACATAGACACAAGCAAGTCCACTGTACTGAGCTGGAGGAAGCTGCGGAACTCTTGGGAATCAGACCTCCCCCCTCAACCAGAGAAGCCTCACCGAAGAGCAGTGAAGGGGCCCAGGCCAAAGACCGAAGAGGCGCAGGTCCATGGAGAGTGGCTGGTCGGGGAAGCAAGAACACACCAGACTGAGGTGGGGTGAGTCTGACTTCTCGGGAAGAAGCCCGCGGGGGCCGATCACCTACGGCTAGCCCGGCTCTGATGGCAAGGTAACGGGGGTCAAGGGCATGGTTATGAAGGGTTGTCATTCCTTCACAGACTCTCAGTGAACCGAGACTATTGGACTGCCATAAGCCGCGCATCCTGGGATATTGAGAAGAAGTAGGGGAGGGGTTGTTAGTTATAAGCACGTAGAAGTTGGAATTAGTACCCTTGTAACAAGTTAGAAGGGGTTTCTGGGAGCGGAAATGGGCTCGCTCATAGAGTTGAACGAAAGGAGGTCCTCCTCTGGGATGGAGGTCCCCACAACTCAGTTTTAGTTCTTTGTTATTCTATTTGTTGTGTATCATGGTGCTTTTTAAATCTACTCGGGTGGGCGGGAGTGGGGGGGGCTGAAGGGGTGGAAGGGCGAGAATACTCAGGCAAGCCGCATAGAGGAAGGGAGGGACATATCCAGTACTATGGCAGTTAATTGTCTTTCCTGGAATGTAAGGGGGCTTAACTCCCCCAATAAAAGACACTCCTTATGGAAGTACCTGATGGACCACCAGATTCTGATAGCCGCACTACAGGAAACACACCTGAAGAAATGTGAGGAGATTAGGCTGAAACACAAGTGGTACCCTCAGATCTTCCGATCGTCGGCCATCACGAAGCAAAATGGAGTAGTTCTCCTCTTCCATGCTTCGGTCCCCTTTAACCACCAAGCACCAAATCAGACACCTCAGGGCGTTTCCTAATGGTACGGGGGGAACTCGGAGGGAGAGCATGCACCATAGCTACCGTCTATGCACCTAACACGGGGCAATTGGACTATCTGGAATCCTTTCTTACCGCTTTGGAGGGGTTTGCAGCGGGAGATATTCTACTGTTGGGGGACTTTAATCTGATTTGGGATCGCACACTGGACACGACCCACCCCCAGCGGGCTGCGGCAGGGACATTCAATAAAGGTCTCAAAGCGACACTTCGGCATTTGGGCCTACTAGACACCTGGAGGGAAACTCACCCCACAGCGAGGGACTATTCCTTCTTTCCCATTCCCACAGGACCCACTCCAGAATAGACCACGCTTTCCTCAGTCAATCTCTCCTCTATGCAGTCGCTGATACTCGATTTCACCCAATATGCCTTTCAGACCATGCCCCACTGGAGATAATACTCAATTGGCCGGCGCCGCTTCCAAAACACAGAAGATGGTTTTTCCCCAACATTCTCAGCAGGGATAGACTTTTCAGGGACGACATACGCTTGGCGATTAAGGAGTATTTTCAGAATAATGACGCAGCCCTCACCTCCTTTGCCAACAACTGGGACACCTTTAAGGCGGCTATAAGGGGCAAATGTATAGAGTTGGCCACCACCATTAGAAACCAGCAGAAGGGGGAGAGGCTCCTGCTAGAAAAGGAATTACAACTAGCGGAAAAAAGCCACCAAGAGTCCCCATCGAGCCAGACACACCATAAAGTCACCTCCCTGAAGGGTAAATTAAAAGCCATATACAGTAATAGGGCGGAGCACACAATATTGCGGCTGCAAGCAAGAGGATACGATAGCGGGAATAAGATAAGCACTCTATTAGCTCGTCAATTAAGGGCAAAACAAGAAAAGGAATACATTAAACAGATAGTGGCCGACAAGAGCGTATCCCACTTGAGTGAGGAGGACAAAGCGAATACCTTTGGTCAGTTCTACAGAGACCTGTATTCCGCAGATCCGGTTGATACCCCGGCGCAAGAACACTACTTGCGGTCCCTATCCCTACCCCAGGTCTCGACCCACTCCAACGAGGAACTGAGCAGGCCCATCACGAGGGAGGAGATCCAAAAAGTGATGGATGCCCTGAAACGGCAGAAGGCGCTGGGCCTGATGGGCTTAATGCCCACTTCTATTGTACCTTCGTGCCCGAACTGACACCCCATCTGGTGCTCTTGTTTAACGAAATAGCGAATGCCCAGAGGGTAACAGACACTATGGGGGAAGCGCTGGTTACAGTCATTCCCAAACCGGGAAAAGATTCTAAAGCATGCGCCTCTTATAGGCCGATAGCCCTCCTGAACTTAGATGCCAAATTGTACTCTAAAATTCTGGCCACCCATCTAGAAAATCTCTTCCCGGCACTGATCGACCCAGATCAATCGGGATTTATTAAGGGTCGGCAGACCCATGATAATCTAAGTAGAATAGTGCACATAATTGAAAAAGTACAGAAGAAAAACATCCCCGCGGACCTCCTCTTGCTGGACACAGAGAAAGCCTTTGATCGGGTAGATTGGGCCTTTCTGGCACGAACTCTGAAATGCTTCGGGTTCAACGACGCATTCATTGGCATGGTTCAGGCCAATTATCGCTCCCCCACTTCGAGAGTCCTCGTCAATGGGGCGGCATCAGATGCCTTCACACTTGCGCGGCGGGCAAGGCAGGGATGCCCTCTGTCCTCCATGCTGTTTGCGCTCAGCATCGAACCCCTAGCAGTGAGGATGAGGGCGAACCAGAATATCAAGGGGGTAACCTTCGGCACGGACGCCCACAAGATCTCCCTCTTCGCAGACGACGTGCTCCTTCCCATCACAGACCCGCAGACCTCGCTACCGGCAATCCTAGAGGAACTTCAACGCTCAACCTCACCCTACCAGTAGAGGAGTGGGTTCGGATACAAGCGACTTCCCCCTTCTGTTGTACAAACAAGGACATTACATACCTAGGGGTTAAGCTCACTCCACAAATCGCGGGGCTCTTTAAGGCCAATTTCCCACCGTTGTTGAGACAAATTAAGACATACCTGAACCGGTGGAAATCGACCTATACTTCTTGGATAGGGAGAATTAATGCAGTGAAAATGAACATCCTCTCTAGACTCCTATATCTATTTCAAGGCCTCCCGATACCAGTGGAGAGGGATCTTTTCACTGACCTAAAAAAGGCGGTCACGGGTTTCATTTGGCAGGGGCAAAGAGCCCGACTCTCGCACAGGGTCCTGATCAGGCCGCGTTCAGAGGGAGGCCTAGCTCTCCCAGACTTCAGAAGCTATTACCGAGCTGCCCAATTACGGGTCATCACGGAGTGGTCCCTGAGGGAGTCCGAAAAGCACTGGCTCCGCATGGATCGCCAGATAACGGGTAGGAACATATGGGACCTCTTGCGGTTGAAGAAACAACATAGGTCGCCAAATGCATACATCAGTACCCCCACGGCCACTACCCTACGAGTGTGGGACCTGCTCACTAAAACGCTCTCCCTGACGACCTTCTCCTCGCCCTACACCCCCATCCACTTCAACCCTGATTTTCCACCGGCAATGAAGGAGGGACCCTTCTCACAGTGGAAAGAGGGGGGCTGCCTAACGATCTCCCACTTATATAGGAAAGGGGAATTCATGTCTTTTGCGGAATGTGTAAAAGCATTCCATCTAACGCCCTCTGAGGGATTTCATTACACTCAACTCAAACACTGGGTGCAGCAACCACAGGAGCGGCTGGCTGCTACCAGGGACCTGCTCCCAATAGAGAAATTTGCGCAGTCAGGGGCCTCCTCTAAGGGCACCATTTCCTTCCTTTACTCCCTCATTCGGTCACTTACTCCACAGAAGCATCCGAGACACAGAGCTTTCTGGGCAACCACTCTTTCGAGTCCAGTAGAGGAGAAGCAATGGAGCCATTTATATAAGGACATAACTAAACATAACCGATCTATGTATCTCCGTGAGGCTCACTACAAAATAATGTACGATTGGTACTTACAGCCCCAGAAACTGCATAAGATATTCCCTAACACCTCATACAGATGCTGGCGAGGCTGCGGCTTATTGGGTGACTTCAGACATATTTGGTGGGATTGTCCCTCAATCAAGCCATATTGGAAAGAAATCCTGTCACAGATTAAACTGATTTTAGGCTACCCCATTCCAGAGACCATTGAACACACCCTACTGGGGCTTAGAAACACGATACTGCAAAGGCAAACAAATAGTGATCGAGCCATCATGTGGCTATGTCTTGGGGCGGCCAAGATGGCGGTGGCAGCGGCCTGGAAAAAGGCGGAGGCCCCGTCCATGACGCAGTGGCATGCGAGACTCTGGCGAGCTTTAGCGCTGGAGCGCCTATCAGACATCACAGAGGACACGAGGAAGGGTTTTGACTATATCTGGGCTCCGCTGGTGAAATATCTGTCAGAAGGTCTTCCCTTATTTGCATGCAGCCCCAGACTGAGGGCCCTCCACCTCTTCCACATCTAACCAAGCAGAGAGTCCCCCAAGGTTTTTCTAGCGTGAGAGTTGTCCGACCCCCGCCCACCCAGCCACCTTACATAGAGCGTCACTCTGGCACCTACCCACCATGATACACAGGTTAATCTCTTTTTATGATTTTGTTTTTTCTCTCTTTACACTTTTGTTTTCGATCTTTGTCACACCTTATTATTTTTGCTAGTTATTTTTTTGCCTCTTGGGTTTCACACGAGGCCTTAGTGGAGGCACACAGTTTGTACAGAACACATCCGTCTATTAGCTCTGAGTCCCTACAACAGGGTAATGACACCGCGGGAATGCATTGAGAAAGCGGAAAGGTTAAGTTGGGACGTTCAAGTACAGGTACTTATGGGGTTGAGTCCTCGTTAACAAGCTGTGTTTGCTTGGAAGCAATCTGTAACACTTGACTTGTATGACAAATTGGATGTATCTGTCATGTTGTTTCTCTCTGCTTGAATTGCTATAAAAATTCAATAAAAAGATTTTGAAATAAAAGAAAAAACCTATTAGACATGCCGTACCTGTACACTAATTGCATCAGATGCAAAATCAATAATATATGGAAGGTACTCAAAAAGAGCTAGCGTCAATGCAGCTATGCTACGGGTCATAACATCCTAGTGGCCGAATACCTCCAGTGTTACCATCCGCTGAAAATGACCGGTCATAAAGTGTAAAAAAGCACGAATAAAAAGAAAAAGATGCGTGCCTCCACATTATCAGTTCACCTTTTCTAAAAATTAATCAGGCTTTGTCCGTCACTGCCAAGTGGCCGATGTAAATGTCAATATGCATGAGATTTAGCGACAGAGAAAGGCCTACGGTTAAATGTGTCATCCACAATACATTACATAAAAATCCAGTGTTAACAATTGTGAAAACTAAAATAATACTCCATCCAAGCACACATATTCAATTATCTATAAAAATGGTATACAGTTATGAAGAGATGATCTGTACAATAAATTCAATGCACAGTTCAAGGCTGAAGACCAGCATAGTATATATCACATTTTATGCCTGCGTTTGTAACGTGCATATTACTTCTTTTACAAAGCGAAGCATATGATTGACAATCTAAAAGCACAAACTCAGAGAAGGCACTCCATTAGGTTTGCAAGCAAAGGAAAGAGACAGAGAGGAAAAAAATATATAACAAACAAGCATTGGCATAGCCAATAGGTCTCGCCTTTGGGACCTTATAAGTGTTTAGTTATCCAGCACAATATCCTTGGTGCAACAACATCAAGTGTTGCATGGCTAAACACTTATAAGGTCCTAAAGGCGAGACCTATTGGCTATGCCAATGCTTGTTTTTAGTGAGTGGCTCGTGCAGGTATGCCACTGTGAGGTAGAGATGCTGCGAGTGCTTTTACAGGAGCCCCTGTGACATTGCGCCTCTTCAAAATGTATCTTGGGTCTGGTGTAAAACTTCTAGCCCCTATTCCCGTCTTCTCGCACCTAATGCATCCTTAAATGTCCCATGAACAGCCGGGGTTGACACTCCAATTACCCCTGCCCTCCAGTGACACTTTACCTGTTACGGGTGGTGGTGGTGGATGTGGACATGGTGGTGGATGTGGTGGTGGACGTGGTGGTGGATGTGGTGGTGGACGTGGTGGTGGACGTGGTGTTGGTGGTGGACGTGTTGGTGGTGGACGTGTTGGTGGTGGACGTGGACGTGGTGGTGGACGTGGACGTGGTGGTGGTGGACGTGGACGTGGTGGTGGTGGACGTGGTGGTGGACGTGGTGGTGGTGGTGGATGTGGTGGTGGTGGTGTTGGTGGACGTGGTGGTGGTGGACGTGGTGGTGGTGGTGGTGGACGTGGTGGTGGACGTGGTGGTGGTGGATGTGGTGGTGGTGGATGTGGTGGTGGTGGACGTGGTGGTGGTGGTGGATGTGGTGATGGTGGACGTGGTGGTGGTGGTGGTGGTGGACGTGGTGGTGGTGGTGGACGTGGTGGTGGACATGGTGGTGGACGTGGTGGTGGACATGGTGGTGGACGTGGTAGTGGTGGAGGTAGACGTGGTGGTGGTAGACGTGGTGGTGGTGGAGGTAGACGTGGTGGTGGAGGTGGTGGAGGTGGACGTGGTGGTGGTGGTGGACGTGGTGGTGGTGGACGTGGACGTGGTGGTGGTGGACGTGGACGTGGTGGTGGTGGACGTGATGGTGGTGGGCGTGGTGGTGGTGGGCGTGGTGGTGGTAGACGTGGTGGTGGTGGACGTGGTGGTGGACGTGGTGGTGGTGGTGGACGTGGTGGTGGACGTCGTCGTGGTGGTGGTGGTGGACGTGGACGTGGTGGTGGTGGTGGACGTGGTGGTGGTGGACGTGGTGGTGGTGGAGGTGGTGGTGGACGTGGTGGTGGACGTGGTGGTGGCTTGAAGTTCAGTAGGAAGTGTGAGGGATAGACTTAAAGTGTATTAGGAGAGCTGTGTGCATTATAAGGGACAGAGCATAGGTGCAGTGGGAAAGGTGTGTGCACTATGAGTGAAATGTGTGAGGTGCATTGGAAGAGCTATGTGCATTTTGATGGAGTGAGGTAATGTGCAGTGGGAAAGGTGTATGTAGCGTAGACATAAATGAGATGCAGTGTGAGAGTTGTGTGCAGTGTGGACAGACCAGAAGTGCAGTACAAGCGTGAGGGATACAGTTGAAGTGTATTAGGACAGCTGTGTGTAGCTTAAGGGGCAGATCAGAGGTGCAGTGGTAGAGGTGTGTGCAGAGTAAGGGATAGGTGCAGTGTGGCATGTGTGTGTAGCATAAGGGACATATGTGATGTGTATTGTAAGAGCCGTGTGCAGCATGATGGACCAAATTAAGATGCAGTGGGAGAGGTGTGTGTACTGTAGACACACCTGAGATGTAGTGTGAGAGGTGTATGTAGTGTCGACATATTTGAGATGTATTGGGAGTAGTGTGTAAATAAAAGCAAGGTCAATAAAGTTTTTTGAAATTTTTGAAAACCCATTTGTTTTGTGGTTGGTGGGGGTGTGTGTGGTGTTTCTGTGTGTTTTGTATGTTGTGTGGTGGGCTATTTACTAGTAAGAATAGTATCAATAATTTTGTGTTGTAACGTTCCTTTATTTGAATAACCCTGTTTGAATGTGTAAATAAGTATGTAATGTCATTGTCATTTTATTTGTTAGTGTAAAAACTAAAGTTCAAATATGTGTTTTTGCATGTATATTCAGTAATAAAAGCTACTGTAGGGGCCTACATAATTTGTTGTTTAGATTGGACCTTCAATTTTTCTGTGATGCGTATTTTGCAACTGTGTCAAAGGTTTTAGAATATAGGGTGGTGTGATACATTAAAGGCATAGGGGAGTTGAGCAGGGAAGCGCTTGAGGATCTGATGAAAGTAATTTATTGAATAAAGGACTACTGGGTTGAAGGAGGCCGATTTTTTTTTTTTTTTTTAAAGCTTTGGTTTTGTGTGAAATAAGAGACTAACATGTTTATTATTTGTTTACTAATAATATTAGTTTAGTCTTGTGTAATGTGTACTGTGTTTAAAGAGTTCCCTTATGTGCGTTTAGCTATATTCCGTCTGAAATGATGTCAGTTTTAAAACAGTGTAGTAAGGGGCTGGCGGTAGAAAGGAGAGGCTTAGGGAGAGGAAACGTGATGGCAAGTGTTTGTAAACAAAGGGCTTCCCTGACGTGAAACAGGATTAGAGGAGGGGTGGTATGTCTGGCGTATGTCGTGGCGCCGCTGGTCTGTTCCCTGGAAACACTTGTAACAACAGTATTGTAATGTGATTGCGGGGAGCAGGCGGTGTATGCGATTACATTTTTATATGTAAAGGCATTTATTGGTAAGCAGTGTTTTAATGTAAATTAAATTCTAGGATGTTTTTTGTGTGTTAGGAAATAATTTGTTTTGTGTTTTTTGGGAGAGCTGTGTGCGGTGTAATGGACAGACCTGAGGTGCAGTGGAAGAGCTGTGCGCAGTGTGAGTAACAGATCTAATGTGCAGTATTAGATGTGTGCAGCGTAAAGGATAGGTGTGAGGTGCAGAGAAAGAGCTGTGTGCTGCGTGAAGGAGAAATGTGATGTGCATTGTGAGAATTGTGTGCAGCATAAGGAACAAAGGTGAGGGGCACAGGGAAAGGTGTATGCATTGTACACTGACCTGAGATACAGTGGGAGAAGTGTGTGCAGTGTAAGGGACAGACTAAGGTGCACTAAAAGGGTTGTGTGTAGCGTAAGTGAAAAATTTGCTTTGTACTAGGAGGTGTGTGCAACGTGAGGGATAAATGTGAGGTGTACAACAAGGTGTGTGCAGCGTGAGGGAGAGATGTAAGGTGCAGTTTGTGAGCTGAATCCAACCGTGAGGGAGAGATCGAAGGTGCATTAGAGCGCTATGTGCTGCAGGAGGGACAAATATAAGTTGCACTAGAAGCTATGTGTGCAGTGTCGACTGACTTGAGATACACGTGAGAAACAGACAAGAGTTGAAATGTGAGAGGTGTGTGCATCGTAAGGGACGGATATAAAGTGCACCAAACACCAGTAGCAGAAGACCAGTGTGGTCCGTGTTTTACCTTCTGCGTACGTAGTGACATTAGCCACATTTTATTGCTAGGGTCCAACATAAAGTAGGGCCGTGTTGTAACTGGTTTGTGCTAATTGTTAGTTAACAAAGTAAGGATGCAAGAACAGTGGCAGTAATTTTTTATTAGCTAATCCCCTTTTGTCACCAGTAGTATGCATGTAATGTACGGTAGTTGTTTATTGGGCAAAAAGGCTTATTGAAGCACCTCAAATCGCAAATAAAACTTTTCACACGGAAAAAATAGACACACTGAAAGTAAGGTAGTGTCGGCTAAAACAGTAATTATAAACATTTTTGCCTTGAAACACCGTTGTAAAACTAGAACAAAAGGTGACTGTAATTGTGTGTATAACTTTGCTGCGTGGTAAAAAAGTCACAGCGTGCAAATACAACTGTTCTGCTAAAGTACATTATATACACTTTTAAAATGCTCTCCTTTAACTACATAGTATATCACAAGTAGAACTAAAACTTAATGTAAAAAACATGGCAAGCAGAGAAGTTAAGGAGAATGTAGCATTTTGTCAAGCTTTGAAGTTGAATGCTTTAGCAATGCATTGACACCTTGTTTGAAAATGACTCCCAAGTGTAGCCGCCATCCAGTCTGGACTGGTGTGAAACGCCCGAACAGTTACTACCTGTGGTTAAATGGGAGTCTGCCCTAGCAGAATAAAGACAATGGTTGCCTCCTCGTAAAGATCAGTATCAGCGTTAGGAGAGGCAAATGTGGCATAAATGCATTTGCACATATGGGTGAAGTTTAAAAAGCAATATAGGATGTTTGTAGCAGTGAAAAAGCAGAGACCTAGACAGAGAGCACAATAAGGAAGTCAGAAACACTAATTTGTTCAAAAATGGAAAAGCAGGATTGTCTGGCGTTTAGTAGATGCTTAATTTAACAATTCAATCTTAAATTGAGTCTGTGTGGAAAAAATGCCCTTTTCAAAACAGTGTATTTACAGAAAGGGCTTGTCTAAGGGAAAGAGGAATAGAGGAGGGGTAGTATGTCTGGTTTATGTCAAAATGGCGCGTTTATTGTTTGGGAGTAAATAACAGGGACAAAGGGAAATGCGAGAAAGGGCCGCTATTAGATAAAGTGTATAAATTGTGGATGAGGATGGCTTTGGGGAGAGAGCACGTCAGTTCAAAACGAAAAAAGGAACGCGCTCTATGGCGCCGCAGGTCTTTCTCCTGGAAAGACTGTTAACATAGTTATACATAATTTTTTTTTAGAAGTAAGCGCAAACATTGTAAATGTTTTTTGGAAGCGGTGCTTTGTTTAGCATGAAATGCCAGGATATTAAGTGTTTATTTCGTAATGCTTTTTTTGGGGTTGTTTTTGTGGGAGAGCTGTATGCAGTATGAAACACAGACCAGAGGTGCACAGTAATAGCTGTGTGCAGTGTGATCAACATATGTGAGGTGCAGTAGGAGGTGTGTGCAGGTCTGTCCCTTCAACTGCACACACCTCTCTCAGGAAACAGTTGAAAAAGAAAAAGGCCCGCGCTCTATTTATTTAATAATAACGCGCCGGAGGTGTTTATTTATTTACGCGCCAGAGTAAGCTGATCCCAAGTGGGGGAGTTTAAATTTATTCTGTAAAATGCGAGGAAGTGGCGGTCAACATTACCTATTGGGTTATTTTTTTCGTGTCAATTTTTTTAAATGTGCGTACTGCTGTCAATAATAAAGGAGGAGAAACATATAAAACAAGCAAGACGTGCGGCCCTTCAACTGCACACATCTCTCTCAGGAAACAGTTGAAAAAGAAAAAGGCCCGCGCTCTATTTATTTAATAATAACGCGCCAGAGGTGTTTATTTATTTACGCGCCAGAGTAAGCTGATCCCAAGTGGGGGAGTTTAAATTTATTCTGTAAAATGCGAGGAAGTGGCGGTCAACATTACATATTGGGTTATTTTTTCGTGTCAATTTTTTTAAATGTGCGTACTGCTGTCAATAATAAAGGAGGAGAAACATATAAAACAAGCAAGACGTGCGGCCCTTCAACTGCACACATCTCTCTCAGGAAACAGTTGAAAAAGAAAAAGGCCCGCGCTCTATTTATTTAATAATAACGCGCCGGAGGTGTTTATTTATTTACGCGCCAGAGTAAGCTGATCCCAAGTGGGGGAGTTTAAATTTATTCTGTAAAATGCGAGGAAGTGGCGGTCAACATTACATATTGGGTTATTTTTTTCGTGTCAATTTTTTTAAATGTGCGTACTGCTGTCAATAATAAAGGAGGAGAAACCTATAAAACAAGCAAGACGTGCGGCCGCGAGTTGTGTGCGCGCGCGCAAAAAGAACCAAGCAATGGCCGCGCGGCCTTGAAACTGACACGGCCGCGCGGCCGTGAAAGTAATCGCGAGGGAAGCCAGATGGCGAGGGAAGCCATATGGCGCCTGATCGCGCGTGCACGCTCGCGTGAACGCAAGCTGGTCGCCAGCAAACTGCTGTTTGCACTTCCAAAACCCGCTTACTAAAACTCTCGCCAGAGCAGCGCATGCGCTGGCTCAGGCGAGACCTAATAACAGACTTATCCTATATGAACATGGAGTTCCTCATCCTGGTTCAACCCCCCAGGGTTTTTACTCTTAAGCTTGATGATGTCCTCGGACTCAAACCGCCTCAAAAGGCGTTCTCTGTCTCCTCCTCTCGTGGTCACCTAGATCCTGTCAATTCGATAAAAAGAGATCTTTTCAGTTTCATTGAAATTAACCTGATGCCAATGCCTCGCCACTGGGTAAGTTGGATCATTATTTTTAATGGCACGCATGTGCTCCAATATTCTTTTCTTTAATGGAAAGATAGTACTTCCCACATATTGGAGCCCACAGGGGCAAGCCAGGACATACACAACAGTTGTGCAGGTGATGAATTCTCTGATATTACTTTTTCCACCTGTTGGTAAAGTGTAGACATTTTTATTAGAGCTCTGTGATCATGCCGTGCTTCTACAACACTTGAAAAATCCCTTTTGTTCACTCAACGATGTTGCTGATGTGCCCAAGTTCCTAGACGGGTAACTATGTACAAGTACATCCTTGAATGACCTGCTTCTTCTGTATGTTATACGGGGAGAAAAACTGACCAACTTGCCAATAGTTTGGTCCGTTTTAATCAAACCTCAGTGTTTCCTCAGAATTCTGCTTACAGCACCAGACTCACAATTATAGGTGGTAATAAACCTAACCTCATTGTGAGTAGCCTCTTTCTTTTTGGGGACCAGCAGAGTATCCCTGCTGACTTTGGACACTTTGTCACAAGCTGTTGCAATTTCTTTAGCTGGATAACCCCCGTTCCTGAACCTAGCAACAATTTGATTCCATTCTTCCTTGAATGCGCCATGGTTGCTGCTGTTACGTTTCACTCCGGCATCTCACCATAAGGGATGCTCCATTTCAAATTGGGTGGATGGTGACTGCGGACATGCAAAATGCTATTCCCCGCGGTTGCCTTCCTGAAAAGGCTGGTTTGCAGGGTATCATGCTGGCCAGTAACTAAAACGTCCAGAAACTCCATACATGACTTATGGGTTTTATAAGTAAATTTTAAATTCAATTCATTATCATTCAGCCAAATCAAGAAGGCATCCAATTTCTGCTGTGGACCATCCCAGATGACAAAAAGGTCATCTATATAGCGGGACCGGAAAACCAGATTTTGCATCCATCTTACATTTTCGTCAATCCAGATATGTTGAGCCTCCCACCATCCCATGAAAATTCTGGCATAGCTCGGCGCAAAACAGCTTCCCATACCTATTCCAGTCAATTGTTTGAACCATTGATCGCCAAATAAAAAGAAATTATGTTCAAGACAGAGGGGCTGATTATGATGCGGTCGGACGAGCGACCAACCGCCATTGTTGCGGGAATCGGACCGGCCGAGAGGGAGTAGGCGGTCCCGCCAGGCAAACTACGATCCAACCGACGTGGAGGCGGCCAGGAACATGCCTCTTAGCATTGAGGCTTGTGCTGAGGCCCAAAAAAGGGCTGCAGCACAAGCCTCACTGCTAAGAGGCATGTTTGTAAACATCCCTGCACCCTGTGGCAGTCACCATGCGGTGCCTGCCACAGGGTGCAGGGATGTTTAGAGTGGGGCACCATAGGTACCCCCAGACCCCATAGCGGAGGGACAGGGGGTGAGGGAGGCCCGCTAAGGGCCCCCAAAGTAACTTTCCGCTTGCCTTTTCATGGCGGGCGTACCGTCATGAAAGGGCAGGCAGAGAGGGACATTGTAATCCCTATGGCAGTGCCTGAGCAGGCACAGCCCCTATTGTAGGGATTACTGTCCCTCTGATGGTCCGACGGGCTCCTTGAGCCTGTTGGATGGGTGGGGGACGGTCCCTCCACCAGATGCCTACACCCGCCGCATCATAATGCAGCGGGCGAACCTCAAGGGGCCAATGTCGGTGGGACTGCCACCGACGGCCTGATGGTGGTGATCCCACCGCTATCGTAATCAGGCCCAGAATCTCAACATGCTAAGCAACATCATGGAGTGGTTGTACAACTAAAGGGGTTTGTCCCTGAAAAAATGTCTGCAGGGCTGTATACCTAGATCATGATTGATACAGGTATACAAAGATACAGCGTCAATTGTGACTAGGATATAGTTGGTCATCAGTGATGTCATTTGAGATGTCATGAGTGATGTCATTTGAGATGTTATCAGTAATGTCACTGACCATGTCATGAGTGATGTAATATGTGAGGTCATAAGCAGTGCATTGTGGGGGCGTGAGTTATAGTCAGCTCAGGTAACTATAACTGCTGAATTTCTCTGGTTTTGTTTGAGTGAAATGTCAGCCTAACTATAACGTCCCTGTAACCTTTGGTTTTTTCAATGAATATCTAAGGTTCTTTTTAAATCTATTTCCTAACTTTAATGTCCCTGTAACCTTTGGTTTTCTCAGTGAATTTCTAGGTTTTTTTAAATCTAGTTTCTAACTATAATGTCCCTGTAAACTTTTTGTTTTTTTAAGTGAATTTCAGCCACCAACCTATTCAAAACTTATAACTGTAAAATGGATTATAACCAACACACTAAACACATTACTATCTAAATGACTATAATTATATGTATAACTCCCTTACTATCTCTATAACAGTGAAATCTGTGACTGCATGCATCACTGTGTCAGTAAGTCTATCATTCATTGTATAAGTATTTGAGTGCAGGGCCGGCTTTAGCGCTAGTGGTGCCCGCTGCGACAATCATTTTTGGGGCCACCACACCCCAGGACCCCCTCTTCGGATTCTCTCACTACCACTGGGCAAAAGTGCCCCTCATACCTCCAATCATAAGTTATTGCTAAAGTATTTGAGTGCAGGGCCGGCTTTAGCGCTGGTGGTTCCCGGTGCGACAATCATTTTTGGGGCCTCCACACCCCAGGACCCCCTCCTCGGATTCTCTCACTACCACTGGGCAAAAGTGCCCCTCATCTCAAGTTATTGCTAAACACAGTGCTCCACAGGTCAGCGTTTTTATGCCCTTTGTTTTGCCCATCTCTGATTGTTTCTTCCCGTTGTTTCCTGAAGACCTGTCGTGGGGGGGGGGCTGGCACCCCAGTGCCCATATAACCCCAGGGGTGACAGTGCCGCATTCTGCAAATGCTGATTGATTGAATTTCTATGGTTTTATGTGTGTAAAATCTGAACCTAACTATAACGTCCCTGTAACCTTTGGTTTTTTAGTGAGTTTCTGAGGTTTTTTAAAATTCTATTTCCTAAGTATAACAACCCTGTAACCTTTGTTATTTTCAATGAATTTCTAGGTTTTTTGTAACGTAAAGTAATATTTAATTACTAATCCAACCTCTGCCGCCCCCGGCCTTTGGCTGTCGTG
The DNA here is from genome assembly GCA_963921515.1 of Calotriton arnoldi. NCBI lineage: Eukaryota > Metazoa > Chordata > Amphibia > Caudata > Salamandridae > Calotriton > Calotriton arnoldi. Next base: position 103,149 of record CAWUFW010015504.1, on the reverse strand, counting down.
GCAGGATTGGCCAAAGGGCCTGGCATGCAGTGAGTCCCTGTGGCCAACCCCCCCAAAGGCAGCCAACCCACAGGCCCCTTCCCCGGGCCGCTTTTGGCCATGGAGACCCCATCCCCCAGGGTCCGACACATTTTTTAGGGAGAGGGGAGCACTATGCCCCCCTCACCAGGCCACTTTTGGCCCAGGACCCCAAACCTCAGAGTTCAGTGCATTTTTTAGGGAAAGGGGTCACTTGGACCCCCCTCACCGAGCTGATTTTAGCCCCAGGGCCTCATCCCCTCGAGCCCGCCACTATACTTACGGGGAGCAGGGCATGTGGCCCCCACCCACGACAATGTTTGCCCCAGGGACTCCATTCCCTGGGGCCCGGCCATATTGGAATAGGGGGAGGGGGGCTCCCTGGGCAGATATTGGCCCCAAGGCACCCCACCCCTGGGGTGATTTTGGCCCCGGTGACTCCATCCGCTGGGGCCCGGCCATTAAAGGGTGGGTGCCCTGGTGCCACCACACTATGGTTGGAGACCCCAAGGGGAGCCCCAAGGCTCCTGCGGCCCCAGCCTCCAGCAGGGGAGCTCCAAAGCCCCTGCGGCCCCAGCCAGCTCCCCTCCTCCAGCAGGAGCAGGCATTGCTCCTGCCCACAGGTAGCAGCTAAAAATGCTGCTCAGTGTGGGCGGGAGCAATCTTTTCATCTGTTTCCCTGCCTGCTTTAGTGCTGTCAGCAGAAACAGATTAAAAGTCCTCTGCGGGCGGGAGCATTTTTCATGCTCCCTTCTGCTGGGAGTGGACTTGGTGTCTGCTCTAGCTTGGAGTGTGTTTTGAAATTGCTCCCGCCAAGCGAGAACAAACACGTGTTTCCCTGCCCACGCCAGTGCAGACTGGGAAACCGATATGTCCCAGGGGTAGAGGTTCGCAGGGCCATTAAAGGATCAGGGAGGGGGGCCACGCGGCCTCCCCTACCCTTTCTAGTTGTGTCGAGGCCCCCAAGGGATGGGATCCCCGGGGCTAAAATTGGTCCATGGCGGGGCCTGCATGCCTCCTCCCCCTTGTTGAATACGGCCCGATTCCGGGAGATGGGGGCCCCGGGCTGAGTGCCCACTCCCACTCCCTCTATTTTTAAAAGGCTGGGCCCTGAGGGTTTGGGTCCTCGGGGTCAAAAGTGGCCTTGAGAGGGGGCCTTGCACCCCCTCCCTCCCCTATATATATATATATATATATATATATATATATATATATATATATATATATATATATATATATATATATATATATATATATATATATATATATATATATATATATATATATATATATATATATATATGTATATATATGTATGTATGTATATTGTTCCCTCTGGGACCTGGCCCATCTGGGAGGATGGGCGTAAAAAAAATACGAGACCGTGCTTGGTGTTTTTTTTTTCAATTTTGCCTGAGAGTCTCCTGCGAACTTGGTGCAAAATTTAAAAAAAAATAATGTTTTGGCCCCATGTGGTGTACCTGTGTGACCCCACCACCTGGCCTAGGCGGCAGGGTATTCCTACACTGCCCCCTTGTGTTTTTCTTTGCCCCCTGTCTTAGGACTTGGCCGAGTCCCAAGTCCTAAGATGGCTACCACCACTGTCTAGTTGATGTGGTGGCATCCAATCAGATTTCACCATGAGATCTGTCGGATCCACGGATCCTCTGCATCTCTAGATATATCAAAATCTTTTTTTAATTACTCCAAAACAACTGAACAGATTTCCAACAAATTACAAAAAGCACTCTTTCTGGACCAAGATCTAGCTTTCTGCCAAATCTGGTATAATTCTATTCAGCGGTTTAGGCTGTAGTCATGTCTAAAATCCCTTTGGGATTTTCTCAGCTCCTGCATGACAAATCACCCCAAAGCTTTCCAAACAGCAGCTGAAGTGAGTGACAAACTAGTTTTGTAAATCTTGTGAAGATTCGTGAAATGGCACCGAAATTATTAGCAAACAAAAAACGCTTCGTCTATGGAAACTAGGTCCTAAATATAACTGCCTACTAGCGAATATATTATGTACATATATATATATATATATATACACACATATATATATATATATATATATGTCATATACATATATATCACTATGAGATGCAGGATATAGGAACTGCATTTCTGTTGGATGGTTCTGATTCAATATAGCAAAATCCACACATTCCATGGGCTATTGGTGGAGAAAGTGCCTGATGTTTTTGCTGCTCCCAGGATGATCTGGTTCTCTTTGCCATTTTTGTATCAGTTTATATATAAGCACCATGCCCTTTCTGTATCCGTTTTCACAGAATATAAATAGTCCTTGTGTTTGAGAACAGTAGCATTAGAAATTACGGTTAATAAACACTCGCTCACAGGGCCAACAGGCTTATATTGTGTCTCTTGCACCTCTTGGTGCAGAGGGAAGATTTCAGCATTGGCAATAAAATTAATCACATATGCATGTTATACATGGAATATGATTAGGGTGACTAGTCTTTAAAGCACTTTTATATGAATTTTAGTGTCTAAACCAAGTGCTATTCTTGTTGTGTCAGTGGATGTGTTATCAAGCAATATGTTAGTATAAATGCACAACAAATATTTAGCTTTTTGCCTCCTGATAAAACTGAAACAAATTATAGGAGACTGCTTAAAAAAACTCTTAGGTTACAGAACAAAGTTTAACGTCTGGTGTACTGTCCACCTGACGCTGCAGGGTGAGTGACACAAAAGAACAGTTTCTCAAAAGCACTGAACTTTGTGTAACCTCCATAGAAAATGACAGTCTGTTACTGCATATAATACATTGCTACTCTGAAAAGCCTGCCTCATTATAATAGACCGTGAGCGTGCACATTTCATAGTTTGTATTGTCTCCCTTAGTTCATGACAAGAGACATGTCAGTTGACAAATTGCAGGTTGTATAACTTTAGGGTATCCGATTCTCAATTGATCTCTGTGTTGTCCGGAAAAAGAATTCTCATTTTCTGTTTGTTCCCACACTCAAGTACTGGCATTGTGTATGTTTTCAGTGGTTGAACGGCCAGTCCCTTACTTGCATATGCATTAAAAATGCATACATGTTTTAGCAAAATTCAACTATCAATTAAACTGCGCATCAAAAATACATTTATTTATCATATATATTAAGGCAAATGAAGTAGACCTTTGCATTACACAAGGCCTTTATGCTGATATACAGCAAGTCGTTATTGGCAGACAGTAGTCACGCTCAGGGCGCCTTACTTGAAATGGATTTTAATGTAGAGGAGCAGTAGGTCTATGTGTTTGCCAGCATTCACGGGAAAACAACAATTTTGCAATGTTGGTCCTTAAGGGCCAGAACAATTCCAGACTTTCAACATAACATTACTTACTGCATGCTTCGAGTTCCCACCTCAGGTTACAGATAATTGCCATCCCATATGGAGAAATGGTAAGAGCACACGGTAATTATAGTGAGGAATCTGAGTTTTGAAAACATTGTGTGATATTGAAACAACATTTTGGTGAGATGCTATGACAGGTAAGTGATTATGAAGACTAGTAACAGAGCACGCAAATTGTAGCGTAGATCCATTCTCTTAAAAAAGTAAAGGGATACCAACCGTCACCTTTACTCACCCCAAACCCCCTCCTTCGGGTATAAACTCCCAAGAAAAAAAATCATAATTCTAGCCCCTTCCCTCTTCCCACTATCCTTCCCGAGCCAAATAACTGACTAACATATCCATCACTCAAATTACTTTCATATTTCACTATACTAATTCACCACTAATCCTTTATGGGTTCCGGAGTAGCGTGCAACTCACCGAAAAAGCGCTTCAACACCTCATCAGGGGTAGCAAGCTCTATATAAATGCAAACCTTTTTCCCTCTTCTATCCCTCCACTGTCCTTCTCTATCCAAATAACTGACTAACATATCCACCACTCAAATTACTTTCATATTTCACTATACTAATTCATCACTAATCCTTTATGGGTTCCGGAGTAGAGTGCTACTCGTCGAAAAAGCGATTTGACGCCTCATCAGGGGTAGTAAGCGCTATATAAATGCAATTACAATACAACAACTTTTGGTAGTGTACGCGATTCACATACATTTTCTTAAAGTACTGTATTTAGGGATAACATTGCACGGTGATTCGATTGCGGTGGCCCTGGTGCACAGTGTATGTACTAATCTTATATGGATGTCCTCAAAATCTATCATGGCTCTTGTCATGGCGGACCAACATTGATTAACCCTGTGTCTGGCCTTTCCAGATATTTCCCAACTAGTCGAAGCCTGTAACCTGCTGATGCAAGTGGGTTTGAGTCACTCACATGTAAAGCTGAAATGCAAATGACTCTCTTAGCCCTACATAGCCCTACCGGCCTTCAAGAGACACAAAGATGATGGATAATCATGATTTACCTATTGTATAGCCCGCGTGCTAATCTCTACAAACATCTGTGATTAAGGCTCTCATAAAGTGCCATTAGCGTAAACACTGGTTTCAAAACCCAGTTATTCACTGCTCTGATGTCAGAGTAGTGAAGTGCCAGTCCCCAAAGCCTGTTTTCAGCTGTCTGCCACCTCTTTCAGTTCTCGTAAAACATGATGGAGATGAGGGAATGTGGGTGGCACTTCTGGCCATCAACCTCTTTCTTCCTGTCGTTTGGCGGTTTCTGCGAACCCACATTGATAGGGAAAAGAGCCCTGTTGATGAGTGGATCGTCCAGAACCGCAGTCACTGTTACACAGATTCTCTGCTCTCAAAGGAGAAAAGAAAGGAGGGGGAGGGAATGTGCAGAGGATAATGTGGTAGGGTGACAAGATGCTAGGTTCTGAGGTGCTACTAAGGGCGATGGGTGACTGGCCATGGTGGGAGTGTCTCTCTTAGCAGCTGTCACCTAATTACAGAGAATAGCCAGAGATGACAGTAATCAAACAAGTTGGTCCTTTGTGTATGTCTCAAGTGGACATTATAATTAAAATGTTTTTCTCTTAAAAAACAGTAATACAACACTGAAAGTTTGATTTAAACCCTTACCTGCTGAGGGCCCCCCACCCCTCCCACCCAGTGGTGAGCCTTTTTAGGTTTCGCTTGCTCTATGCTTGAGAAATCTATTGTTTTTAATATAAACTTAAAAGGAACTTCCATCCTGCCTCCTCTCTTTCCTGGTTTCTTATTGGTTCCTGTACGTGCTACTTACGTTTCCTTCATTTCTGTTTGCTGTAGCATATTTTCCTTCATTGGCCAATGCTTGTTTCTCGTCTGCTTTGCCAATCAGTTTCCCATCAACGAAAAACCGTTAACATCCACTTTGGTGGAACAATTTTTTCATAAAGTTTTGCCTTTTATTCTTGCAGCATATTTATATAACAATTTATCACTCGGGGAGTTTAAGTGATTTGCATAGAATCACAGGATGTTGCTCCACCGAGACTCGAACCGAGATTCCCAGCTCTCCAGTCAGAAGCTCTGCCTGCTGCGCCACATTCTCTCCACTCACGTGTTATTTGTCAGGGAGCTTTTTACTTCTCCCGGACAATGATTGATTAAAAATAGTAGTTTATTCATCACATAGGCGAAACCGATGCATTACCAATGCTTGCTTATATTTGTGGCACTTCGAGCTTTAGAGTTTATAACTTTTTTCCCACAAAAAGTATCCAGCCAAGATTTATGTTCTTTTTTTAAAAAATATGTTGGAAATGTTAAAAATACCCAGGGAACCAAGGAAATAGCAAAATTATTGCAAAGTTCTGTTTTTTTCATTTTTTTTTTTAAAGAGAAAGTGCTGTGCAATAAAGCATTTTTTTTCTAAAAATGGCATCAACAATCTTCACAAAATGTACCAAAGAAAAGGTCATTCCCCTAAGTTCTTACGTGGAGAGTTTTGGGGTGATCTATACGACAGCAGCCAAGAAAAAAAAGGTACCAAAGGCAATTTCCCCATGCAATTTTCATATGGAATTTTACACCGCGCTATAGCCAAACGGCTAAATAGAATTGCACCAAAGTTGGCAGAAAGAGAGAATTTTACCTAGAAGCATTTTGTTTCTTATTTGGTGTAAATGTGGTTGATAATTTTTGAGCAATGAAGGTTCAAAATGTATTGATATATGGACTTTTAGGTATGCAAGAATCTTGTGATATTCCCACTGGTACACAACTTTAAATAATGAAGCGATCTGATTGGCCACAAGGGCCTTTTTTCTATCTGCCTTCTCGCTCTTGTGGAGCGAGATGCTCTCACAAGTCCTGCAAGCACGCTCATTCTGACTGGCTGATAACAACACAAACAGAAATGTGGCGGCCGCCATTACAGGACTCAGCCTCCATGTTCTGAAGATTAAAAATAGGGGTTAAGTGCAGGCATGGCGGAAGGCCGTGTGCAGCAGAGGGTCAGAAAACCCCTCACTGCGCATGACAAAATGCTGTGTGCAGAGAAGGGGGTTGACATAGTTACGTATGGTAATAAAATCCACATTAATAAAAAGTAGAAATTCACTGAAATTCACTGAAAAAAACAAAGGTTAAAGTGAAGTTATAGTCAGGTGAAAATATCAGTTCAAATGTAATATTTTAAACTAAACAAAACACAAAAATTCACCGGTTATAGTTAACTGATGAAACTATAACTCAGGCCCTCACCATGCACTGCTTATGACCTCACATTCACATATTACATCACTCATGAAATGTTCTGACATCATTGATAATATCACGGTCTATTTTCTTATGTTATGTAGAAATGTTCATGATTTATTCTGTCTAATATATCAAGCCTGCTTACAAAAGTTAGTATCTACTATGTGGAATCTTACTCGTGCTAAAGACTTTTTCTGCAGAACCAAAAAACTTGTGTGGAATATAATGAACACAAGTCAACTGCCACCTGCACAACAGAGGAACTCTTGAATACATGTTTTCAATACCTCTACACAGCTATGTAGCATCAGGACCACATGTGTTTTGTAAACACTTACTCCCATTAACTGGACCCAGGCTGTAAAGAATCAGTTAGACAAGAAATATGGTACTTACCCACCACTATGTAAACTATAAAACAAGCTAGCACACTCATTGGATGATGTCATCAGTGATGACATCAATGATGTCATTGGAGATATCATCAATGTTGTCATAGAACGTCATGAGTGATGTCATTTGCTCCTGTCATGCACTTCTTATGACCTCACATAAGTTATAGTTAGTGCTGCTAAGTATAACTGGTGATTTCCTGTGTTTTTTTTAGTTCAAAATGTTAATGTTGTCCGTGACAATTCACCTAACTTTAATGCTACTTCCAATGCATTTTCCATAGACTTCTTTAGATCAAGGTTACAGCAAAAATGGTCAATTGTATTACACCAAATTTGGCAAGAAGCAAGATCTTGGTCTGCAGATTGTGACTTGGTATACATCTGTTCAGTAGTTTTGGAGAAATTTTGGGTCAATAATAATTGTATATTTTGGTAGTTGGGTCCGTGAGAGTTTCAAGAGGCTTTCGCAGGAGCGCCTATTAAAAAATAGAGCATTCAGATTGGCCCTGGGAGCTTTTTTTCCCTTGGGCCATCTCGCTCCCACAGGAATCAGACTTCCGCAAGCGCTCTGATTGGCTGTCAGCAACATGGGAAAAATGTTGCTGGAAGCCATCATAGGACTTGGGGACTGAGTCCCCTGTCCTGAAGTTAAAAATAAAAAATAATATTAGGGGGCAGGGTAGGGAATGGGATATCCCTACCTCCTAGGTCCCATTAGAGGTGACCCAGAGGGATCCCCACTTGGACTAAAAAAGAAAAAAAACAGCAAAAAATGCCACAATTCCATGAGATTCTCGCAGGACCGAAAAAAACAAATAAACAAAATGGTGGCTAAGCCGCATTTATTTACTATAAGCCCCAGGGAGCCTACCCCCCAGGGCTATATTCTTTAAGGGAAGGGGAACTGCATGGACCCCCTCCTCAAACCTCCAGAGGCCCCAGGAAGCCTACTGTTGGGGCTGAAAACAAGGTTTATGGGAAGGGGTGACACATGGCCCCCCTCCCCAAGCCATCAGAGGCCCCGGGTAGCCCACCCCTGGGGCTAAACATATATATGGGGAGGAGGGATGAGCAACGCCCCTCTCTGAGCCAATAAAGGCATTGTTCAAAGTTATTAAAACACTTTGTGTAACAAATTATTTGTGAACAGCCACACCAAATCACTGGATGAGTCCTAGGAATATTAAATTAAATCTCAGCTATCTGTGCAAACTCTGCTGAATCATTTTAATAAATTTAACATGAAAATGAAGCATAGTGCTCGATATATATAACAATGTTTCATTAGTACATGTCCAAGGTAAAATATAGGTATCACTATAAAAATGCAACTTGTGCTGCAAAGACATTTTAAAATACATTTTGTGTTTTGGTCCTCGTTATTATTTAAAGTTTGACCTTTTGAAATAATTGCCCTTTGTAATGCTTGCCCCAGCTCAAATGCAAAGAAAATATTTTGTCTGTTTGGAGAAGCCTATGGCTATGTTGTCTTTTGGACTTAACCCGTTGCGTGCGTCCGTCGGCCAACGGCCGTCGCGAGCACTACCTCTGTAGTGCTGCGAACGTCCGTTGGCCGACGCGGCCCCGCCCACTCCGCTAAACCGCCGCACCGCGGCGGAATTGCCGCCGCGGTTAAGCGGTTAAAAAGAGCATCAAATGATAATATTAACTCAAACCCATTCATGCTCTGCAACTGATAAGGATATTTCTTCTCCAATACTGTGAGAAACCTTTGTAGAAGCTTTGGAACGTCCATTCTATTAGGACTACTCATGTTACCCTTGCTATAGCTCCATATTCTACTCAAGAAGAACACTTTTTCTAAGGGATCACCCAAAGTCGGACAAGTTCACAGTGAAGAGTGTTCCCAAGTAAGAAGGCTACACCTTTACCTGAGAATAGCTGGACATTAGACTAACAGATTTGTGTGCAGAGTGGAGAGTGAAAATCCTTCTCTGGGGTCACTTGGAGACATTGGCTCACCACTGTAATTGGTGTTCATTCTGTACTAAATGAACATACTCTGCATGTTAAGTACACCTTTTCAGGATGGTGGATTAAGGCACTTTTATAAGCAAAACACAGTAAACATTGATGTCATCAGTGAGACACACTATATATAGGCTATGCTGTTTTCAGTGTTTATTTTTTGTGGGTGGATTTCAGTTGTATTTTTCCAGTATTTTCTAAATCTTTTGAAATCAGTGCTTTTCATTGTTTATTCTGTTGCCTAACCCCCAACATAGAAAAACACAGTGTTTTTTTCACTGTTTACAATAAGTGCTTTTTGGAGGAATTGCTATAAAGCACATATTTCATTTGAAGGCGAAGTGCAGAATATGTAGTGTCTTCCCATTGGCAGTTTGTCCAATAGACTCTGACTGTTTTAAGCATAGAAGGTCTGTGTATTACACTGCCACTCACATTCACATATCATTACCCTCTCTCACATCTCATTACCTCTCCCACCTCTTTCATAACTCTTGCTTTTCTAATCCATTAATAGTCCTGTGAAAAAGATAGAGTGCTATATTCATATGTTTTAATAAACAAATTCCTGGACACAGATGAGGGTCAGTCATCTACTCCTTACTGCATATTATGTAATTGTAGGAGTGGTCAACCCTGGCAACAGCATAGAACCTTGTGAAGCACTGAACATTTTAATTTACACCAGATTCATTTGTAGCACAGCATTCTAAGGCACCCGGAACTTTGTTTTAAGCATGATCACCACTGGCTTTCTGCAGTCTTTGCATGACTTCATTAACAGGGTGCTGATTTTGTGTGGACAATCATGACGGTCACGTGTCCCCATGCCAAATACCTTACTTTAAGTAAGTCCTGATGTCTTAACGGACATTACGTTGTATATTGGGATTTGAAATCTTGCTGTTCACATTGTATCTATGGCATCCAAAACCCCAGCAAGAAAGTGCAGTTGGGTAAAGAGTGAGTATTAGCAAAAAATATCATGCATAGCAATAGAATACCTTGCAACTATGAATTTTGTTGGTATGTGGTAAATCTTGTCATGTTTTCAACACTATCCCATGTGCATGGTGACAGCACTCTTTTCACGGGTACCTGCCCTACACCTTGCATTAAATGTTTAAAACTTGGGGTGTTTGGCACTTGGTGTCAGAACATTAATAGGCCAGTACATATTGGCCAAGATTCTTATAAGGTAAGCAATTCAACACTTCCAAAAGATAAAATATGTTTGTAATATTCCAAGATTCTCTACTACAATGATTAACATATTTAGATCAGACCTAAAACAAGCTTCTAAACCCTGCAACTTTAATTCAAGCACACAAAACTGGAGGAATCAAAAGGAAGAAGAAACAACAATTTAATGGTATCACTAAATAACAAAATACAAGCTGAATCAGTCTTTCTTGTCGCTAATAACAAAGTTACATTGTGTTGGTCCCTGCAGGAAGAAATAAAAAAGACTAATTCTCTCTCAGTTTCCTTTCTTTGAATGTCATTTTAGTTTGCAGTTGTGCAGGTTTCTCTTAGCTGTTTATATGTTACACTGATGAGGGCAGTTTACCTTTCAGTAGGGTTTTATCAGTTATTATAGGTTTAAGCCTAAAACAGGATACCCTAGTCAACTGATGAGGGCAGTTTCCCTTTCATTAGGGGTTTAGCAATTATTATAGGGTTAAACCTAAACCAGGATAGCCTAGCTATTGAATTCCAACATGAGAAGTACTTCTTGTTTTCACAACTTCTCGTGGAGTGTTGCTGCCTCTTTCTTGGATGTTTGAAATCATATGGCTGGGTCTGAACTGGGGTGGCAAAGTGAGCTAAAGAATGATGATGGATTCAACCCAGATGTGTGACTGGGGGTGATCTCTGGAAAGTTTCAGCGCTCCATCCATTATCTCCTTGTGTTTGCTTTGAAATCCAAGCAAGCCTGCACAGATACCAACCACACTGAATTCCATCCTCATCAAAGAACAGAATCGGTCCAGGTCATTATCCTTGAAGGCCTATATCTGGAGATGAATGGCAGTATGTAGCATTTAAGTTCCTGTTAGGCTCAATAGGCTCTTGCTTAGTATGCCATCACTCATTTTTAAAAACAAAATATTTATTTTGTCAATGTCACAGAATTCCCTCACGAAACCACATCACATTTTGTATCAGTTATACATTTATCACTAGAGATCCACCTCTCCCCACTGGCTAGTCTGAATCGAGTCCACATCAGTTTGCACATATCCATGATTGTGCCATCATCCTTAACATCTAATTGGGTGGAAAAGAGGTGAATGAGACCAAAGGAATGGCTAGGGTTGGATTCAGTCCTACCCATATGGCTATGTCCAGAAAGTTAGTGATCCCTTTTTCCTCCTTTTCGTGCTCCATGAACTGCAGTGGTCCCCAGGTATTTATACTGGCTTGCATTTTTTAATAACTTAGTTCATCCTTTTGTTTCTTTTATGCAAGCATGTGGATATCCTTTTTGAATGCATGCCAGTTGTTAGACCCAGCGGTTTCCTGCTAGCTGGGACGCAACGAAGCCAGTTGGAATCCCCCGTCCTAGATAGGATGAGTATAATACACGTGTCCGATAACCTGTGCTCACCCTTGGGTAGCTTGGCACAGAGCAGTCAGGCTTATCCTCATGGTCATTGTGTGAAGTATTGGCATAACACCACCCTCGCAACACACTATAAATTGAAAGCAAAACAATCTGTACATTGAATGATACTTGACAGTTCTAAGCAATTGTCAAACTTTTCCATTAGGAGCAGAACTGCATAACCACATATGCTCTATTCAGAGGTAATCAACAAACATGACATTCCCTATATCGCATACCCCATCATTTGCAATAGTCAGGAATTCACAGGTCTTTGACTATGTCTCATGACCCATCCCCTCAGTGACTTAGTTACACCAGCCAACGATACACGTTGCCTCTGCTGGCGCCCCATTCACTAGACTATCAGAACCACCTAAAATGGAAAGAAACAGTCACTTAGTTTTGTCCGTCTGGATTAGATCTCCAGGCACCCAACGGCACCTGCACAAGTAAGGGATTGCTATTCCCCGTAGACAAAAGGTTGTGACTCAGGAAGCTGGCGTGCTTCCAAGTCTGGAGAAATGTTTCTCCTCAGGTGGAGGTGTGAGCTACCGTAGCTCCCGACAGCCAGCTGTAGGTGCCAGCAAGGTGCAACAAAACTCTTTGGGGCCCTGTCACGATGTTCTCCACAACAAAGTACCTTTTGGCGTGGGTCCAGAGAGAGGGAGCCAGCGACCTCGGACGCAGGCCGGAGTGTCAGGCACTGTCGTCCTCCCGATCTGGAGGTCAAAGGCAGTCTCGGCTCCCAGCTCAGGTCCCCCAACACCCCTCGGACACCACACGCTCTGGAGTACAAGCTAGAACAGGTCCCCCGGTTGCAAGCACAGGTCCCTCAGACTCTGCAAGCTTCCCCCGCACTCCTCAAACTCCTCACATCCTGGCACCTCAGGTGGGCTGCTGATCTTTACGAGCACACTCCTTTGTACAGTGTGATGCCGGTGTACGTTAGGACAGTTCTTGTCCTAGTTGACTATCACTTCCACCCGTTTCCTCCTCACCCTGCATGGTGCTTACAATCTTGTGGAAATAGGGAGATCCTTTGTGTCCCTGGGATCTCATGGACAGGAGGCCAGCCAACCGGCTCTTGGTGAGTACTTAGGGACCCTGGCCATGACAGATGGCACTAGCTGCAGGCCAGCAACATCTAGGCAAAATCGACAAAGTGATAGTCTCCTTCCTGGAGCACGACAAGCTACAGGCCACCACACGTCTTCAGATAATCCAGTCGCAGTCCCTCATGTCCTAATGATTCCGCATGTCGATGTCCTAGCATCGACCCAGCTTAGTATGGTTCCAAATCCTAAAAGCGGCAGTAACTTTTGAGGCCAGAGCCCCATTAGTTATACACACGATGGCCTTTGAGGATGCAATCAGTTCAAAAGGCCACCTTTGAAATGCACAGGCCCTCTCTAAATTCTGTCCTGTCTGTCATCCTACCCTGGGAGGTTAGATCACTATCTTTAGTGGGGCCAAGACCCTGACCCTTGGAATGCAGGTGCCAATTCCACCCCCATGTAAAGTAATCATCCCAGAGAGGCCCCTCAGAGTCAGAGGTCGGCAGTTTCCCTTGAGCCCCTAGTTTATGGCCTTCTATCAGGAATGCACAGATGTGGCTGTCCCCCCAGCAGCCAGATGTGAATTGGAGACAGGTACACAGAGCCACGAGCATCAAAATGCTCAGTTTCCCAAAGTGACATTTCCACATAAGTAATGTTGAATCCACTCACACTAGAGGAGAGGATTCGCCATTACGAACACATCGATGCCAAACACTATAGTGTTACTACCCTGCACGTAGGGAATGCTGCTCAATAGCCTTCCCTATATTTCCCCATGCTAATCCAGTGCCTGAGCAGGCCCTTTCATACCGAACACACCATCCTGTGCCATTCACGACCCTTGTATGTAACTCACCCGCGCACATGCCCTACCTCTTGCCAACACTGCACCCTGTCCCCAGGGAGAACTCCGATATACCAAGAGACATGCAGAGCCTTGGCAGTAGCATTTTAAATGCCAAGCCAAGCAACAGTAACCTGCGCACACAGGCCCCACCAGGGCAAACCTGTGGCACGATCGATGAGCTCACTCCGTAGGTGGCACAACCAGTGCTTGAAGCCCACGGAGGTGCATATGAGTTACATCCTCTGGGTATATGTCTCACCCCTAGACAAGGGACTAACAGCTAACTTGCATAAGCCAATCATGTATACCCCAATCACCAGTATGTATGTGACATTCCCAGCGCTTTGGCACTGAATGGCAGTGTCAACGCGCTCAAAGTCCTAAGGCTAGCACCTAGATTAGTGGAAAACTGGGAAGGAGAAAAGCAAAAAGTCGAAGGAAAGCACCCGAGAAAGGGACATTTCCAACACCAGTGATAACCGGGTATTCATCAAAAGGGGGATGACATGCATGCTGCTGCAATGTTTTGTAAGTCCCATGAGAATGCTGTTAGGAAAGGATGCAACTAGCTAAATATTAACAAGGGAAAGACTAGAGTCTTGATGTTAGGATTGACAGAAATGAGGAAGGTGCTTCTTCAGTCGTTGTGCCCATCAAGTTGAGTTCCTTACCTTTTCAGCTTAAGAGCCATTTTTTCGCTTTCCGTAACCTCTTAAAATCATATTTCTATTTGAATCTCGGACTTATCCAGAAACCTGCTTTACTGTCATAAAACATAAGGTATACATGTTCAGCTACTACAATTTAACACAACATAGCAGCAGGTGCAGTATTCATGTTGTCGCCAGGTATCTGAACTCAAATGAACTCAATGCCTACCCAGCATAGTCAATCAGTTTGCCTTGATTGTGGCATCAAATTCTTCTTACGGGCAACACATTTCCTAATGGTTATTGATTGTAGATAGAAGGTTTCAATCCTACTTTCCACGTACATAAAACATCATGGTTTTATAATTGCTAAGCCAACAATAACTGGTTCATCAGGTTTTGACTTTTGCATCATGACCAAGACTTCCATCTCAATTACGTTTTCAGTTTTAAAAAAAAGTTTTCTTGAATAGTTATTGATCTTACTAAAGAAAAATAACGTCCTTCAATGTAAGGTTCTCCCGCGACCGTCTCCTACCCAGCTGGACATTGGAGAAAGACAGTCCTCGTCCCGCTACCGCTGCTGTTCTCTCCTTCTGCCCACTGCCTTGGACCGACTCGCCGCTGTTGAAAGTGGGGCCAGCCTTGGCGCAGCTTTGCATCCACCGGCTGCCTGCCTGTCCTCACCGCCGCCTCGCTGCCTCCCCATGCTAGCTATCTTCCTGGATTTGCCCCACCTCGTCACCGACTCCGGAGACCCGAGTGAACTTTTCCCAGGTATGGGGGCGCGGGAGCCACGACCGGCTGATTGTCTTCAACGTTACCCCAGTGGACCCGAGCCTACACGCCTCCTCTCCCTTCCTCCCTGACTTTGTTTTTGAACTTTGTACCCCCCCGACTTCTTCTGGCACTTTAATTCACGCTCCCTGGGTCACTTTCATGGACTTCATGACTTTTTTTCTTCTGCCCTGCCTGCCTGCTATTTTGCTGCTGTTCTCCGCCGCTTTTCTCCAGACCCAGACCCGCCATCTTGTCGATTCCCTCGTCCTTTACCCTTTTCCCTCGTTCCCTCCTTGACGACCCTAAACGTTTCTTCCTTTTTCTGATTTGCCTTTTCTCCATCCCCTCGTATCCCCCACCCTCTTTCATTACACTACTTTTATCCCCTCTACCCTCTCTCCCCCTTTTGTTTTTCCCACCCCCTTATTAATTTCCCGTGCAATTGTCTTTTACGTTACTGCTCATTGACACTACTCTTGGCGTTTCCTTATGTTATCATTATGTAACTTATTTAATCTTGTAACTCGCAAACTCGCTTTGTTGTAACCTAATGTAAAGCGCTCTGATACCTACGGGTCTAGCCAGCGCTATATAAAACTCATAAAATAAAATAAAAATAAAATAAAATAAATAAGTTTTATCAGTTGTTTTGCTGGAATTTGCTGTGATGTACTTAGAAGAGTGTCTGTGATTTGCTCATGCTGGTTATGTTTCCTGCACTTTGGTCATACAGTGCACACATTGACTGGCTTCGGTTGAGTTTGTTGAGCTGTATGTGCAGCACCTGGCCTTCAGTGATGCCTTATGGCTTTTGCCCTGCCTGACACCAGAACAGGCGGGCACAGCCTCTGACTGTGTGCAGGATTTCGCGATTTGCAAGATAAATTGCAAAATTGGGACTTTTGTAAAAGACCTGCGATTTTTACAAAATCTCTCAAAATAACTTTACTAAACGCTCCTTTTAATGACCCTGAGCTGCCATGTTAGGCCAGTAAAAGGCAGGTGGGCAGGAGAGTGTCGTTTTCATTCTCTCTCCCGCTGTGCATGACATGTGACCACACTACAAGCTTCCTGGAGGCAGTTGTGGCCAGCATGGCTCGGGGGTGGAGGGCGGGTGCGGGGGGGCCGCGGGGTGGAGAGTCCCCCATCTCCTCTGCTCCTGCACCCCTACCTACGACTCGGACAGGAACAGGAAGCAGGCAGCCATGCTCCCTCCCCTAAGCCAATCTCAACGCTGCAATGTGATTGCGTTGTGATTGGTCTGAGCGCCGTGACATGGCGCTCAGCCAGGGGCTGGAGGGGTGGGCATGTTATCCATGCAGGCTGTAATGCAGCCTGCATGTAGAAGGGGAAAGTGCGAATGAATGGTTTGGGCGGCCCGAGAGGGCCGACCAAACGGTCATTGCGCACTTAATAATCGGCTAACCACTCCTCCCCTGCTCCGTTAGCAGAGCAGCCCCACCCGCAGAGGAAAAATAAAATGGTAATACCTAAAAGTTATTACCATTTTATGTTTTTGCTTCTCACACTGCTAGAAAGCAGTGGGGCGACGCTCCTCCACAATAGCAGAGGAGCCACCACTGCCTCGAGGCAGAGCTGGCCTCCAAGAAGCTCTGAATAGATCGCCACTCACCTGCACTTCAACGCTTCCAACACCTCTGCATTTTAAATCTTTCTCACTGCTCCCCTGTCACCTTTTTGCAGCTCGCTTCCCCCTTGCAGTTTATAATTCTCTACCTTCTAGTCACCTATCCTAGCCCCCTGACCTCGCCTCTGCTTTCACTAGCCCCAGGCCTCGAGCAGCGTTAAATACATGCTGCTACAGGGAGCTGTTATGTAGCCCCCTCCATCCTCCTCCACATTACGTTAAAATGGGAGTATGGAGGGAGCCACATCAACAGCTCTCTCCAGCAGAATGTATTTCACGCTGGGAAGAGATATTTCAGGACGGTGCAAGAGAGAGGGCAATTTTTAAATTGAAATCTGCACTCTGGCATCAGACATCCTTCTTTCCAGCTCGGGCTTGCTGCGCGGCACTGGTTTGTTGGTTGTGCCACAGTATTTTTGTGACAGACTCATATTGTACCTGTTGCATAATTGCTTCAATTTTTGATGTTTATGGCCGCATTTTTATTGTTTTGTGGCCACAAAATTTGGCAAGCCAGTCCGCGATGTCCTGAGGGGGGGTCTGTCTGAACAAAACATTTGAAGATCAATTTAAGGTGTGTCCTTGTTTGGCTGAGTTGTTTTGCACAGATGCACAAATACCCCCAAATACGCTAGTGATCACAAACATTTACTTTTTCTGTGAACTAAGTATTTTAACCATAGCTACAGAGATTACATTCTTTAGCAACCGCCACAGACCCACACTCCGTAAAGATTGCTGCCGATAACATTACCAACATGAGACTGCAAACTACTGGCATATTGTACACATAGCAACTTTATCCACACTGCTCTGAAATCCAGCACACATGCTCCCTAGGGCTACATAGCTGTCTACAATATGTCAATCATGCTGTGGTCTATCCTAAACCAGGCCATAAGAAAACAGTCTGGTGAACCAAACCAGAGCATGTAGCGGCTATAGCAAGGGCCGATGTATGCTACACAAGAACTAGGTGACATGACATTACTGTAGTTCATCTAGTAACTCATCATTCTCATAAAGGCACTTTTAGAGTTTGTAAAAGATGTATAGTAAGGAACGTATATGAGGCACAAAAAAACACTGCGGTCTCTGGTCTCACAATTACAATTAGATCAGCTTAGACCACTGAAGAGTTAAAAAAAAAAAACAGCTGCAGTAAATGCTGCTTCAGTGATAAACATACATTTAATACATATGAAATTGGGTCAGTCGATAAGACCAGATGCTTAAGTCTATATAGCATATAATAAAACAATTACTTAAAACAATGTAGCACAGTTATTCTACTTTTTGTTTTTATTAGGAATGGTGTTCAAAATGCGCTCTTCTACCTTTTTGCAAATATTGCATTTTTTATTTGAAAATCATATGTGTTCATTATTAGCTTTTGCAATTCTTGTAACCCCTGAGTGAAACGAAGGTGATATGAAACGTAAAGTAATCCTACATAGTCCCTAATGCTAATATAAGAATGATGATATTACGTCCCCGGAGAACATCCTTAATTTCTCCTTAACTAAAAGACTCTTATAAATTCTTGTGTATGTTCAATCTAGGGGTATTAAGTGTTAAATATGGTATTATAGCTGCATCATACGATGATGGTAGATTATCTTTCAGTGCTTGAAACAACATCATCTAATATCCAGTTTAGCCATAGAGTGCAGCAAAATGTTGTGCTAACTGAGACACAACAAAACCTATATCAGAAAATGCAGACGATTTTGAACTTTGGTCATTGTTTCAGGTCCCTTTTAACTACTGAAAAACGTTATAAATTTATTTTGTAGTTCTGGTGAAGATATTCAAGAAACAAGTGTGGTTGCAAATCTTCCAGTCCTGATACGACAGAATCCGGCAGAGACACTTCGGAGAGTGGTGCCAAAAATCAAGGTAGGTTGTTTATAATGAAATATTTGTATTCACTAGGTAAATGTCACACTGTTACTCAAAAAATGGTAACTGAATAAAGTGTGAGTTAGGGTACACAAATGAAAGTGGCTAGAACCCGCACAGAAAAGCAGAACCAAGACAGCTACCTCACTTCAAAATAGGATATCCAAATGGTACACACAATGAGACACAAATGAACTGTGCACCAAGCAGAATAGTACTCCACACCAAAAAATAAGTGGCTAGACTTAGCTGCAAAGTCTGACTACTTCACAAATGTATGCCTCGACACAGGCAGAAAGAGTTGAGAGCACATACACCAGAAACAGTAGCAACCGACTTCCACACACTAGCTGAGCCAGCCAAGCAAGGGTCTAGAGGCCAAAAGACAGTCCCTCACCTGTATGTAAGTTTTAAGATGGCATCAGAGGTGCTCGGGAGCTGGGTCAAGAGGCTCAGTACATGCGAAATTACAGTATACTTGTACAAGAAAGAGTCACAGTTAAAAACTGAGTGTACTGAGAGACAAAATCACCAGACAGAAAATGCAAGTGATATCTCAAATTCCCTGTAGACCGGTCCCCAGCGATGAACATTGGGCAAAAACCAAACAAATGCAACATACTGTGATTAATTGACACAAATCAGCCTGATAAATATCAACTCAGCACAGAAACATGCACCTGAAACCTTATAGGCCATATGCCTTTTTGAAGAGTGATCAGGAGATACTTAATCATGATTGTGGACGAGCTACTTCCGGAGGGTTATAAAATAATAAAGAAATACAAGGAAATGGCGAAGAAGGGATGGGCTTGCTTTAATACACATTGAGCAACTTCCTTTCACCAACACTGAGACAACAACATAGAAATCCTAATATTGGGCTGTTACAAGATGTAAATTGTGAAGGGCCATCATACGTAACCGAAAATAACATATTTATTTGTAACAAGATCGAAGTAGACAGCCAAACAGTGCACCCAAACTTTTAATATAATCAGCGTTCAGTTGCTTCCTATCTTTCGGCCATGACGCATGTACCAGGTCCTGCAGCAATAAATCATTCACATATAGATGGCTTAGACCAGCAGATAAAGAATACCTATTCTGCAAAGTGTATACCACTATCCAAAGAAGAACCATAGGCACAAAAGACATTGTGAAGTGTGTAGAGGAGTTGTTCTCTCTCAGGGCATCTCCATTGAAAATTATAAGCACTGACTAGTCCCACCCACGCGCGGGGATCCCAGAGCACTTTTCATAACAAGTCTTCTTAAGCGTAGATGTCCAACTTTCTGCAGAAAGGCCTGTAGAAACTTTAAACATGAATATCGTGCAGCCTATAAGAAAGGCTATAATGGCCAATCTCTTCACACTGCATTTAAAAAAGGGTACTGAATACATTTGTATATATGAATTTAAAGCCAAATAATAGCAACATGTTATTTGATAACTTAACTCTCTTTCACAAACTCTTTTTAAAAGGAGAAGGATGAAGGAAAAAGGACAGTGTAGCTCTATAGGCTGCCATTATGTGAATGTGAGAACAGTGTCTCCACCTTTAAGGGCCCAGAGACCACCAGTATCACATCATGCCCAGCAGGTGGCAGTTGCTTCAGTTCTTTTTCTAGCTCCTGGTGATAGGGACTGGGAGCACTGAGCTCTGCCTTTTTGCCTTTTTTTCATCACAAATCTCGCTAGGACATTTTTGACAACTGTTTCACTAGCGGATTGCTCTGTCCCAGTGTTTTTCTGTCTTTTTCTGACAGAATTCTTTTTCCATAGGTTAAATAAAATGCCATCTTTATTTGACAAGTGTCCTGCCTATGGAAGAAAGAAGGCCAAGTGAGACCCTTATGATGTCTGTATTATCTACCTTCCTGAGAGCCATGTTCCTGACAGGTGTCCACACTGCAAGAAGTTTTCCAGGTTCACCCTGAGGGAAAGGGAGAAGATTTGCCGCCAT
Organism: Calotriton arnoldi; assembly: GCA_963921515.1. Classification (NCBI taxonomy): domain Eukaryota; kingdom Metazoa; phylum Chordata; class Amphibia; order Caudata; family Salamandridae; genus Calotriton; species Calotriton arnoldi. Next base: position 82,653 of record CAWUFW010015504.1, on the reverse strand, counting down.
GGCACAAATGAGCGACGCAGGCGCAATCAGAAGGTGGGACATCCAGAGAGTGAGGAGAGGGTCAGTTCTCTACCAGGGCTCTTCCACCTTCTTCTGAGGACTCCAGGCATGGGAGATCTAAAAAGAGAAGCCCACTTCCAAAGTAACATTGTTCCAGGTCAGACAAGGTACGATACCTACATTTTCATAGTCGAGGACTGGGTCGACATCGAAGAGGAAACGACGGTTGACACATAGAAGATCGATGTCAAAGGAGACTACGACGTTGAGGTGCAAAAGAATTTCGTCGTCATAGAGTGTGTCAACGTCAACACATAGGAGAAAATCGGCTTCGAGGAATCTGTTGACGTCGAGACCAACCAGACATGCAGAAAAGGTAAAATACATCTAGGCCAAGATGGCTACCATCATCTCTGGACTCTACTCCAGGGTATATTCTCCTTCTTTGCCTGTATTTCTGCCAGATTCTCCTACTCCTTCTTCTCCTTCTCTGCCTCCTCCAGTACCTCCTCCACCTCCTCCAGTGCCTCCTCCACCTTCTCCGACGCCTCTTCCAATTACAGATCTAGCATCTCTTCCACAACCACAACTTGTAGAGGCCTCTGCTTTGTCCACGAAGATCGTGTGCCAGATCTCCCCATCATTTGAACCATGGAAAGCATTGCCACAGGTCTTGGCGTTCCTCATCATGGCCAACCTCCAGATGCACACATCACCGTTATGCATCCAGGTCCAGGTCAAGAACACTGTCAAGATATTGTTCGTCCTATTATGCTTCAACTCCTTCTCCCAGCGCTGACAGATATACACCAACACTGTCTGATTCTCCCCAACCAAGGGTCTTTCCAGTGGATGATAAAAACACCTTTCAGGAGGTCCTGGTGAGAGGCGCTTCGAATTGAACATTCCGCTGCCAGCTCCTACACCATCTACATCTTAAATTATTTAGACGCTTCACCACCGATCAGTGTCCAGACATCTCCTGCCATTGGTTCTTGGCCTATTGTAACCAGCCATGCATCTGTTCCTCACACCAGTCTCCTCCAAATCTGCTTCTTCGAGGCTACAAAAGATGTATAGGTCTCCAGAGCAGGACCAACTGTTTCTTCGCTCCGGTCCTCCCCCTGATTCTGTGGTTATTTGGCAAAGAAACAACATTCCACCACTTCTTCATCTACGGTACCACCAGTCAAGGAGAGTAAAAAGTTAGATTCAGTGGGGCGCAAGGTTTGTGGTACAGCTGCCACCACCATGAAGGCTACAATTGCTTCGACCGACCTGGGTAGATACGACAGAGCCTTGTGGGAGTCTTTACAAAAACTTGCAGAAGACCTCCCTAGAGATAAATGAGAAGACTTCCACAAAGGGGTCAATAAGAACATAATGATCTCCAACCAAATAATTAGTGCTGCGGCTGATTCGTTATTATTAGCAGCCCACAAATACTGTCATGGTGTGGCCTTGAGAAGGCACTCTTGGCTTCACCTTACAGCCCTTAAACATGAATTTCAACAACAGATTCTTAATCTTCCATTCTCAGAATCCACCTTATTCAGCAGACTTACTGATGACAAAATGACCTGGATGAAGTCTGAAATGGAGAGTCTGAAGGCAGTAAAGACACACCTACAAGCCTTACCATCAGCGTTTTTACCCACAGAGGATTCAAACCCTTCAACTGTACCAATGTCTCCAACAAAACCAACCACAAAGTCCTTACCAACAGCAACAATGTCGCCAGCCCAGAGGAAGAGCTAGCCAACGGCCTGCCAGGGGGGGGAACCTGCAGCAGGCTCTAAACAATGAATCTCTACTTCTCCAGTATTGGGGTATCTTTCATAGATTCACATGCCTGAATCATTCCCCGTCGTCGGAGTGGGAGTCCCACGGTACATAAAAAAGCAATAATTATGCACATAATAACCATAGTAAGTAGTACCTAGAACCAGGAAGTGAAGTAGATAGAAACTACAGGGGAAGAAAAACTTCCACATTTATGACCTATCCAGGTCATTATAAATAGTCCAAACTGCAGCCAATCAGGCGACAGCACCCTCTAGAATGCTCTCCTCAGAGGCTGAGGCTCTCAGATTTTCTACCGCACGTCGTGTGAAGGGAGTCTCCCTGAGCTCTGCTCAGTATTTTCCTATTCTTCACAATTTAATTCATTACAGAATGTCTTCTAAGAGATCTCTCTTTCGACCTTGTGAATCTTGTGGGAAGCTGCGACTGTTCTCAGAAGATCCCCACAAGAAATGCATTTATTGCCTGTATCCTGATCACCAGGTGAGAGACTGTAAGATCTGTAGGACCTTCCCTCAAAAACTCTCAGAGACAGAGAGGACGTCTACTTCTGTGGCTGCAGAAGATTAAGGATCAGGATAACCCTTTATCTGAGGTGGGGAGTATTGCCTCAGGCTCTACAGTGTCCTCTAGGAAGAGGGTTGCTGAGGAACTTTTATCGTCTTCTGGGGCTAAGGTGTCGAGAAAACAGCAGTCCTCTAAGGGTGCTGAAGTGCCTTCCTCCTCAAAAAAGGCTCCTCCACCTTCAAAGAGTAAACCTCTTCATAATACCCCCCGAGACAAACTCCGAAGTCTCTGGCTTCAAAAAGAATGTCTGAGAAGAGTTTACCTCAGAATAAGGCACCGTCGTCGACGACATCGACGACGACTTCGTCAACGATATTTACCGTCGGCGCTACGACGACGTCAACTGCCACCGTCTCGTCGCCGAGACCTCAGATGATCATGTCGTCGGCGTCATCACCGTCGACGCTGGTCTCTGTCTCCGTAAGGCCAACTTTCGTCGACGACGGAAATTAGATCTACCGTCGACGCCCGTCGACGAAGATTAGAAAACTCCGTCGACGACCACCTCGTCGACGACCGCGTCGACGAAGACTGCCTCATCGACGAAGACTGCCTCGTCGACGAAGACTGCCTCGGCGACCGAAGACTGCCTCGACGACGAAGACTGCCTCGACGACGAAGACTGCCCTCGTCGACGAAGACTGCCTCGGTCGTCGACAAATGCTTCATTGCCGGTGGTTTCATGCACACCGGCTCCGTCAACGACGACTCCGTCGACGACTCCCTCGCCGACGCTTCAATTATCTGCCTGTACAGAATTACAGGTCTGGTCAGCTGCTGCGGCAACGGCGCCATCTACACCGCTCTACGACACAGGTGCAATTACCACCACTAACGTCAACATCATCTTTGTTGCATAGACGGGGCTCTTCGTTGGAGATCCTTTCTCCACTACATATTTCCCTACTAAAATACCTCTAGAATTACCTCAACAATTATTAGATTATGGAGAGGATGAGGATGAATCTGAAGAGGATGACAGATTTCGCACTGCCAGGAGCCCATCAGAATTGTTCATAAAGTATCAAGAGGATGATCAAGATGATGAGTGTTAGAACTGGGGGTCTCTAGTTGGCAATGGTTTGCACCTTTGTCCAAATAGGGACCCTTGCTTCTAGTCAGGATAAGGGGAAACACTCCTAAAATAACCCCTGCTCACCCCCTGGTAGCTTGGCACGAGCAGACAGGCTTATCTCAGAGGCAGTGTGTAAAGCATTTGTGAACACATACAGTAATACAGTGAAAACACTACAGATGGACACCACACAGGTTGTTTATGTAAAAATAAGTAATCTTTATATAGACTTATCACAAGACCCAATAGCAAAAATCCACAATACTGTAATCAAAAATAGACTTAAAATGATAGAGACAGTTCACGTTATCTTCACAAATAGGATAGTCAATCAAAAATAAAGCTTGTAGCAACAAATAACTCCACTTGGAGTTATCACGACGTCGTGACCGGTGGAAATCCCAAAGTACGGGCGCCGACCGCGAGGTGCGCGGCGTCGGGCCTGGAGTCGAGCAGACCCACAAAGAACAGTACCTGGAATTCGATGAAAACAAAGACGGTGCACGGCGTCGGGGAGGTGATGCTTCGTTGGCGCCGGCGGCGCTCGGTTCCTTACGCAGCGCAGGGAGGTGAGGTCTCGGTTCCTTACTGCAGCGCAGGGGAGGTGAGGCGTCGGTTCCTTACTGTGTCGGGAGGTGACGTCACGGATGGCGGCGAGGCGTCGGTTCCTTACGATGGTGCGGCGTCGATGGATTCGGGGGTCACCCACGTCGAGGATCGGCTCCGCGATGATGAAGCCCTGGCGTCGGTGAAGTCGGGGCTGCGGTGCGAGTCGGGACGGTGCGTCGTGAGCGTCACGAGCGGTGTCCTCGGCTCCGGTGCAGGCAGCGGCCTCGATGACGGCTTCGGAGTCGATGTCGCACGGCGTCGGCAGGCGTCGGGCCTACGGTGCAAGTCGGGCGGTGCGTCGTGCTCTTCACGAGCGGTGCCCACGGCTTCGGTGCAGGTTACGGCGTCGCTCGCCGGCGTCGGTGTTGCAATTTCCCTCTGTTAGCAGCTAAAACAGCAGTTCCAGATGCAGGCAAACAGAAGGGGTGAAGTCTTTGTGTCCCTGTGACTTCAGGCAGGAGGCAAGCTCAGTTCAAGCCCTTGGAGATTCCCTTCTTCAAGATGACAAAGCACAGCAAAGTCTTTTCTCCTGTCCTTGGCAGAAAGCAACCACTGCAGGCCAACCCCAATCAGCAAAACAGCACAGGGGCAGTACTCCTCCTTCAGCTTCTCCGGTTCTTCTCCTTGGCAACAGGTTTCTTGATTTCCCAGAAGTGATCTAATTTCCTAGGGGTCTGGGTCCCCTTTTTATACACCTTTTCCCTTTGTTCTCTGAAGGCAGAGAGGCCTCTGCCTAGTCCAAAACCAGTTCTGGTCAGTCCTGGAGCACTTTGTTTTTCTGACTCCTTCTTTCCTTTGAGAGTGAGGGGCAGAGCCATCAGACGCCCGGCAGGAGGTGGAGCCAGCATTGTGGAAGGCAGGCACAGCCCTATTCAGACCCAGGTGCAACTCCTCCCACCCATCCTCCTTCAGGCAGACCTATTCAGCCTAGTGCTGACTCACCCTGCCTCCTGGAATCCCCCAGCCCCTGTCACTCACAAACCCAGACACACAATACACAACCTGAGCAGAGGCAGCTGGATGGTTTAGGCAAGAAAATACCTACTTTCTAAAAGTGGTATTTTCAAACAAAGAATGTTAAAACCAACTTCACTAAAAGATGTATTTTATCATTCTGAGTTCAGGCATACTAAATTCGTTTTTCTACCATGTTCTCTGGGTCAGTTAGGATTATAAGGTGTAATAATCAAAACTGCCCATTCTGGCCTATGGAGAACAGGTAGCCTTGCAATAGTGAAAAACGAAAATGGCTGTAATTCACTATTAGGACATGCCACACACACCAGGGCATGTCCTACCTTATACTTACAATGCACCCTGCCCTTGGGCCTACCTTAGGGGTGTCTGATATGAAGATAAGGGAAGGTTTAGGGACTGGCAAGTGGGTGCACTTGCCAAGTCGACATGGCAGTCACAGACTGCACACAGGCTCTGCAATGGCAGGCCTGAGACACATTTTACAAGCTGCTTCTGTGGGTGGCACAACCAGTGCTGCAAGCCCACCAGCAGCATTGGATTTACAAGCCCTGGGCACACGCAGTGCACTGTACTAGGGACTGACAAGTAAACCAATCATCCAATCATGGAGTCACTAATCCATAACACAATTTATCATGGGAGAGCATATGCACTTTAGCACTGATCAGCAGTGGTAAAGTGCCCAGAGTCATAAAACCAACAAAAACAGGTCAGAGAAAATATAGGAGGAAGGCAAAAGTTCAGGGATGACCCTGCAAAAAGGGCCAAGTCCAACACAACCCCCTTCCAGCCAAAACGCAGGGGAGACCAATCACTACCCTGATGGGCTTCTCTGCTTTGGGCGATAGAACCTGGACCCTGGCCCACAACAGCAGGGGCATACTCCAGTTCTACGCCAATCTGAACCTATTTGGATCCCTCTGTCCATACTCTCAGGGCCCACCCAGCTAACCCATGGGGAACCCTTCTCCTCACCTGTGGACACCACCTGTGCAGCACCTAACCTTAACTGGCTCACAGGTGTGTCCCAACAGACAGACAGCAAGCCACAGTGGCCACTGACAGTGGTCAGGGATGAGACCCAGGCCTTATGCCTCTCAGGGCTCTCAAACCTCTGTGGCGTCAGAGAGCGGGGGCAGTAGCCCCAGGTGCTTGGCACCCTTTGTCCACTCTCCCTCCTGTCAGGTCAGGTATGACATCCTGGCGCTGACCCACCAGCCCCGGGCCTATACCCGGCGGCTGGACTGGAGACTGGGGTGGGCTTTCCCACACCCGGTCCTCCTCCTTGGGGCTCTGTACCCTCCCACCTGGAGCGGTACCCCCTTCCAGAATTGTCAGGGCACCTGCGGCAGGTGTCCTGCACAATTCGCCCACCAGTTCAGGGGTTCTATCCTGCAACTGGGATTCCAGCATAGGGTCTGTACCCTTAGACTGGGCAGAGGCCAGGGGTGAGGCTGTCCTCTCCCCGCCCCCTTACTGGGGTCCTGCACCCTCCCACCTGGAGCGGTGCCCCCAGAAGACAAACTGGTAGGGGCACTGTTAGCAGCTGCCCCTTTCTCCAGGTCAGGGGGACACCCTGAACCTGGCCCTCCAACCCAGGGTCTGTACCCTTAGGCTGGACCTGTGCCTGGCAACCCAGGACTTCCGGGAGGGTACACCAACCCCCCAAGGGAAACACACTCCTCTAGAGTTGTGTAATAATCTGCCTGGCGCACCAGGACTTCCTGGGGAGCACGCATGCCCCCAGAGGGTAACACATCTCTCATGTGTTGTGTGACAGTCCGCCTGGCGCAGATCTCCCGACCCCTGTCCATCTGACAGCGCGAAGATCCCCCAGGACAGAAGTGGTGTCACCATGGTCATTCACTGGTGACTCAGCCCTTCTGGCTGGTCCCTGACCCACTGGTTCTTCCACTGGGGACTCTCTCCCCCTCTCACCCCTCACTCTGGACTTCTGCACCCTCCCAAGTGGAGCGGCACTGCCAGATACCAGAAACACTGGAGCTCCATTTACAGACGCTCCAGGTTCTCTAGACACTAGGAGATCCTCCTCAACAGGCGGCCCATCAGGACAGCCTAGGCTCCCTACCTGGTGTTCCCTTAAAGAACCATCCAGGCTCTGAGACTGGGTTTCGGGCACCTTGGGACACGCAGCCCCACACTCACTCCTTCTCCACTGAGACAGGACGTGAGCCCCTACACCCCTCCCACTACACCGGGACCTAGCTGGGCTACTCTGAACCACTTCCACCACTCTGGGCTGGAAGATACCTGAGCCACTCCTCTTAGGGTCACTCCCCAATGCCTTTTCAGACCCTCTGGAAACCACCAAAGGTCTTCCTCCCTCGTGAGCTCCCTGGGGTCAGAGAACTCACTCTCCAACAGGCGTTGGCATAGCTCTGGAAAACAGGGACTTACAATATGCTCTCCCACAATTGGATCACACAACCCCTCACAGGTGTTAACCAAGTTATCCTTCACCTCACCATCCAGTGCCTCACACATGTACCCCACACCACTCTGCTGAGATTGGCAAGACAGTATCTGACTGTCTCTGTCACTCAACCCACACTCTTCTGGGCGGTCTTCACACTCACACCCCAGGAATTCAAACATGGGGGAACCACTCTCCCTGCACCTCCCATCTAGAGTCAGTAGAGTGTCCCTCCTGCTACTAGGACCATGAATCCCTGCGTCAGTTTCCCTATTCCTCTCAGGGACACTGCGCACTACTGGAGCTACCTCATGTCCTTGAACCTCCTGGTGTATATTAACCCCCTCCAAGTCAGGCACCACATCTCTGGGTGTGTGTACTACTCCCTCAGCACTAGGTAATACAATTTTGCTGCCACCAGAGGGAGGAATCCCTAAGCCCCTGGCTTTGAACTCCAACACCCTCATCATTCTCTCATGCTCTAAAAGCATCTTCCTTTCTTCCATGGCCAACCTCTTACTTTCCAACTCCAATTTCTTATGCTCAAGGCTATCATGGCTTCCCTGTTTTAGTTTGGCCATTTCCATTTCATGCATCCTGCTTTTGTCCCTGTCCTCCAGCTCCTCTGGAGACAGGTCCTTTGAGAAACACTGCTGCCCTCCCTGGAAGGCGCTCTCCTCCCAGTTAAGCCCAATGGCCCCTCAAGCTGCCCATCTAAATTCTCTGCCTCCTCCACAGGCTCCTCGGACTGCCCACTGGCATTCCGTGCTTCCAACCAGGCTCTCAGTGCCTTGTGAAACTCCTCCTTCCTGGTGAGGCCTCTCATAGAGATTTTAAACTTTTTGCAAACAGCTTTGAGTTCTGGCACAGTGTAGGTATCAACCCTATCTTCTTCAAATTCAATATCTGCAGGTGCAATGGATCCTTTTTTGCTCATGGTGAAAATTGGCAGTTCTCAACAAAAATAAAGGTTCCAAGGAAAAAAAAGTCCTATCAAAGGTATGTGGTCGCGTATTGGTCTGCACTCACTAGTAGTGTACACCAATCACTGTATATGAATCACAAATGCAAGTCCAAATCCTCACCGCTGACCACCAATGTTAGAACTGGGGGTCTCTAGTTGGCAATGGTTTGCACCTTTGTCCAAATAGGGACCCTTGCTTCTAGTCAGGATAAGGGGGAAACACTCCTAAAATAACCCCTGCTCACCCCCTGGTAGCTTGGCACGAGCAGACAGGCTTATCTCAGAGGCAGTGTGTAAAGCATTTGTGAACACATACAGTAATACAGTGAAAACACTACAGATGGACACCACACAGGTTGTTTATGTAAAAATAAGTAATCTTTATATAGACTTATCACAAGACCCAATAGCAAAAATCCACAATACTGTAATCAAAAATAGACTTAAAATGATAGAGACAGTTCACGTTATCTTCACAAATAGGATAGTCAATCAAAATAAAGCTTGTAGCAACAAATAACTCCACTTGGAGTTATCACGACGTCGTGACCGGTGGAAATCCCAAAGTACGGCGCCGACCGCGAGGTGCGCGGCGTCGGGCCTGGAGTCGAGCAGACCCACAAAGAACAGTACCTGGAATTCGATGAAAACAAAGACGGTGCACGGCGTCGGGGAGGTGATGCTTCGTTGGCGCCGGCGGCGTCGGTTCCTTACGCAGCGCAGGGGAGGTGAGGTCTCGGTTCCTTACTGCAGCGCAGGGGAGGTGAGGCGTCGGTTCCTTACTGTGTCGGGGAGGTGACGTCACGGATGGCGGCGAGGCGTCGGTTCCTTACGATGGTGCGGCGTCGATGGATTCGGGGTCACCCACGTCGAGGATCGGCTCCGCGATGATGAAGCCCTGGCGTCGGTGAAGTCGGGGCTGCGGTGCGAGTCGGGACGGTGCGTCGTGAGCGTCACGAGCGGTGTCCTCGGCTCCGGTGCAGGCAGCGGCCTCGATGGCGGCTCGGAGTCGATGTCGCACGGCGTCGGCAGGCGTCGGGCCTACGGTGCAAGTCGGGCGGTGCGTCGTGCTCTTCACGAGCGGTGCCCACGGCTCGGTGCAGGTTACGGCGTCGCTCGCCGGCGTCGGTGTTGCAATTTCCCTCTGTTAGCAGCTAAAACAGCAGTTCCAGATGCAGGCAAACAGAAGGGGTGAAGTCTTTGTGTCCCTGTGACTTCAGGCAGGAGGCAAGCTCAGTTCAAGCCCTTGGAGATTCCCTTCTTCAAGATGACAAAGCACAGCAAAGTCTTTTCTCCTGTCCTTGGCAGAAAGCAACCACTGCAGGCCAACCCCAATCAGCAAAACAGCACAGGGGCAGTACTCCTCCTTCAGCTTCTCCGGTTCTTCTCCTTGGCAACAGGTTTCTTGATTTCCCAGAAGTGATCTAATTTCCTAGGGGTCTGGGTCCCCTTTTTATACACCTTTTCCCTTTGTTCTCTGAAGGCAGAGAGGCCTCTGCCTAGTCCAAAACCAGTTCTGGTCAGTCCTGGAGCACTTTGTTTTTCTGACTCCTTCTTTCCTTTGAGAGTGAGGGGCAGAGCCATCAGACGCCCGGCAGGAGGTGGAGCCAGCATTGTGGAAGGCAGGCACAGCCCTATTCAGACCCAGGTGCAACTCCTCCCACCCATCCTCCTTCAGGCAGACCTATTCAGCCTAGTGCTGACTCACCCTGCCTCCTGGAATCCCCAGCCCCTGTCACTCACAAACCCAGACACACAATACACAACCTGAGCAGAGGCAGCTGGATGGTTTAGGCAAGAAAATACCTACTTTCTAAAAGTGGTATTTTCAAACAAAGAATGTTAAAACCAACTTCACTAAAAGATGTATTTTATCATTCTGAGTTCAGGCATACTAAATTCGTTTTTCTACCATGTTCTCTGGGTCAGTTAGGATTATAAGGTGTAATAATCAAAACTGCCCATTCTGGCCTATGGAGAACAGGTAGCCTTGCAATAGTGAAAAACGAAAATGGCTGTAATTCACTATTAGGACATGCCACACACACCAGGGCATGTCCTACCTTATACTTACAATGCACCCTGCCCTTGGGCCTACCTTAGGGGTGTCTGATATGAAGATAAGGGAAGGTTTAGGGACTGGCAAGTGGGTGCACTTGCCAAGTCGACATGGCAGTCACAGACTGCACACAGGCTCTGCAATGGCAGGCCTGAGACACATTTTACAAGCTGCTTCTGTGGGTGGCACAACCAGTGCTGCAAGCCCACCAGCAGCATTGGATTTACAAGCCCTGGGCACACGCAGTGCACTGTACTAGGGACTGACAAGTAAACCAATCATCCAATCATGGAGTCACTAATCCATAACACAATTTATCATGGGAGAGCATATGCACTTTAGCACTGATCAGCAGTGGTAAAGTGCCCAGAGTCATAAAACCAACAAAAACAGGTCAGAGAAAATATAGGAGGAAGGCAAAAAGTTCAGGGATGACCCTGCAAAAAGGGCCAAGTCCAACACAGAGCCTTCCCCAGAGGCTGTTGCTCCAGCTCAAGATCCGATTCCATCGGCACAAATGCCTTTGGCTCTATTAAATAATCTTCAATTCATGCTGGATGATTATTATCGCCGTTTTCCTCCATCTGAATCGGCTTCATCTATTCCACCGACACCTGTACCTCAAACTTCTTTTTCTGCGTTGAGGTCACCCAGACCACCGTCTCCGGTACCGTCTCATCATTCCGATGATGCTCACATCTCTGACAACGATAGAGAGGAAGGAGAGTTGGACGACAGATCGCTTCTTACGGAGTGGGATGATTACCAGTTACAAACTCCATCTCCCTCAACTCCAGCTCCCATCGATTCTCCTCCGGTTGACATCGGAGGCTTTCATCTTCTGATGGAAAGGGCAACTCAAAGGTTTCTCCTACCTATGGAAACCAAAAAGGATGAGTGCTTCCTATACGATTTTAAAGATCAGACGAGAAGACAGGTACGGACCATCCCAATAATTGACTTCATCTGGCAAGAGGGATTGAAGGTCATGAAGGCTCCTGCATCAATTCCTGCGGTCCTACCTCGCCTCGACAAAAAATACAAGGCGCCAGATAACACCCCGGCATGCCTCATAGGTCAACCGAAAGCTGATTCTGTTGTTGCCCAGGCGGCACAACGGCGAGCTAGGAACCCATCTTCTCCGATCACAGCTCCTCCAGATAGGGATGGCAGACGGTTAGACACCATTGGAAAAAGGTGTCCACCATGGCAGCAACAACAGTCCGTGCTGCTAATTCACTGGCCATTCTAGGCCGATACGACAGACAGATGTGGTCGGACATCTCTCCTTACATCGACATGTTGCCAGAACCATCCAAATCGGAAGCTTTAAAGATATTGCAAGAAGGAGAACGTATCTCTGCAGAGATCATAGATTCGGCCGTGGATGTCGCATCCACAGGTTTTAGACAATTAGCAGGGGCCGCAGTACTACGACGACAAGGCTGGCTCAAATCGACATCTTTCCGTCAGGAGGTTCAGTCAAAGATAGTTGACATGCCGTTTGATGGTGAGTCTCTCTTTGGCCAGCATGTGGACGAGGCCCTTCAAGCCATTAAAAAGATACCGAAACTGCAAGATCTTTGGGTACCCTCCAATTTCGGAAGCCGCCCTTTCGTGGAGCTAGGGGCCGTGGCTCCTTTTCTAGTCGAGGAGGATATAACCAGCAAAGGTCATATCAGTCCTTCCAAAACAATCAACGTTACCAACCTCAACGTCAACAATCTTATGGACAAAGAAATACCTCCTATTCACAGAATAAGAGAAGGCCTTCCTATCGCGGACGCGACACTTTTAAGAAACAGTGACAACCGCCACCTGCCACCTATTCTACCGTCTACCCTTTTAAAAGTTGGAGGGAGAATCTCCCAGTACTACTCGAACTGGTCCGATATAACATCAGACAAGTGGGTCCTGGACATTGTGGCCAGAGGCCATGTTCTAGAGTTCATAAAGATCCCTCCAAGCTCTCCTCCAAAAGGCCCACCGCCAGCTCATCTCAAAGAGCTTTTTTCCCAAATAAATTTGATGCTAAAAAGGGAGCGATCGAGAGAGTTCCTCAATTGCAAAGAGGAACAGGGTTTTATTCAAGGTTCTTCCTGATAAAGAAGAAATCGGGAGAATGGCGCCCCATTCTGGATCTCCGTTCCCTCAACAAATATTTAAAAAAGTTGTCCTTCCGGATGTTAACGCTTCAAGAAATACTTCATCTCCTGTCTGCGGGAGATCACATGGCTACTCTCGACCTTCAGGACGCATATTTCCATGTACCGATTCTTCTCAGACACAGGAAATATTTGCGGTTCAGAGTGGCTGGCAGGGACTTCCAGTACAAGGTCCTTCCTTTCGGACTACGTTCCGCACCCCGTGTATTTACCAAGGTTCTAGCACCGGTGAGCGCACACCTACGTCTGGAAGGGATCCAAATCTTTCCGTATTTAGACGACTGCCTTATCAAGGCAAGTTCTTTTATGGTCGCAGACGCCCACATTCGCAGATGTTTGTCCCTCTTCCAATCTCTGGGACTTTCCATCAATCTCGACAAGTCTCATCTCGTTCCGTCGCAAAGACAAACGTTCTTGGGAGCCACGTTAGACACTCAACTGACACAAGCATTCATCTCAAAAGAAAGACAACAAAAGATTTGCAGCCTTGCACACCTATTGTGCTCAAAAAGGTACGCTTCAGTCCGACAGTTAAAATCATTTCTGGGGATGATTTCTTCATGCATTCCTTTACTTCCCAACTGTCGTCTCAAGATGAGACCACTACAAGAGGAGCTCAGCCATCAATGGTTGCAGGTTTCAGGTTCCTTCAACGACCTCATTCGCATCACCTCCCGGATGAGAGAAGCCTTACTTTGGTGGACTCACAGAAAGAACGTAAAGAAAGGGTGCGCTTTCCTAGTAGAAGCTCCAAGTTTCACCATCACTACGGATGCATCCCTCGAAGGGTGGGGAGCACACCTTCAAGGGCTCACGGTCAGCGGCAAGTGGAACATCCAGCAACGAATGTGGCATATCAACCTTCTAGAATTGCTGGCCATCTTCCTCGCTCTAAAATCCTTTCGCACCATCATTCTAGGGGCATCAGTATTAATTCGGACAGACAACACAACAAGTATGCACTACTTGAACAAACAAGGGGGAACAAGGTCTGCCCGACTCTCACAACAAGCACAACAAATTTGGGACTGGGCGATACGACACAGGATCAGCTTATCAGCGATACATGTTCCCGGAGTTTCCAATGTCTTGGCAGATTCCCTCAGCAGATCAACAGTATCCAATCACGAGTGGGAGTTACATCAACCAACGCTGGATCGAGTATTTCAGTTGTGGAATCGTCCCGATCTAGACCTGTTTGCGACCAGTCGGAACCGCAAATGCCCATTCTTTGCAAGTTGGCTTCCCCACAAGGGGTCACGCGGGAATGCCTTTTCGATGAACTGGTCACAGATCTATGCCTACGCTTTTCCTCCGATACCGTTGGTTCCCAGGGTGCTCCGGAAGATGAAGAGGGAACCCTGTCGCCTAATCCTCATTGCTCCCAGGTGGCCTCGCCAGTTCTGGTTTACCGAACTCCTCCTTCTGTCGGAATGCGATCCCATTCAGTTTCAACCAATACCGAACCTTCTGTCCATCCAGAACGGTCAGATCTGTCATCCGGACCCTGCATCTCTGAGATTGGCGGCCTGGCGCCTGAGCACTTTGAATTCGCTCATTTAGATATTCCTGCGGACTGCAAGGAAGTCTTAACCAATGCTCGAGCACCGTCCACTATTAAGACGTACAGGCTTAAATGGAGGAGGTTTTGCTTGTGGTGTCAAACTGCCTCCATTCATCCGATCCATGCAAAACCGGAGCAGATCCTACCATTCTTTTTACACTTGGCAAGATCAGGCCTGTCCCATTCGACTCTGAAGGTATTTCTAGCGGCTATTTCAAGATATCGGCAAGATGGTTCCAACTCTCTTTATTCAGCTAGGATCATTCAGCAATTCTTCAAGGGATTGTTTAGGATGTTTCCTCCTATCCGCCGCCCATCTCCATCCTGGCATCTGAACGTGGTGCTTGCACAACTTATGCGACACCCTTTGAACCTATTCATAAAGTGGATTTGAAGTTTCTCTCCTGGAAGGTGTCTTTACTGTTAGCATTAACATCGGCTAGGAGAGTCAGTGACATTCAAAACTTCACTATTAATCCGCCTTTTCTTCAATTCACTTCAAACTCGGTAGTGCTACGTACTAATCCCAGTTTTATGCCTAAAGTACCTTCAGACTTCCATCTCAACGAACCAATAATTTTAAAGACTTTCTTCCCTAATCCTCAATCAACTGCAGAAAGGACTTTACATACGCTTGACATCAGAAGATGTCTCAAATTCTATTTACAAAGGACTGCTTCCATCCGTAAATCTGACCAGTTATTTGTGGCCTATGGGAAAATACGCCAGGGTCAACCAATATCCAAACAGACCATAGCTCGTTGGATTTCTGCTGCAATTTGTCTCTGCCATCAACAAGCAGGAAGACCATTACAAGCAAGGCCAAGAGCACACTCTACTAGAGCAATGTCTTCGTCTACTGCCTTGTTTGCTGGTGTGCCTCTCCATCAAATCTGCAGAGCTGCAACATGGTCCAGCACGCACACCTTTACCAAGCACTACTGTTTGGAAGCTGCCAGTAATGCAGACGCATCGGTGGGACAAGCGGTTCTCCGTAATCTTTTTAGATAAGGTGAGCCTCTGTTCTACCCTCCTCCTTTTACTGTTTTCTTAGACTGATGTTATATATGTTTAACATTGCTATATATATATATATATATATATATATTGATTTATTCACATGTATATATGTTCCTATTTGCATGCTATGCAACTTCTAGGTATGTCATTGCATGAGGTTTCTTGTACATACAACAATGTTACAAGTGCAATTTAACAGGCATGTTATGGATGTACTGCTTTGTACTCTGATTCAGGCATGTGAATCTATGAAAGATACCCCAATACTGGAGAAGAACAATAGTTACTTACCTGTAATCTGTGGTTCTCCAGTATTGGTATCTTTCATAGATTCACATGCAACCCACCCACCTCCCTCAGAGGCTCGTTATACTTTCTTGTCACTTGGTACACTCTTGTGCGAGAAAATCTGAGAGCCTCAGCCTCTGAGGAGAGCATTCTAGAGGGTGCTGTCGCCTGATTGGCTGCAGTTTGGACTATTTATAATGACCTGGATAGGTCATAAATGTGGAAGTTTTTCTTCCCCTGTAGTTTCTATCTACTTCACTTCCTGGTTCTAGGTACTACTTACTATGGTTATTATGTGCATAATTATTGCTTTTTTATGTACCGTGGGACTCCCACTCCGACGACGGGGAATGATTCAGGCATGTGAATCTATGAAAGATACCAATACTGGAGAACCACAGATTACAGGTAAGTAACTATTGTTCTTCCCCCTCATCGGTTACCCACTCCGGTAGGGGGAAGTAACTCGTTTCCTGACAGAGTGGCACTCCATCACGAACAACGCCTGGGTTTTAAATATTGTACGGAATGGGTACTGTCTGAGGTTTATCAGTCCTCCACCAAAATCATCCATTCAACATCTGCAGATGTTGCGCTCGGAGGTAAACATCCTCCTGCAGAAGCATGTGGTGGAGACTGTACCTCCCAAACAATGAGGCATGGGGATTTATTCCTGTTATTTTCTGGTGAAAAAGAAAGGTCCCAGAAATGAGTTCAGACCCATTTGCGATATGAAACTAGCCAACAAACGGTTTCAAGGAGAAAAGTCTTGAATACTTGCACTACATCAGATCTGTCCCCAGATACACCAGCAAGAGCTCCAAGATGTGTACTTTCATGTCCTAATAGCCAAGAAACACAGTGCCATTGCATACTCTGCAGTGATTACAAGTACTTAGAGTAATCACTGCAGGGTATGTAAGGGCGCCGAGGGGTATACACTGCTGTACATTTGATATTTGGAATCGCTATTTCTTAGTGCAAAATGCATCCTCGCATCCATTTTTGGACACAAAGGCGCGTTTTGTGCTAACAAAAAAGCGCCAAATGCCCACTCTCCCCCTTGCGGAATTCCTCGGAATCTTCTGGAATTTTAATGGATTTTCGCTGAATTCTGCGGAATCAAATTCCACCAGTTTCGCCCAACCCTATCGTATACATTGGATACACTTTATAGAACTTCACAATTTAAAATGCCCAGTGGTACATTTAATAAGTTCCTGACCTATTAGGCATAATTGGTGATATAATTAAATATACTACATCTTATCGTAATGTGTTTGTAATGGAGAAAAACTATATATTGGTCTTAGAAGATATGATGAGCTGTTGTCTATGTCTTGAATCTCATGAAATCATGCTATTGACATAATAGTGTTTATTTATTGTCACAAGTAACAGTATTTCAATCTAAATTAACGAATATGAATCATTTACATAATCCACAGGTATGACAAAGCATCTATTGTTTATGTCTATGCATTAAAGCACTTTTATTTTGGGGCACGGAGCATGTACGTACGTGAAATGCCATTTACAAGTATATGATGGAAGCATCCTGCATCACTGTGCACAATCGCTGGATGGTTGACTTAAACGGCTTTTGTACAGCAGAAGATTTAAGGACATATATACGCATAAAATGCCTAACCAGACAATATTGTTTTATATTGCTAATGAGAGGTCCTGGTTACAGTTTAAACCACAAGGCTGAAGGATGCTTTAATAGCCTGTTTGGATGCTTTAATAGCCTGTTCAGGATCTGGCCGTATTCATGTAAGTGAGTCCCACAATATTCTGAAACATCAATGAGTGTTACCTGAGAGATGGAATACGTCTATGTAGGCAAACATGATCTGGGTTCATATGGCCATATATTCTCAAAAACTACTCCTTTAATCTTACTACTAACAGTCTTCTAACCAGAACAATAGTAAAACCCATGTTTACCATTCAGGTAAGTGCCCATGAAACATTCACCTAACTGGGCATTTCCAACCTAGCAAACTGCACCACTCATTATATTTTAGACCTTGTTTTTACTCATGTATGCATGACAGTCCATAGTTACCAAAGTCTGGCATGTTGTTGCTATTTTAAACATCTAAATAAAATAATAAATAAAACTATAGGTGTACAACATGCACTTGAAAACTTGCACTGTGTGGATTGCTATTAAAAAATTAGCTTTTTAATGTTTTGGCTTTCAGTGCCTGGAAAGTTGGAATGTAAAGCTTTATAATTATCTTTATTTGGAAGTTGGTACTATGCTATAGTTCTCAAAGATGGATTCCCACCTGTAGGCTTTAAATGTTAGTATGTATTGTAGCAGGCTGTATCAGGGGGCCAGAAGACGGGCCACATGAGCCACTTCCTCAGGTAGTCACCATTCTGAGACCATCTACGAGATTTTCTCTATTTTTCCCATGCAGCTCACCAACATTTTGGTTACTAGAGAACTACAAGATTTTTCTGGTCTGGCCCCTCTTTAGTCAGTTTAATGTTCAGGGACAAATTCTGACTGAAACTTGAAAGAAATGGGATGACAGACATACCCCCTCACACAGGAAGTGGAAGAATATTAATTGAGAACCACTTGTGCAAATACTTTTGTCCATTGAAAATCCAACTAATATATAACATCTGTCATGACAGGGTTAGTATCTGAGGCTGATTGGATGATTTTGGACAATCCATTTTGGGGGTAGAATTTCTTGACACTATTAAGCAGCTCTTGGAAGGGAAGACAGTGGAGCAGGATCAGTTATCTTAAGAGTTTTATAAAGTCTTCTTGAGTATCCTTCTTAATCATTTTTCGCAGCTCATCAAATATGTTGAGGAAATAGGAATAGTGCCTCAGTCTTGGTGTGAGACCTTTATAACTCTATTTTTGAAAAAGGGGAAGGATCCGCAGAATTGTTCCTCTAATCGGCCAATCTCTTTAATTAATTGCGATGAAAAATCTATGCCAAAATATTAGCAAATTGTTTTGTTCGTAGACTTGCTGGATGGGTGGATATAGTATGCAGCATTGGTTTGTCCCACATCAAGATACTACAGCACATACTAACCTTGCAGTTGCAATATTTGACGTGGCAAATGTGCTGGATATACCAGCAGGGATTATTATGCTGGATGCCGAAAAGGCATTTGATCGGGTATCCTTTTTATGACTGATATTTGCCGCTATGGTGTGTGGTGGCCAAATGTTGGCTAGAATTAAAGCTCTTTATTCAAACCTATTGGCACGGGTGGTATGCTGTGGTTATACTTTGAAGAAAGTGGTAATTAAAAGAGGAACATATCAAGGGTGTTTACTGTCCCCATTGTTATTTGCACTCTACCTTGAACCATATTTGCTTCATTTAAGGAGCTTGATGCAGCTGGTAACGCTTAACATCAATGCTGCAACTTAAAGCACAGCAGCGTATGCGGATGATGTGGCAGTTTTCACATCCGATCCATCTGCGTCCATTGTGGCAATTGATTGTGTAGCTTTGACATTTGGGGCTTTGTCTGGCTACAAGCTTAATATGTCTAAGACACAAGTCCTTTATAATCAAGCTTAGGCTTTATACTCAAGAGCCTTCCATCAACATTCCTATTTCGTTGGTTACAGACCTACGTATGATGCTCAGTGAGGCTAACTCTACTCAGTAGCCACCACCTACACAAGATGTACCTATCATCGTTGGTGCGCCGCAGGCCGCGCCGCAGGCCGCGCCTATGCTGTCAAAAAGCAGGAATATACTTTTGCCTTTGGAAATACCTTTTCAGGTGCACTACAGTGATGACCAGCAGCTAGAAGAAGGGGAGCTGCAGTTGGATCCAGATGTCCATGATGAATGGGACGATTATGTGGTGCCCACACCTCCATCGCCTACTCCGCCAATAGTAGACTCTCCACCTGCAGATATCGGCGGTTTTCACGACTTCATAGAGTGTGCGTCACAGCGCTTTGATCTCCCTATGCCCGCCAATCAGACGGAGTGTTTTTTATATGATATCTGATAGAGACTTCTAGCTGCCTATTCCTTTTTACCTATGAATTTCCCAGGCATCAGGATGGATCTGGAAACTTTTGCTGAGCAACACCCCTTGCGCGCGACTTCGGGTGGCTCCATTCGGCTCCGCATGATGTCGTCGGCGTCGTTAGCGGTGGTTATGACGTTGCAGTGCCTATATAGGCGCTACAGAGGTGTGCGGATGTCAGTTCTTTTCTTTCCACGCCAGTTAAGTGCCGATCCGGGAAAAGCTACCCCTCTACCGCTTTTTGGCTGGCTTTTTCTCGACTTTTGTCGAAATTTTGGATTTTATTCCGACTTCCTGTGCGAGGGATGTCTTCAAGGAAGACCGGTTTCAAGCCGTGTGGGACTTGTTCCCGCATGATGTCGGTCACCGATCCCCATCGCGTATGTCTTTGGTGTCTCGAGCGCGACCACTGTAAGAAGTCGTGTTCAGACTGTCGGGCGATGGCTCCGAAGACCTAGAGGGAGCGGGCGATGAAGTTACTTGCGGCCCGGCAGTTGACACCGCCCAGCAAGACTCCGAGGAGGTCACGGTCCCAATGCTAATTTTGAACATGATTTTCAGGATATTTCTCCGGATGCACAGTTGCAGGGGCCAATGGGCACTCTAAAATTGAGAATAATAATTGTCTGTGCAAATGAGGGGACCTGGTATGCGAACTTTGATTGAAGTTTGGCCTCCCACATTGCCTTTGACTCTCTAGATAGATGTGGATGTAAAGTCGATTTCTAGCTCAGGGCAGCTGGTATAGGGGGGAGTCCTGGTACAGTACAACGCAAGTTTTATTATGTGCATTTTCAACTACAGTTGTGTGTACAAAACACTTTAATGATAATATATACAACACTTTCATGATAATATATATAGATAGATAGATAGATAGATAGATAGATAGATAGATGGATAGATGTCATAGAGTGGCAGTAGCCACTCTGTGGATATAGTTAGGGTGACCAGAGATAGGGATTTTTCGTCCCTTTATAACCTTGCTCCAGTTTGACGAAAGTACATGAAACTTTGCCCCCATTTCATTTTGGGAGGACTGAAAGTTTTGCGGCGTTTGGTCAAGAACAGAGGGGTCACAAAACAGACTTCAAATCTAAAGTATTTTCCATAGACTTGTAATAGTTGGTGTTGTCTGGTTAGCGAGCTCAAAGGAGTGTGCAACAAGGTCCATTACTCATAATAATTTGAACGTGGTGGACAAATTGTAAATGAAAGTTATAACTATATTTTTGGAAGTTTTAAAGTTTGTGTAGTTTAAACTAATAAGTTTTCCTAACTATAACTTAAGCTTTAACCTTTGTTTTGTTCATTGAATATATATTACCCCCCATGCACAGTTTTCTCATCAATAATTTTATTCGGAATTTAGCAGTGATATCACCAATGATGTCATAGAAGATGTCATGAGAGATGTAATATGTGGGGTATTTAGCAGTGCATGGCAAGGGCGCGAGTTATAGTTACCTTAGGGCAGGAGTCGTAGTTACTTGAGATAACTATAACTGGTGAATTTCTGTGGTTTTTAGAGTTTAAAACATTAGTTGTTATTGAACATTTCACCTAACTATAACGTTACTTTTTAGCTTTGTTTTTTTCAGCGAATTTCAGTTTAAAAAAAAAATATACAGTAATAATTTATTACCATACGTAAATCCAACCCCCTGCATGCAGCCAACCCCACGCTGCACACGGCCGTGTGCGGAGGAGAGTTGGCCACTAGGACTGGCCTGTGGCCAACCCCCCCCGAAGGCAGTCAACCCCACGCTGCACTGGGCCTTCAGTCGTGCGCAAGGAGGGGGTGTTGGCGGTGGGGGGTTGGCCACAAGGTTTGGCTTTCAGCCAGACCCTGAGCCAACCCCACGCATGCAGCCAACACCACACTACTCATGGCCTTTGGCCATGCGCCGTGGGGGGTTGGGCACAGGGGCCTGGCTGCCAACTCCCCAAAGGCAGCCAACCCCATGCTGCGCAGGGTATTCAGCTGTGCATGGCAGGGTTTGGCCAGAGCTGCAGCCAAACCCCACAGGCACCAACCCCATGCTTTACAAGGCCACTTAGTATTGGCCTTTGGGCCCCGCAGACCCCATCCCCGGGGCCAAATACAATTAAACAGTGGAGGGGTGCATACAGCCCCCTCCCTGAGCCTTAGTGGCCCCAGGGACCCTATCACCCAGGGCCTTTGGTATTTTAAGGGCTAGGGGGCCATGTGGCCCCCTCCCTGGGCCACATTAGGCCTCTGGACCTGTCCCACAGGATCGTATCTATTTTGAAGGGCGGAGGCTGCATGGCCCCACACCTTGAGCCTCATTCGGCCCTGGGGACCTTGGGCCGCAGACTGTGCTTATTGTGATTTGGTGTAAATTCATTAAGTAGCTTTTGACAAATTAAGGTTAGAGGCTCTTGATTGTCTCATGTAATGCCAGTTCAAATTTCTGATTGGCCAGTGGAGCTTTTTCCCCTTTGGGCCATCTTGCGCTCTGATTTTCTGCCACCAACATGAGAAAAGTGTTTCTGGCAGCCACAACAGGAATTGGGGACTTAGTCACCCGTCCTGAACTTAAAAAAAAAAAAAATGATATAAGGGGTGCAGGGTAGGGACCAAAATAGAAGATTGCAGCAAAGAAAAATATATATATATATATATATTTGAAAACAAAGAATCCTCGATTCGAAGGTGCAATCGAAGGCTGATTCAGTGTAGGCAGACAGGTATTTCTTAACTCGAATATTCATCTCTGCCTAACGCGTTTCGGAGCGTCATATATATATATATATATATATATATATATATATAGATATAGATATAGATATATGGGGTCACATTCCCCCCTCCCTGAGCTATTATGGGCCCATCCCCCAATGCTGCATTCATTATTAAGGGAAGGGGCATGTGCCCCCTTCCCGAGCCATTATTGCCGTGAGGAGCCCATCCCCTGGGGCCGAATTCATCATTAAGGGGAGGGGGAGTGCAGCCCACATCCTTGAGCCATTATAGTCCCCGGGGAGCCCATCACCCGGTTTGAAATGCACATTAAAGGGGGGGCAGCGTGGCCCTCCGCTCCAAGCCTAAATCGCCCCGGGACCCCGTCCCTCAGGGCCATCATTTTTTTTAAAAAAGGTAGGGGGGCCCGCCGGGATGGTGTTCCTGGGGCCGGCTCACTTACTGTATCCCGGGACGCCCAACCCGGGGCCCAATAGTTTCCCTGCCCGCACTGCAGGGAAACGTGTTTGCTCCAATCTGGTGGGAGCATTCTTTAAATCTCACGCCGGCTGGAAGCAGACACTTGTGCTCTTTTTCCCTACCCGCACTGAGGGCCACGCAGCCCCCTTCCCCTTTTAAACAAAAAACTGCCCTGGGCCTATGAAGGCTATGGGAGGGGGGCTACAAGGAACCCCTCCTTTTTTTATTGGTTTGGACCCGGGGGATGGGTCCTCCGGGGCCCAATAAGGCTTTTTTATTATATTTGGGTCGGGGATGTGGTCCCTCGGCCTATAATGGCTCAGGGTGGGGGGGGGCTACACGCCCTCCTCCCCTGTTTAATTGTATTTGCCCATGGGGATAGGGTCCCCGGAGCCTTTTAAGACTTGGGTAGGTAGGCCACATGGCCCCTCTTCCCTTTCTATTGGAACTGGCCCCAGGGGATGTTGTCCACAGGCCAATTAAGGGTGTGGAGGGGGCTGCAGCCTCCCTCCCCTTTATATATATATTTTGGCCCCAGGGGATTGGGTCCCCGGGGCCGAAGGCCAACCCTACACTGCGCATGCCAAAGGCTGTGCGTGATATGGGGTTGGCAGCCTGCTGGGGGTTTGACCACAGGGCTTGGCGGCAGGCCAAGCCTTGTCACCAACCCCCGCTGTGCACAGCCAAAGGCTGTGCTTACCATGGGGTTGGCTGCTTGCGGGGAATTGAAAGCAAGGCCTGGCTGCAAGACAGGCCCAGCAGCTAACCCAATG
This sequence comes from Calotriton arnoldi, assembly GCA_963921515.1. Taxonomy (NCBI): domain Eukaryota; kingdom Metazoa; phylum Chordata; class Amphibia; order Caudata; family Salamandridae; genus Calotriton; species Calotriton arnoldi. The sequence continues at coordinate 59,138 of CAWUFW010015504.1, read as the reverse complement.
CCACGCATGACAAAAGGCCGTGCCCAGCATTGGATTTGCTGCCTCGGGGGGTTGGCTGCCTCCGGGTGGTGTGCGGACTCCACGCTGCTCACAGCTTTAAGTATGGTAATAAAATATTACTTTACGTAAACAAAAAAAACTAGAAATTTCTGAATAAAGGAAAGGCTAAAGTAACAGAGTTAGGTTTGATAAAAAAATCTGTTTTTGTTTAAAAAAAAAAAAAGTTAGAAATTCACTGAAAATACCAAAGGTTAAAGTAACGTTATAGTTAGTTGAATGTCAGTGACAACATTAACATTTTGAACTAAAAAAACACAGAAATTCAGCTGTTATAGTTAGCAGACCTAACTATAAACTGCGCCCCGCCATGTACTGCTTATGACCTGACATATTACATCACTCATGACATAATTTATGACATCCCTGATGCCATCTCAAATGACATCATTGATGACATGATGTTCTTCAAGCATGTGCAACAGTGGGATGGCTTGGTTCTTGGTACTGTCCTTCTTGCTGACATTCTGTGTCAAAATCTCATACAGCACTAGCATTTGGATCAGATACTCCTGTAGCCCCGATTTGCCAACCTCCATTGTCATGACATTGGCAGTTGAGTCCCATCTCCTTTTTATTACGTAATCATTGATAGACCTGTATTGCTCAAAAAGGCATTGTAGCATGTACAAGGTGGCGTTCTAACAGGGTGGCACCTCCTGGGTGAGGGCTTATACAGAGACTTTATTACCACCCTGAATGATCCTCAACTTCTTCTGGCCTTTGAAAGGATGACTGAAATGACTGCCAATCTGGAGGCCGATGATCAGTATACTGTTGACTAAGTCTGCTTTTAAGGAAATGCTGCACAATAAAGTTGATGCACTGTGCTAAACATATGACTCAGAAGTATTTTCCATCAGTCATGGCTTAACGGTATCACTGCAATTATCAGTAGCAACAAATCCAATGCGGAGTCCTCTGGATTGAAACCACTTGTAGAATTTGGTGTTAAATTATTTCAAGATGTCGACATTTGCTTGTGATTTCGCCATGAAGTGTTGCATGGAGCCAAATGCCTGGAAAAGCATCCTCAACAATGAGACCAGTGGCTAGCATTTGCGGACCCCCCTTGAAGGGAATCCAGTATGAAATGGTGCACATGTAGTCTGTGGCTTGAATGATGGTCCACATGTCTGTTCTGAGGTGAATGGACTGACCAGCACTGTACTTCATTGCTATGTAAACCAATTCCAACACTTGGTGGTGGAGTGCTGGCACAGTGGAAAAATGGGGTCTGCTTGGAAAAATCAATTTTGGACAAGGGGACACCACAAATTATGAAAACCCCAGACCACCCACCTAAGAATAAGGCAGGAGGTCAATTTCGCACATTTTTCCCAGCTTCCAACTGTTTAAACAGACTAGCTCATGGGTTCGGTGGTAAAGTGACTCCTTGCTGACAATAGATTTGATAGTGGGTTGTTATAACTGTTTTCTTTGTGAGGTTATCTCCACAAGTGATCTGTGGGTAGCAGCAAGTAATCTGTGTAGATAATTTGGGGTGACTGTATCCGAGGTTGCTACGGCAGATGACTGCACGCTATGAGCAAGCGTTAGAGGTTGACCTCTTCTTCCTCACCACCACCACATCCTATCCTGCTTCTTCTGTGCTTTCACCAGCAGCTATTTTTTGAGGTGCTCCTCCCACACTATTGCATATTGATTTTTCTAGTTGACCCTCCGGTACCGTAATGTCCAACTGGGTTATCATAACTCACTGGCTTGCAGCAAATTGAGCATTTGAGCATTCTGTGATCTGCTCGGCAAGTGGCCGAAGTGTAAAGAAGTCCTAAACTGGGGAGGAGAGCTTTCTTATTAGACCAATACCTGAAGAATTTGTTGAAGTGGAGATAGATGGCTTTGTTTGATTTTCTCTATTGTTGCCTATGACTGTGGTAGGTATTGCAGGTTTTTGTCTTCTTGAAAATATGGAAAACAGGTTGTGTGAGTGGTACTATGTGACACAGAACAGGTGAATGGAGTGACCTGCATTTGCTCTGTGCTATGCTCCACACGAATAATCACTGGTTCATCATCTTCCTCATTTCTAAGGCTTTTGAGAACCTTCTTTTTGCCGGGTCTTGGTCAGAATCAAACCCATGTTAAGATCATAGGAAGGACGCTTATAGAAGATGGAGAGTGTCCTTTATTTTCCTTACAGGATATTGTGAATCTGATTTTCCAATAGGGGAGCAGTCACAACAACATTGTACTCAGCAGTTAGCTCTATTTCCTGATTCAGAAGGTCAGGTGTAGCAGACTGTGATTGATGTAGAGTTCCCTGTGAAAATTCCGTTTTTTGCTGGGACATTTCAATGTCTGAGTCACTGCTCTAAGTCATAACAATCACTGCAACACTGACATCTGCTTCGGTTTTGGGGGTATGGTGGTTCGATTGTTGATCCAGAGGTGATTCTCCTCCCAGCTTCTTCCTGCCCAGTGGAGGGTGCAGCAGGTGCGCCGCATTGCTGGAAAAATGTTGCGGGCTGGTGGCACTGATAACATACTTTTTCTCCTCACTGGGCACTTTTTTGGCAGGAATCGCCTTCTTTGGGGCCATCTTCTTTACATCTTTGTGAGTCAGGCACATGAGTAGAAGCACTTAACAGAGCAGTCTGTCTAGACTGCTGTGTCAGCGAATTAACTTATCTCTGCGTCAGTCAGTAAGTATCCTGTCGTGCACTGGCAGACAATAATAAATAAGAAGGGATACAGTGAGATTTGGCAATTTTTGTCAGTGCAAAACATGTTATAAATAATCACCACCATCATCATCATAACAATAGTGTAGGAGGCTGGCTCAGTATATGGTGCATACTCTAGGGAGTGATGCACCTTGTACTAATCCAGACAACCCTTATTTTGTTTAAATTTGTTTATTGATTTTTCCATTATTGTATTTCACTTCAGGTTACACAGTTTTATCACATTTTCAACTTAACTCGGTAAATTTTCCCTGAGATGGTGTGGAGCGAAGTATTACATAAATTGGACATCAAGATTTTACACAGTATTGCAATACTGGCTTCGCTAGCCTGGTGAATATATGACAATGTTATTTGCAACATAACATTGATCTAACAAGAAAATAAAAATAACACGTTGACTCCTGTTCACAACATTGTAACATAATAACAGTGCTACACGATGCACATCCTATATCATCCTGCTATGCGGTCTCTAATCCAGACAACCCTTATGATGATTTTAGTGGTCTTTGATAACCATAGAAAGCTCTCAAAGTGGTAGCTGAGGAGAGCAGCCTTCGGGATTATCTTGAAGGAGTGTAAAGCCGCTTATTTGATCAACTTTAATCAATATTGCAAGTTAAATGACAAAGAACCACACAGTGTTTAGAAAAATAAGTCTATTTATTACAAAACACAATCACTAACACATTGGTATATCTCCTACCGGGAGATATCAATGGCACACACAAGAATACTTGGAAAACAATCAGGTAAGTAGCACAAAATACAGTGGTCTCCAGGTGGAGACCAAACCATATACTAATAAAGTGGAATGCGAACTGCAAAGGAGAAAAGGACTTGGACCAGAAGACTCAGAGGAGCCGGGGACACAAGCAGCCACCCAAGGTAAGTACCCAGGAACCCCACGGAGGCTGTGTGCAGAGTGGAAAGACAGCCGAATGCCCAATTTAAGTCAATCAAGTAGTCGGAGTTGCAGTTTTAAAGAGGACCCTTCACAGAGGACCCCGAAGAAACCCCTTGGAGGACGAAAGTTTGGAGAGCCACCCCACCCATAGATGCCCCAAGAACCAGGTTACCCACATCAGGGAAGACGGGTGTGTAGGGGTGAAGAGATGTCGGAACCGGTCGTTGATGACAATGGGAGGCTTCGAAAGAAATGCCTCTGAAGGAGTCCTTGAAGAAGTTCGGTGGAATCCAAGGGTGGATTCTGAAGTGAAGAACCTACAAGCAGAGGGGACAGAGTCTATGCCACTCAGTAGTGACCAGGAGGCATGGAAGCACAATGCTCACTGATGCCAGGAGGTTCAAAAGTGACAACGGTGACCTTGTCGCTGCAGCTGTGAGGACCAGGCGAAGCTGAGGAAGACCAGGAGCTGTGCACAAGCTTTCTCACGTTGTATGTCGGTGACTAGGTGGTCGGTGTCTGTCGAGAGCACCAACAAGCCTTGGTAGCCGCAACTAGTGTGGTAAACGAAAAGCAGCAAACATTGATGCCAGCAAGGTCCAAGGGACTTACCAAAGCCAGGAGAGTCGAAGCAGGCCCCAAGCAAGCTGGGGCGCCCACTGAAGGAAAGGAAGACCCTCAAGAGGACCCAGAGGCACAGGAGTCACAAGAGGACCTCGGGAAGCTCACCCAAGATGGAGGCCCACGATGCAAGGACTGCACGGAGGACGCTGTTCTTTGGAGGATGAGGTGCTGGAGCTTTTTGTCGCCCAAAACTTTCTGGAGTGCAGAGCCAACAGGCCTTGGCAACATCAAGTCGACGCAGTGCACAGGGGTTTGGTATTCACACACAAAAGAAGGGGAGAGGGTACGGTGCTCACCTACTCCAAACCCCCAATCAAATACTTGTACACACTATAAGGAGTAGGGAGTGAACGCAAGTGGTGTTGTGATATAATGTGAAAACGGGCTGTGTGTTTTAATACTGCCCTCACTCACACGAAGTGTGACATGCTTCATCATAGGGCTGCTTACAATACACCCCGGCGCAGCCAACACCTGGGGTGGAGCAATAGGGTTGGGGAAGACAAACACAACATAAAGAAAAGGAAAAAACAATATTTCCAAATTGTGACTGGGAACAATGGAGGTGCAGGTGCAGTGTGGTGTGTGTTAAAACTGACTCAGAGGTATCCCTAAGTCTATTTTATTCCTGGATCCTCCGGTCAGGATTAAAAGCGTGAAGGATGGTGGTGCTAGGGAGATATGATGTGCCCCTTACACCCCTCCTTACTACCCGGTGGTCAACATGTTTCGGCCTTTTCAATGTGCCCAATCTTTTGGTCACGTCGGCCTTCTTCAGGACACTCCCGGTCCCAGTACGTGTGGTTACACCCAATCCTCCATTCGAGGAAGTAGGTGTATCATACCCTAGGCCTTACTCTGAGGAATTTCCCACGAGAGATTCCTTGGGTTTTACGAGTTTACCCCTAAGTCAAGCTAAAAATGGCGGTGGGCCAGGAGAGACCCCTTGTAGTCACACTTACTTCAAAGGTGGTGCTCCTCCTTGTCGTCAGTGCTCTCCTCCTCTGCAGAGTAGAAGGGGTTTGTTCCCAGCCACTTCGACGAGGGATGCTGTTCTCAAAATTGCAGAGAAGAAAGGTCAGGCCTCTAGGGAGCTGCAGAACCACCACCTGTGTTGCTGAGCCTCCGTGGGATGTCAGGAGCAGCAAACCGGTCAGCTTCGTTACGGTGCCTGCAGATGCAGGGGAGCGACTCCTTCACGCCAATGGAGATTTCTTCGAGTGTCTTTGATGCCCACAGGTCTTTTGGAGAACCTGGATGAAGCACAGATACAGGCAACGCAAAAGACTTGAAGAACAGCGAGACCAGGAGCAGTAGGAGTCTTCCCGGTTGCAGTCTCGGTTCCAGTTGAAGTCCCACAAAGTCCAAGTGTCCATACGATTGAAGAGTGACGTAGTTTCAGGGTTGAGTCTGGTCCCACGAGGAATTTGAGGACCCAAACACAGGGTAGCCCTTAAATACCCTAAGAAAAGGTTTGGGACGACTCGGGCGTCCCTACCAGAGTAGGGGCTGGACAATGGGGAGGATACTCCCTTGTCCTTTGTAAAGTTTCGCACCAGAGCGGGAACCAAGGGTTTCGGGACTGGCTCAAACTGGAGAATGCAAGGAGGGCACCAGTGCCTTTCAAAGCAGTCTGGTGGCGATGGCAAGCACCCCCACCCCAGCCCAATACACTAAGTCCTGTCTAGGAGGTGGTCACACCTCCCTGTGACAGGAAACCTATTGTTCTACTGTCCCCTGCTTGAGCTTGGCTCAGCAGCAGGAAGGCAGAATCGTGTCTGTGGTCGGCAGCAGCACTAGCTTGCTAACTGGCCCTGAAAGGCTGTTACCAGGAGTACAGGGGGGTACCCTAGGGAGCCCCCCAGTACATGGGATCATACTTTCAACATCGGAATCGTTGTTGGGTTATGATTCCAACATGTTTGATACTAAACATGACCAGGTTCGGTGCAGCCATTATATGGTTAGACATCTCGTAATGACTGATGCCCACTATATACCTTAAATTGGCTGACTGCACTTAGAAAGCCTGGAGAATCGACTCCGGGGTTCGTAGGGGTGTCCTGCTCATGCAGGGGTACCCTTACACTTATAACCAAGCACCCTGCCCGTAGGACTGAAGGGCCTACCTTAGGGGTGACTTATAGGTTTTGAGTACAGTGACCTCAGATATAAGAAGCTTATATCTGTCATGAGAGGTGCAAGCACCGTCTCACACAGGCTGTAATAGCAGGCCTGTAGTCGGAGATTGAGTGGTCTCTCATGGGTGGCACAATACATGCTGCAGCCCATGGGAGACCCCTGGTGTACCTATGTCCAGGGTACCTCAGTTCCATAGACTAAGGACTTACAAGGGTACACCAGTAGCCAATTGTGGATGTATCAACATACTTACCAGAACACTTTTAGGGAAGAGAGCACAGTTGCTGGGGTCCTGATTAGCAGGATCCCAGCAGACTAGGTCAAAAACACACTGACACAGGCAAAAAGTGGGACTGCAACCAGGGGAGCTGAGCCGAATATAGGTAACTAGATGGGACCCTTGCCGAAAGTTCAACTACAGGGCCCCCCTCTCAAGCCCCCGTGGGACCATCTGTCCCATTTGCTGTGGGTAATACCCAACAGCGGCAAATATCTAAAATCTCTTGCATGCTAATTGCATGCCTAATATAGAAACCATACATTAGACACGTCAATGGGGAATCACCTTTTTACTAACCCACCCTAACGAAAGCCCAGGACCTCACATTGACCAGTAGAACAGGGATGAAACATGTTGGTGTTATAGGGTCATAGGAGCATCACATCCTTACACCTTTAATAGTATTCCAATTTTAACCTTCCTACCCACCCCACCAATAAAGGATATCTTTTGTGTGGGTGAGGAATTTTATCATTTAAAGTTACGCCCCCTTACAAAACTTCTTCATAAGAGCTCCCTGAAATAAGGTTGATCCCACCCTGGCCTTTAGGATGCAGGGTGAACCCTATGTTAAAGCATGCCACTACTAGAGTGGGTGAGGGTTGTATAAAGAAAAGGGCTCCTTTTCCCTTTCCACCCCAATAGAGGTGGCGTACTACCACGGCATATCACTGGTCCTACATAATCCTTCAAGGAGACGTTTACCGCTCCAGAAGGGGTACTTCTTTGTTTCTGTAAAAAGTGGGGGTAACCATGAAAGCAGATCCTACTTTCCTACAAATAGTATAACAAATCAATTAAATTATTACAAAAAAATACTTGGTGCACTACAGGGCCAATGGGGCCCCTGTGGGAGGTGGCTGGCTGGCAAAAATCGAATACATTCATTAATTAATAGTTGGTGTCCCTCTAAGGCCCATGTTGCCCCCATAGGGGGGCAGGCAAAGATCAAACAAATTATTCAAAAACAACAACTGTGTTCTACAGACTACTACAATCAGCCACAATCACAAATAATTATACCTGTTAAAATATAGAAAAATGACTAGGGCTTCTTCTATATTCAATTCAACTAGAAAATTAAATAAAATGGTGAATAATCGCAATGGCTTAACAAAAGGGTAGTTGCTCACCACATGGCATGGGCCAGCAAGAAAGGAGGCATGGAAAACAAAGACAAAATGGCTGTTGCTGGATGGCCAGCAAGGAAGGATGCACGGATAAAAAAGTCAAAATGGCTATCTATCACTCTCAAGGCAAACACAAGGAGATGATGGACGGAGTGCTGAAACTTTCCAAACACTCAACCCCAGTCACAGATCTGGGTTGAATCCATCATCATTCTTTAGCTCACTTTGCCACCCCAGTTCAGACACAGCTATATGCAAATCAGTCTTGACCCTGTGCCTCATGGGAACAGTCCAGCCCGAACTTCCTAGCCATGTCTTCCCTGGCCCGGAAACAAGCATCCTGGGACCGGTTTCGGGCTAACAACCCTCATCAGCCAGGCTAGCTTGAATCCAGTGGCAAGGTGAGCAAGGGACCCACGTCTGGGCATACCCTGCCAACTTAGGGCGAACAAAGCAAACACAAGGAGATGATGTACGGAGTGCTGAAACTTTCCAAATACTCACCCCCAGTCACAGATCTGGGTTGAATCCATCATCATTCTTTAGCTCACTTTGCCACCCCAGTTCAGACACAGCTATATGCAAATCAGTCTTGACCCTGTGCCTCATGGGAACAGTCCAGCCCGAACTGCCTAGCCATGTCTTCCCTGGACCGGAAACAAGCATCCTGGGACCGGTTTCGGGCTAACAGCCCTCATCTATCACTCTCACACACACATGCACACGGAGGCATGGAGAACAAAGGCAAAATGGCAGACACTACATTAAGGTATAAAAAGAACATGACTGCCCTACAAAACTTGCAGGAATGCAGAGAAAAGATTGCACAAAAGTACACCCAAAACATGACTCGGCCTATCCATGGACCTCATACCCACCAGTAAAGCAGCAACAATATATTGAACAGCGTAGCAAAATAAAACCGTGAGAAGAGCTTAAAATGCATTTTGAAAATGCCCCACACACAAACAGCAGATGGCAACAATTACTCCTTCAAAATACTTTTAAAACATATAGAAAAACAGTCAACCATCTCACACAAACACACACATACACATGCACACACAAATGGTGGGCAAGCACTTGCTTAAGAACAAAGGAAAATATCTGGCGAGATGACCCTGGACTGCTAGAGCCACCCAGACTCTTGCCAACAACAGGTGTATGCAGACAGAAAAAACCTACATTTGGCATGAATGTTAGGCCATCAATAAGCCCCTAGAATAGTTTAAAATATATCTTTAGCACATTAACAGTGACAATGTGAACAAATACATAAAAAAATTCATCCAAAGCTTACAGCAGACTAAGCCCCAAAAAGTAAAACAAACCACAGTATGACGTCAAATATTGACAAAATTCATAAGATACAAGGAAAATGAGGAACTATTATTAACCCCAGGCATTTACCATCCAAAAATGTCAATTATTGCTTAATTTCAAACTTTCATGGATTTGTATTAACGGCCTGTCCAGCCGTTGGAGACACACCGCCGCGGCCAATCGGATCTGAGGTGACACTGATGTGGAGCCAGTAGCAGAACAGGAAGTCCTGAATGTGTGACGAGTTAAATTGTGGCGGACCCAGCAAGGCGATTCTGGCGTCAACCCACTGGGGAATGAACTTTAATATCAGCTGGGCTTTTGCAGTAAACCCACTCGGGTAATATTGGAGCAGAACTACCTTGACCATAATGCCCAGAACTCACATGAGGCCCACTGGGGGCGGAACTATAAATTAAGTATAAAATCAGGTGACTGCTGTTACTGCTGAATGCTCAGCTCTGGCCCGTGAACAAGGGAGTGGTCCCGAAACGTGTTGGGCTGTTTGTACAAGATCCCAGAGCGCTGCTCATCCCGCTACAGGTCCACATTAAAGGTTTTGAAACCTACCTAGGAGTGCGTTTCCGTTCGAGAAGGCAAACTTTCATGGATATGTGACTTTTTTAAATAAAAGGCGCGCACGAATGCACTTAGCACTTTATCTCCACCTGTGAACAAGACAAATGTTGTCGAAACGCGTAAGGAAAAGGAGAATTTCTGGCGTTGCTGTGCCTGTAAATAAAATGCTTGCACTCCGGTAATGGGCCTCAATGTGGTTCTTGATGGAAATGCAATTGATGGGCTGCTCCGTGCCCATTATTCTGGGGCCACCCTGTAGGGTCGGGGGCTCCTTTGCTCGGAGGCTTTTTTGTTTGGATGTTAATCTGGAGCATGACTCACTCACCGTGACAAGCCTAAGGGAGGAAATGCTAAACCAGCAAAAATGTGACGGTGCAGGAAGGGATTCAGAGAGGGATGATTCCTTACTCTGATCGTGCCGGAGGACTGGCATTGTTGCAAAGCCATAAAACTAGTGGCATATGGAACACCGAGTATTCACAAGACAGCGTGAGTAAAAAACAAACCCACTATGACTTTTTGATGCATGCACAATAAAGAATGAACTTTTAACCGAGAAAGGCATATGGATGTAACTTGACTCCATGCATCACATCGTAATTACCTGTGAAATGCATCAAGGGAAGTGAAGTCTTCAAGCTGGTCATGTGACTTTTTTAAATAAAAGGCGCGCACGAATGCACTTAGCACTTTATCTCCACCTGTGAACAAGACAAATGTTGTCGAAACGCGTAAGGAAAAGGAGAATTTCTGGCGTTGCTGTGCCTGTAAATAAAATGCTTGCACTCCGGTAATGGGCCTCAATGTGGTTCTTGATGGAAATGCAATTGATGGGCTGCTCCGTGCCCATTATTCTGGGGCCACCCTGTAGGGTCGGGGGCTCCTTTGCTCGGAGGCTTTTCGTTTGGATATATATATATATATATATATATATATATATATATATATATATATATATATATATATATATATATATATATATATATATATATATATTCACTGAAAAAACCATAGGTTTCAGGGACGTTATAGTTAGTTGGACATTTCACTCGTACAAAATCAGAGAAATTCCACCGTTATAGTTAGTTCAGCTAACTATAACTCGCGCCCCCGCAATGCACTGCTGATGACGTCACATATTACATCATTCATGACATGGTCAGTGACATCACTGATGACATCTCAAATGACATCAGTGATGACATCACTGATGACATCATCCAGTGACTGTGTGTTTCTATAAAGTTTAAATATGTTTTATGTATATGCCAAGGTGTATTGAAGAATGAGTGGGTGTATAAGTGTCTGGATGGAGGATTTAGTAGGTGCGTGAGTGACTGTATAAGTTAGTGATTAAATGTGTCTTACTGAATGCATGGGTTAGTGACTAAACTGTGTGAATGTCTGTATCAGTCTGTCTGTTGTTGTGTAAGCGGCTGCATGGGTTGGTCAGTAGCTACATGAGTGTCTATATGGGTTATCGATTGGTTGCTTGAGTATTTGTATGGGTGCCTGAGTGTGTGTGTGGGTGGGTGGGAGGTGTGTGACTCTGTGCATAGATGTGTGAGTGGTTGATTCACTGGGTGTATGGGTTCAAGAGTGCATGTGGAAACAGCTGTGTGGGTGGGTGAGTATGTGTATGGGTGTGTTGGCGAGTGAATGGATGTCTCAGTGGTACATGTCGAAGTAACTACATATGTAAAAGGCAGTGTATGTGAGAGTTGGAGTATATAAATGACTATACGTGAGAGTCAGTGATTGTGAGAGTGGCTGTATGGATGAGTGTGTACTTGTATCAGTGATTGTGTAAGAGAGTAAGTATGCGTTAGTATCTGTATCAATAAGTGATGTGGTGTGTGTATAACTGTATAGGTGAGTAAATGGAAGTGTGATTGATTCTTTGCATGACTGACTAGGTGTGTGAGTAACTCTGAATGAGTGGTGGTGTGTGAGTGTCTCTATAGGTGTATGAGTGCATATGATAGTGCTGTATCAATGAGTGACTGCATCTATGAGTGGCTGTATGGGTGAATGAGTGGACGTGTGTGTAGTCCTAGGAATCAGTGAGTGGGTATGTAGTAACTGGTATTGGTGTGTCTATGGTTTCGAAAATGGTAGTCTGTATTTTAGAGTGGGTGTATCAAAGGTTATATCAGGGTGTGAGGAGGTGCATCAGATTATCACGTGGATGATGTCATCAGTGATGTCATTTGAGATGTCATCAGTGATGTCATCAGTGATGTCACTGACCATGTCATGAATGATGTAATATGTGACGTCATCAGCAGTGCATTGCGGGGGCGCGAGTTATAGTTAGCTGAACTAACTATAACGGTGGAATTTCTCTGGTTTTGTACGAGTGAAATGTCCAACTAACTATAACGTCCCTGAAACCCTAAGGTTTTTTAAATGCTAATTTCTAACTATAACGTGCCTGAAACCTATGGTTTTTTCAGTGAATTTCAAAGGTTTTTTAAATGCTAATTTTTATCTATAACGTCCCTATTAAGTCCCCTTGAATCCTGAATGTCCCTGGGGGCCAACTAGCCCACCAGGTACCTCCAGTAAGCGCCACAGAGCTGCGTTGCAGAGTGGTGTAAAAAGGGGCATGGCCTCGACCACCTCTCTGCAACGCAGCTCTGTGGCACTTACTGGAGGTACCTGGTGGGCTAGTTGGCCCCCAGAGACCCTCAGGATTGAACGCAACTTAATCCCCCAATTTACAATGCGCCAGGGGGCATATTTGCACACTTGTTTTGTTAGGCCCCGCCCCTCCCTGCACCACTGTGCAAACGCGCCCCTGGTGCGTTGTAAATTGGGGGATTAATTCCCTTGAGTCCTGAGGGTCCCTGGGCCAACTAGCCCACCAGGTACCTCCAGTAAGCGCCACAAGGCTGCGTTGCAGAGAGGTGGTCCGAGGCCACGCCCCTTTTTACACCTCTCTGCAACGCAGCTCTGTGGCGCTTACTGGAGGTACCTGGTGGGCTAGTTGGCCCCCAGAGACCCTCAGGATTGAAGGGGACTTAATCCCCCAAGTTACAACGTGCCAGGGGGCGCGTTTGCACACTTGCCATATCAGGCCCCACCCCCTCCCTGCACCACTGTGCAAACGCGCCCCCTGGCGTGTTGTAACTTGGAAGATTAAGTCCCCTTGAATCCTGAGGGTCCCTGGGGGCCAACTAGCCCACCAGGTACCTCCAGTAAGCGCCACAGAGCTGCATTTCAGAGAGGTGTAAAAAGGGGCGTGGCCTCAGACCACCTCTCTGCAACGCAGCCCTGTGGCGCATACTGGAGGTACCTGGTGGGCTAGTTGGCCCCCAGGGACCCCCAGTATTCAAGGGGAATGAATTCCCCAACTTACAACGCGCCAGGGGGCGCGTTTGCTGAGTGCTGCAGGGAGGGGGCGGGGCCTCCGGCGCGATGCCGGCTTTTTAAAAAAAAATTATTTTTGTCGAAGGGGGGCTGTGTGGCCCCCCTTTTTTTACAATATTTTGGGCCCTGGGGACCCCATCCCCCAGGGCCTGACCCGTTTTTGTACTTTTATTTTTTTTTAAACGGGAAGGGGGCCGTGCGGCCCCCCTCCAGAGGCCAATTTCGGCCCCGGGGACCCCATCCCCAGGGGCATAGCCACACTTTTTGTTTTTTAAATTTTTTATTTTTTAAGGAGGGGGGGCTGCATGGCCCCCCTCCTGAGGCCTCTATTGGCCCCAGGGACCCCATCCCCCGGGGCCGGCCTTTCCTTTTTTAAAAAAAATTAAAATTTTTATTACGGGGTAGGGGGTCCGCGTGGCCCCCCTCCCTGGCCACTTCTGGCCCCAGGGACCCCATCCCTCGGGGCCGGCCCTCTCCGTTGGTGACTGTGGGGGAAGCCCCAATGCCCCCACGGTCCCAGCCGGCTCCCCGCCTCCTGCTGGAGCCGGCATTGCTTTTCCACATGGGGAGCTGCTGACATGCAGCTCCCCTTGTGGAAAAGCAATCTGGTTTGGATTTTGAAAGCGAGAGCAGGTTTCCCTGCTCTCGCTTTCAAAATCCAAACCAGTGTTTGCTATGACAGGGCGGGAGCTGCACGGCTCCCGTCCTGTCATAGCAAACAGCAGTGTCCCGGGGGTGGGCACCCCGGGACACTGCAGGAGCCGGCCCTGGGGGGTGGTGGTCCCCAGGGCCATGGAGGGCTCCAGGAGGGGGGCCGCGTGGCCCCCCTCCCTACGAGTGCAAAGCCCCGGGGAGGTGGTGGTCCCTGGGGCGTGTCGGGGGGCTCGAGCCCCCCACACATGTTTTTTTTTTTTTTAAAAGAAAGCCCCGGGGAGGTGGCGGTCCCCGGGGCATGTGCGGGGGCTCGACCCCCCCACTCATGTTTTTAAAAAAAAAAAGAGAAAGCCCCGGAGAGGTGGTGGTCCCCGGGGCTGCGGGGGGGCTGCGTGCCCCCCCCACAAATCATAAATGAAGCCCCGGGGAGGTGGCGGTCCCCGGGGCTGCGGGGGCCCCCGCGGGCCCCCACAACATAATTACTCATGCCCCCGGGACCTGGCCCACCCGGGGGCTTAAATACAACGAAGCGCAGGAGCCCGCGCTTCGTTTTTTAAAAATTTTATCGGCAGGATTCGCGCACCCAGCGCGAATTCTGCCATTTAAAATAAAAAAAATGCTTTTTTTGGCCCTGGGGGTCCCACACAGGCCTAGGGGGTCAGGGAGTTTCTACCCTGCCCCCTTTTCTTGTTTTTCACGTTTTTTTTTCTGATTTCTTGTGACTCGGTTACCGAGTCACAAGATGGCTGCCAACACTTCCTGGTTTGGAGTGTTGGCAGCCAATTAGAATGAAGCTCGTGGTCGGGAGGGTTCGCGAATCCACCGCGGCCATAGATATCGAAACTTTTTCTTTTTTAAATTTCTCAGCAACTACTGAATGGATTTACACCATTTAACAAAAAGGACTCTTTCTGAACCAAGACCTACCTTTTTGCCAAATTTGGTGTAATTCCGTTCAGCAGTTCGGGCTGTAGCTTTGTCTAAAGTTTCCTATGGAAAATAACATGGGGAAAACGCGTTTTGGGACCCCCCTTTTTTCTCGGCCCCCGCTTGGCGAATCACCCCGAAACTTTCAAGACAGGAGCTGACCGGAGCTGATCACTAGTTTTGAAAATTTCGCGAAGATTCGTCAACCGGCGCCAAAGTTATTGGGAAAACAAACACTTTTCCTATGGAAACTAGGTCCTAACTATAACTACCTACTGGCGGCCTCCAGTAGGTAATATATATATGTGTATATATATACATATATATGTATATTCACTAAAAAAGCATAGGTTAAAGTGGAGTTATACGTAGGTCTTGTGATGATGTAAAAAGAAAATTACTTTTAAAAATTAAAAAACAAAAACATTGAGATTCACCAGTGTTATGTGATTTGACTCAAGCGTCAGTGAAATCTGCTCAGTCTAAGGCTCAAAAGAAGTACAATGCACCAGACCAAGACACTCTGTTCTTCAGGAGAGAACCACTCCTGTATTGTATTATTGTATCTGTGGCCTTGTGGTAAAACCTTCTTCTGTTCTTCCTGAGAAGGAGAGCAAATCTATGGACTCACTTGATACAACAAAGTGTGGCACTGTGTTACGGAATGAAAACTGCTATTACCACACCCCTGTTGAGTTGCTATGAGAGATCCCTCTGCGTTCCTTGTGAAGATTTACCGAAAAGCTGCTGAAAGAAGACAGGCACATTTCCAGGACTTCTAATTGGAAGCAATGCATGGCTCCAACCAAGTGATCAGTGCTGCACCCTACTCATCTGACTTAGCAGCCTGTGGGCACTGTCATGGAATATACTATAGTCGTAGATCCTGGCTGTGACTCAAGGGAACCGGAAGTTCATTAAAAGGATCATAAATCTCGTATTTTCTGGAAATTTGCTGTTTGAATCTGCGCCGACCATGAAATGGCCTACTTGAACTTGGAGATAGACACTCTGAAGGCACTGAGCTTGAAGAGGAAGAAAGAATATAGAATGATTTACAGGCTTTTCAAGAGATGCCTCTTCTCACATAAGTCATAGGAACAGCTGCAGTACCAACAGAGGCACAGCTCCAACCAGAGATAAACATCAAAAGGAAGAGGCAGCAAGCATCCGTCTGCAGCTGCAGATGAGTCATATCCTAAGCAGAGATTTCTCCCTTACCTTCACTCTGTTTGGCACTCAAGTTCGGGGTTGGGAGAAGTATTGTAAACAATCTACAAGTGTGCTAGCAATCAAAAAGAAAATTGAGTTCTGAATACTGTCCATAATGGATAGTATCTCAGATTCAAATCTCCTGTCATACCACGAAGAAGTCCTTTATTCACCAAGAGTTACTCTGAAAGGAAGTGAACACCTTTCTAGACTAAACATGCATTGGAGATGGTCCCTTGTCACTCAAAAGAAAAGGGGATTTATTACTATTACTTTCTAGTGTGAAAGATCAAATTCAAGATTTCAGACCCATATGCAACCTCAGAATGACAAACAAATAGAAAAGGAGGGAGAAATTCAGGATGTCAGCCTTGCACCAGATTTACCCTCAGTTACATCAGGAGGATTTTCTGTGTGCTGTATACCACCAAGACACCTTGTTTCCCATCAGCAGAATAACGAAACGTTGAAAGGGTCTAAGGTTTGCGGTAGGCAAGGGAAAATTGCCTGGCAGAGTTCTCCCTCTCGTACTGAAATCAACTGCTCAAACTTGCATAAAGTGTGTTGCAGTGCACCTCAGGAGACAAAAGATCATTGTTTATCATATCTATAAGACTGGATAATAAACACTGTGTCTGCAGAGGAGGTTCTGAGGCATTTCCATCTGGGATCAGGCATTCTTTGCCACTTGGTTCTAAATGTTGCTGGATGCTTCCCATCACTACACAGAGAACCGTCATTCAGGCCTTGATAATGTCCACGCTGGACTATGGTAACGTGCTCTACCTGTGTGCCGATACAAAAGGGGATGATGTATCGCTACCTGTGTGCCAGCAGAGAAAACCTTCGTAAACTTCAGGTGATCCAAAACTCTGCAGCACGACTACTATGCCAACTTCCCAGTACAGCCTCCGCATCAGGAGCGCTTCGCAAACTGCACTGGCTGCATATTGACAATCGAGCCAAGTTTAAAGCCCTCTGCTATATGCACAAAATAAATGAAGGATTAGCCCCCCACTATTTAAATGCCCTAGTGCAACATTACCGCCCCTCACGTCTACTTCGCTCTTCGACTCAATTAAAATTTCAAGTACCTAGGATCAAACGAGCCAGAATGGGAGGACGATCTTTTGCCTATCTGGCTCCCTCCCTTTGGAACTCCCTTCCGATGCACCTCCGCATGGAAAAACACCATCTTAAATTTCGCAAACAATTGAAGACCTGGCTCTTTAATCAATAGATTCTGTCCCGCGTGCTCCTCTCTTGTTACGTCGTGTCCATAGGCGCCGGGAAACCTCCGGGTAGCTGTGCGCCATATATAAATTCAAAATAATAATAATAATAATGTCACATGAAGACATTGGCTGCTACTCTGGTTTAAATGATTCACTACTGGGAATGAATGATCGTAGGCACTCCGGTCACAAGAGTGTATCCTTCGGAGGATAGACTTATATTGTCTGTCTGAAGTGTCGCAGTCCGCTGCAAACAACTCTTCCGACCATTCACCAGATATTATCTCTACTGGGATCAATTGCTTCATGCATCCTCCTGATTCCTCGTGCTGTGCTTCACATGAGACCATTACAACAATGCCTAGATGATCATTCGAGTCAGCTGCTGCCAGGTAGCTGGTAGAACAAGTTAACACTGTCCCAGTCTGCAACCCAATCATTTCACTGGTGGTGCCAGTTGAGCAATCTGCTGAGTAGTGTTCTTTTTCATCAAGATATCCTGACACAGAAAATAGTCACAGAGGCTTCTCTACAAGGGCAGGGCACCCACAATGGTCCTCTCTAATTTCAAGGGACATGGCTTCAAAAGAGAAATCCTACCACATCAGCTTGCTGTAGCTTTCCATTTAACTCTGAAGTTGTTTGTTTCATCCTGGCTAGTTCAGATGGACAACACAACAAAAATATATTTTTGAACAATCAAAATGGGACTCATTCCAAACCACAGTCCATGGAACTACAAAAGCTCTTATGATGGCTGAAAGCAGGAGACTAGCATATCAGGGCAGTTTGTCTAGGAGGGATCCAGAATGGAGAGGTAGAATTACTCACTCAATTATTCCAAAGGAGTGCAGAGTGGGTTTTGAACCACAGGTTCTTGCTAAATGACTTTGACAAATGGTGACTTGCTTGCAGATACAGAAAACGGGAAATGCCAGGTCTTCGCTCAACCAGGGTCGAAGGGTATTGGCCTATTAATAAACTTGTCAGCGAATTCTGCTATTCCCTTGAACCCAAATGTGCTGTTCAAACTGTATCACTGAAGTCTCAGAATGACCCTGATAGTTCTGGAATGGCTGCATCAGTGGTGGAACACAGACCTCTCCCATCTATCCAAGCGATCATACAAGAAGCTGGTGTGCATACCGGATTTCCTGTTCACTTTCTGGGGGCCAGATCTTGCATGCCAACCTGCCATCATTAAAACTTGTATGGATATTTTACAAGAAGCAAAGCATCCTTCTGTTGGAAAGCCATATTCTTTCAAGTGGAATAGGTTCTGCATCTGGTGTATCCAAAACATTTACAACCTCTCCAGATGTCAGGGAGATGTCGTGATTACTTATCTTCTTCATATAGCAAGGTCTGGCCTATAGTTTTCATCACTCAATGTACATCTTGTAGCAGTCACCCACTATACAAAACTTCCTTTACAAATCTCTTTCACTAGATCACCCATAATAAAAATCTTTTTAGAGTGTAGTAGGAAGGGGCTTCTTCCCAATATATCCTCATCTCCACCATGGAAATTAAGTATTTCTTTTCCATGTTAATGGGTCCTCTGTGCAGCCAATACACAAGGCCTCGTTACAGCATTTAATGTGGAAAACTGCCTTTTTTTGATAGCTCTGCTCTGAAAATCAACGAAATTCAGGCATTTTGTTTCCAGGAACTTTCCACAAGATTCCATAAGAACAGGGTGGTGATGGGAAATTATCTGAGTGTTCTCCATGAAGTTGTATCAGATTTCCATGCTAAGCAGGCTATTTATTTGCCCATGTTCTTTCCAAACCCTTCAACTTCAGTGGACAGAGGTCTCCATATGCTGGATGTGAAGAGGGTTTTAAAATTATATCTTGACAGGACAAAGGCATAAGGCAATCTGATCAGCAGTTTCTAAATGACGGTCCTTTAAGAACTGGCTTTCTCACCATGAAGCAATCCATTTCACTATAGATTGTTTATTGTATTTTACTATCTAACCAATTGGCAAACAAATCTCTCCCTAGCAGATGTAAAGCCCATCCCACTAGGGACTATTTTGAAAAATGCCCGTTTCAGAGATGGAGATTCAGTCATGCGTCTATGAGACACTATTGTCTGGATTCGGATTATTGGGCGAATGGGCAAGTAGGTGATGCCTCTTTGATGTATTCATTTGGGTGATGGTTAGTGCTGTTTTACTTTAGTGTGTGCCTTTTCAAGTGGGATGAGCTTGGTAATCTAATAGGTGCTATGAAGGTTGATGAGAATCTTCTAGAAGAGAAGGAAAAGTTACTTGCCTGTAATCCTGGTACAGGTTCCCTCCAAGGGAATCCTCTTCAAAATCATAAGCAGCCCTCGCTTCTCCACGGACAAGAAGGTGGACTGCTCTTCTTGGTTATGGAAAAATGAACTGACCTGTCACCTCTGGGATATGAGACACGGGAGGAAGAGGGGGGAGCTTAAAGGCACAGTGCTAGTTTTTACTCTCATGTCTATGGCAGATTAGACTGTCTGACAGCATTGCCTTCCATTTCCTTTTTAAAAAAGGTTTGTGAAGGAAGATGTTTCCATTCACCTTTAGGCTAATGTAATGAATTGTTGGTTTGATTGGCTCTTTTTTTTTAATGAAAAAAAATAAAGGACATTTTTATCCTAAGAGTCAGCAAAGATAGTTTTTTTTATTCTCTATTTAACCAGCACACATTTTATGAAAAAGGTTGGCATATATGTGTATATATACATATATATATATATGCTGGGCACTGGCCAAGGACTGACTGGTTGCTTTGTTATGGACTTTGAGGAATAAAGCACTTCATCACTATCATCCATTGTGTGGTCCGTACCTGATTTGCCTGCGCGAGGTTGCGGCAAGCCTGGATTGTTCTGTATATATATATATATATATATATATATTATCTACTGGCGGACCTATTTTCCATAGGAAATCCGCAACATTCTATTTGAAATAACTTTGGCGCCGGTTGACGAATCTTCGCGAACTTTTCAAACTTTGTGGGGCGCTCCGGTCCGCTCCTATCCTGAAAGTCTCGGGGTGATTCGTCAAGCGGGGGCCGAGAAAAAATGGCGGTGCCAAAACGCGTTTTCCCCATGCAATTTTCCATAGGAACCTTTAGTCGCAGCTACAGCCCGAACTGCTGAACGGAATTACACCAAATTTGGCAAAAAGGTAGCCCTTGGTTCAGAGTCGTGCCTTTTGCTTAAATGGTGTAAATCCGTTCAGTAGTTCCTGAGAAAATCAAAAGTAAAATCACATATATATCTATGTCCGAGTAGGGTCCGCGTACCCTCCCGATCGCGAGCTGCATGCTAATTGGCTGTCAAGTGGCTGACAACACTCCAAATCAGGAAGTGTTGGCAGCCATTTTATGCCTCGGTAGAACTGAGGCACAGAAACAAGTGCGCAAAACGCACAAAGGGGGCAGGGTAGAAACACCCTGACCCCCTAGGTCTGCTCAGGGGGTCCCACAAGGACCCCCTGGGCAGAAAAAAGCATTTAAAAAAAAAAGAAAATCGGCGGGATGCGCTTAGGGTGCGCGGATCCCGCCGTGATAAAAAAAAAATCGAAGCGCGGTCTCCCGCGCTTCGAGGCTATTTTGCCCCCGGGTGGGCCAAGTCCCGGGGGCATGCGGGGGTTTATTTATATTTTATAGGGGGGGCCTCTAAGGCCCCCCAAGCCCCGGGGACCGCCACCCCCCGGGGCTTCTTTTTTTAAATTTAATTCACCTGTGTGGGGAGGGCTCCAGCCCCCCCACACGCCCCGGGGACCGCCACCTCCCCGGGTCACTAAGAATTTTAAAATGGGGGTCCGTTTCGGACCCCCGAAGCCCCGGGGCCCACCACCTCCCTGGGGCTTTGCAGATGTAGGGAGGGGGGCCGCGCGGCCCCCCTCCTGGAGCCTGTGGTGGCCCTGGGGAGCGCCACCCCCCCAGGGCCGGCTCCTGCAGTGTCCCGGGGTGCCTACGCCCGGGACACTGCTGTTTGCAATGGCAGGACGGGAGCCTCGCGGCTCCCGCCCTGTCATTGCAAACTTGCTTTGCTTCATTGAAGCGAGAGCAGGGAAACCTGCTCTCGCTTCAATGAAGCAAAGCAGATTGCTTTTCCATAAGGGGAGCTGCATGTCAGCAGCTCCCCTTATGGAAAAGCAATGCCGGCTCCCGCAGGACGCGGGGAGCTGGCGGGACCGTGCGGGGATTGGGGACCCCCCCACGGTCCCCAACGAGTGGCCAGGCCCCGGGGGATGGGGTCCCCGGGCCATTAGTGGCCCGGGAGGGGGGCAAAGCAGCCCCCCTCCCCAAGAAGAAATTTAAAAAAAAACATAAAGGCCGGCCCCGGGGGATGGGGTCCCCGGGGCCTTAAATGGCCTGAGGAGGGGGGCCACGCAACCCCCCTCCAAATATATATATATATTTTTTTAAAAGAGGGCATGCCCCGGGGGATGGGGTCCCCTGGGCAAATAGAGGCCCAGGGAAGAGGGGCCACGAGGCCCCCTTCCCGTTTTTTTTATAATAAAAAAAAAAAAAAAAAGAAAATCCTCAGGCCCTGGGGGATGGGGTCCCCGGGGCCAAAGGTGGCCGAGGGAAGGGGGGCCACGCAGCCACCCTCCCATAAAATAAAAAGATAATAAGAAAAAAAAAAAGACCGGCATCGTGCCGGAGGCTCCGCCCCCTCCCTGCAGCAGTCTGCAAACGCGCCCCCTGGCGCGTTGTAAGAAGGGGAAGTAATTCCCCTTGAATACTGGGGGTCCCTGGGGCCAACTAGCCCACCAGGAACCTCCAGAATGCGCTAGGGAGCTGCGTTGCAGAGAGGTGTTCAGAGGCCACGCCCCTTTTACACCTCTCTGCAACGCAGCTCTGTGGCGCTTTTTGGAGGTACATGGTGGGCTAGTTGGACTCCAGGGACCCTCAGGATTCAAGGGGACTTAATCCCCAACTTAAAACGCGCCACGGGGCGCGTTTGCACAGTGGTGAAGGGAGGGGGCGTGGCTTCAGGTGACATGTGTGCAAACAGGCCCCGTGGCGCGTTTTAAGATGGGGAATTAAATCCCCTTCAATCCGGAGGGTCCCTGGGGGCCAACTAGCCCACCAGGTATGTCCAGAAAGCGCCACAGAGCTGCGTTGCAGAGAGGTGTAAAAAGGGGTGTGGCCTCTGAACACCTCTCGGCAACGCAGCTCCCTGGCGCATACTGGAGGTACAGAGTGGGCTTGTTGGACCCCAGGGACCCTCATGATTCAAGGGGACTTAATCCCCCAACTTAAAAAGCGCCACGGGGCGCGTTTGCACAGTGGTGAAGGGAGGGGGCGGGGCACGTTATAGTTAGAAATTAGCATTTAGAAAACCTTTGAAATTCACTGAAAAAACCATAGGTTTCAGGCACGTTATAGTTAGAAATTAGCATTTAAAAAACCTTTGAAATTCAATGAAAAAACCATAGGTTTTAGGGACAGTTATAGTTAGTTGGACATTGCACTCGTACAAAACCCGTGAAATTCCCCCGTTATAGTTAGTTCAGCTAACTATAACTCGCGCCCCGCAATGCACTGCTGATGACGTCACATATTACATCACTCATGACATGGTCAGTGACATCACTGATGACATCACTCATGACATCTCAAATGACATCACTGATGAAATCACTGATGACATCATCCATGTGATAATTTCATGCATCTTCTCACACCCTAATATAACCTTTGATACACCCACTCTAAATTACAGACTGCCATTCTCAAAACCATACACACTCCAATACCAATAACTACATACCCACTCACTGATTCTTAGGTCTACACACACACACATCTACTCACTCACCCGTACAGTCACTCATACTTACAGTCACTCAGTACAGGACTATCATATGCACTCATACACCTATATAAACACTCACACACCGCCACTCATCCATAGAGGTACTCACACACCTAGTCAGTCATGCAAAAAATTAATCACACACCCATTTACTCACCTATACAGTTATACACACACCAACTCACTTACGCATACAAATACTAGCACATTCTTACGCTCTTATACAATAACTGATACAAGCACACACGCATCCATACAGCCACTCTCACAATCACACACTCTCACTTATAGCCATTTAAATACTCTAACACACATATATACTGCCTTTTACATATGTAGTTACTCGCACATGTACCACTGAGATATACATTCACTCACTAACACACCCATACACACACTCACCCACCCAAGCAGTCCATCACAGATGCACTCTTCAAATCATGCACCCAGTGAATCACCCACTCACACATCTATGTACAGAGTCACACACACCCCACCCACACAAACACTCAGGCACCCATACAGATACTCAGAGAACCAATCAATAACCCATATAGACACTCATGTAGCTATTCGCAAATCCATGCATCCACTTACACACCAACAGACAGACGGATACAGACATTCACCCAGTTTAGTCACTAACCCATGCATTCAGTAAGATACGTTTAATCACTCACTTATAGAGTTAGTCACGCACCTACTAAATCATCCATTCAGACACTTATACACCCACTCATTCTTCAATACGCCTTTGCCTATATATATTAAACATATTTAAACTTTACAGAAACACACAGTCACTGGATGATGTCATCAGTGATGTCATCAGTGATGTCACTGACCATGTCATGAGTGATGTAATATGTGACGTCATCAGCAGTGCATTGCGGGCGCGAGTTATAGTTAGCTGAACTAACTATAACGGGGGAATTTCACGGGTTTTGTACGAGTGCAATGTCCAACTAACTATAACTGTCCCTAAAACCTATGGTTTTTTCATTGAATTTCAAAGGTTTTTTAAATGCTAATTTCTAACTATAACGTGTCTGAAACCTATGGTTTTTTCAGTGAATTTATATATATATATATATGTATATATATATATATATATATATATATATATATATATATATATATTATGCTTGATAAATATATTATTTTTGATAATATTATTTTGCCTTTGATCCAACACAATTCAGAAAGTGTGTCCATGACATTTTTGCCATGGCAACAGTAAAATGTAGGAGTGTTATGTGTTATTTCAATGCAAGATAGAACAGTAGGAAGGAGAACACACTTGTTAAAGCACAAATACAAAATGAAAAATAACAGAATGCCTTGCTTAGCAGACAGATCGAATTTCCGTTCTGAAAACGATTGCTAGTATATATATAGTAATAATGTGAACGACTGGTCTGAACTTTGGAGTTTAGACAACCTCAAACCAGTTCTTTCATGATGGAAAGCTCTTAGAAGCAGTATTGTTTATGGAACCCAAATGAAAAGCGGTTTTGTGATTCATAAACCATGGTTTTTGAATAGTTGTTTTAAATGCAGCCACTGTACTCTGATCCCAAGTGACATGACTTTGCAACAGAAAGCTGAAAGTTAATCCCCAAAGCTGCCAAATCGAACGTCTCATTCAGACCTGGGCGGAGGCTCTGCTGTCGCCTTAATGTCTCCACCACAGTTATCCCTCCACTTGGGTCTCTTCCAGTATTTACTCGTTATTACATGGGTAGTCAATCCTTGGTGGGAGGATATTGAGGCTGTAGAGGATATCAGCATGGCAATCCAAGTGCTGCCACTCTGTTCCTGTTCTCCCCTGGCTGCCATTCTGGGCGTTCTAAAGAGAATGGTGCCTTGCCGGGGCACCCAGGCCCTGGGAAACCTCCAAGCATTCCCTGGGTGTCCAAAGGCACATGATACCTTTTTATAAGGGACCGTGTGTGTGCATCCTTGAAAGGTAATCTTTATGATTACCAGTGTGCTTCCATGTACAATATGACATTACCCAGGGCTGAGGTAATGCTCTGGATACCCCTGGCCTGCTATGCGTGTGTGGCAGGACCATTGGGCAATGCCTGGTGATACACTGATGGGCGCAAGCTCGTGGACTCATACCGACTAGGTAGCACCGCGGGGCAGGACCCTTGATGGCTGTCTGACTAAAGGGCTACCCCTCAAAAAACCTGGAGTCCTCAGAGATGTACATTCTTTCCCAAAGAGGGATGGAGTAAAGAAATAACTAAAGATATAATATCGGTTTCTCTAAGGAGCAGCTATCTGCCCTTATGACATAAAAGTAGGATAGGGACTTTCCTGTCCGCTATAACCAGGGAGGATACCCCTTTCTTGCCCTGAAGAAAGTCCAGGACCGCTTTGGCCAATGAAGGACTGAAACATTTTGGCACTAGGGTCATAGGACCACTCCCAGTGACCCCTTTAGTTTTGTATTTTAATATCCCAGACAGGTCCACGAATAAAGGGATACTGGGATCTGTCTGTGGATTTTTAATTTTTAACTCCCGCTGGCCATATCTCATCAAGAGCTCCCTGGAATACGGTCGAGCCCACCCTGACCTTTAGGAGTCGGGGTGACCCGATGATGAAGCATGACACCACTAGGGTGTGTGAGGGTAATATAAACAAAAGGAATTGTTTCCTTCCCCACACTCTAGTGGGTAATAACTTTTTGCTTCAAGTAGGATCTTCCCATATCTAACTTACCAGGGTTAGTTTCAGGAACTTGTGAACATAGCTTACGAGATCGTGGGATACTTTATGTGGAAAGATACACTGATCGCCGCAGATGGGATTAAAGACCGGGGTCCTAGTAGGACCGTCCTACCCTTATGAGCTACCGGTCCCCACTGCCACCCCACCACCATTTTTCTACCCTGACAGTCCATCTCAGAATCAGGTGGAGAATGCTGCCATCAGATACTTACAGGCACGCCAGTTGTGGAGGTGGTGGTACTGCCATCTGATTGGTGTTGGCCTCTGAAGCTGCCTTGAATTATGGCAGTTAGCTATTGTTACCTTTTCATTTTGCGGCTACCGCCTCTTTTTCCAAAGTCGGAATCGAAGCTTCAGTACTTTGCAAGGATTTATTTCATATAGGCAAGTCAGCAAATGAGGTGCCCCAAGTGAGCTGGAGGCTCGAAGAACTATAGTTAATTTGTATTTTTTTGATGCACTTTCAAACATGTCCAGTACACTTCTTCATTTTTGATTTTCAGTCTTTGATTACTTTTCTTCCATTCAGTGGTTCTCTGTGACCTACTTTGATTGTGAGTTAGCATCTCTCTGTTTCAAAACACACACCTAAATTCCTTTCTATCCATATACATTTTTATGGACAAAAAAACGAATACTGCTTGCAAAGTAGCCACATTCGAAGTGTGACACTTTCAGCAAACTCAGGACTTTAATTGAATAGCATTATTATTGCTAGGATCTTCGAACCCATACTTGAATTGTTAAATATGAAGCACAAATATTCATGAAGCAGTTTGCTGTTGATTCTAAATCTACCCCGACAACAACCCACTAAAAACAGGCAGATTAAATATACTCTCCGGGATAAACCAAAGACCCAAGTAAGTGAACGGAATACAATGAACGAAATCAATAGAAATACATATAATAGACACATAAAAGGCAGCAGAATGAGTTTTCCTAGCTATAGTTCACTGCGAACGGAATAATATATAGGTCCGTTTTTCAACAATAAGTGTGATGACAATGCTATAAGTGGCAGTTTTGAGAGCGCTGAATTTTACTTTTACAGATGGATATGCTCAGTACTACTATCAACAAGTGTGCCTCATAATGTTTGGCTTTTGAAATAGTAAAAACCTTGGTCACATTCAATCCTTGGTTTCTCAGCAGTAATTACGTTGAAGTAAGTTTTGTGCCATCTATGTCAATGTACTCCATCCCGCGCAGGTTTCATCCAGTTAGTCGTGTGTTTTAAAATGATGGACTAATCATGCTGGAACCTGTAGACGCTGACGTATTATTATGAAAATAAATCTACGACTTCAGCATGCTTAGATCTTTTGGCTGCAAACCTAGGACTCAATGAAGGTTATTGACAACCTGGAGCAGGTTGATATTATAACCAGTTCCAGTTCATAAAACTTTATTTCGGCACAATTAGCCATAAAAGCACAATTTTTAAGTAATAATTAAAAATTGGGTAAAATACAATAGATAAAAAGCAAGACAAAAGGATTTACATTCCACGCGCTGGGAGAACTTTCCCAGGCATCAGCCATCTTATAGAACAGGACATAAAGTGCATGTGCATGTGCTTTTAGAGGCTAGTTCCAAGTAATTATTTGCTCCATTTTGTATTACAAGTTTAAAAATTACGCTACACATAAAAATAGTGACTAAAAAAAGCAAAATAAGAAAAGATTTACACAGCCGGCATATTTGCCTCCAGTCATCAACACTGCATAAATAAAACCACAAACATTCGGGAGGAATGGTCTATGCACATTCAGAGACAGGCGTAGTAGTCATTAAAAATAGTTCAATTATCTCCACAACAACCAACTAAATACAATTTGTGCAAAGGACATCTGTTAAAACATATCATAGACAATTGTCATTCCTATTTAAAGACTTATTCAAGATAGCTCTGCGCGTGCACCACATGGTAAATAAAAAGCGTGAAATTGAAAAAACAATGGGCATGCGTGTGTCAGATTTTAAAATCCTATACACGCTACGACAATGTCTCGACCCCAAGTTCCTGCAAAGTTGTAGTAGCCATCGCGACCTGGCCTTCCTATATCCCTGGCAGAAAAATATCACATGGAGATCAGTCTCATCTACGTTAAGGCACACAGGGCACTCTGCGTTTGTGTGGCCCTCCCACTTTTTTGTGAATGAACGCAGCGGAAGGACTCCATGCCTAAATTGCAGATAAAGCTTCTTAGCCAGGAGCGGCTGTATGTCGTCCAACACTGGTTCTAAGATATATGTGGTTTTTACTTCCAGAAACTCAGCCGTCAGTCTCCCCACTGAGGGTCTCATCTCAAGCTGGGAGAGTTTATGGTCTCTATAACTCTCAACCAAGCTTTTCTGGAAGTTATTTGGGAGATTTCTTCTGCATTGTGCCACAAACTGCCCCTGCCCAAGTCCTCACATGTTTTCTTGACATATAACAGCCAAGGCAGCTTCCCTGCACCTCGCAACCCCAAGACATCGATCAGTTCTTCTCTATAAGAGGCTAATTCAGGGGTGCACCACAGGCGCCGCCAGTATAATAAAGGTCTAAGAGCAGCTTCTTCCTCGATGGGTCTGATCCCTAGATCCATACGTAGGGGTATTAATGGTGTACTGGGTGGCAATCCCATAAGTTGTCTAGCGAATAAATTCTCAATACGGGCTAACTGGCCAGATGGACAATGCCCCCATAGTTCGGCTCCATAGAGAGCAGCCGTCCTAGCCTGGACCTTGTAAATTTCCACCGCAGGACTCACCAGTTTTTCAGAGCATGTCCTATATAGTTTTAAAATACCCCCCGTAGTCTGGGATAATTTTAAGACTATTTTACTTATTTGGGCTCCCCAATCCATTCTCTCTGTCAATGTGATTCCCAGGTACTCAAATATTGATACCCTCTCTAGGGGACTTCCATCCAGAGAAGGGTTTGGGCGAGTGGTGTTACCTACGTTAATAGCCATGTACTTTGTTTTTTGTAGGTTAATTTCTAGTCCCTGTTGTTTGCAGAAGGATTTATTTCATATAGGCAAGTCAGCAAATGAGGTGCCCCAAGTGAGCTGGAGGCTCGAAAAACTATAGTTAATTTGTATTTTTTTGATGCACTTTCAAACATGTCCAGTACACTTCTTCATTTTTGATTTTCAGTCTTTGATTACTTTTCTTCCATTCAGTGGTTCTCTGTGACCTACTTTGATTGTGAGTTAGCATCTCTCTGTTTCAAAACACACACCTAAATTCCTTTCTATCCATATACATTTTTATGGACAAAAAAACGAATACTGCTTGCAAAGTAGCCACATGCGAAGTGTGACACTTTCAGCAAACTCAGGACTTTAATTGAATAGCATTATTATTGCTAGGTTCTTCGAACCCATACTTGAATTGTTAAATATGAAGCACAAATATTCATGAAGCAGTTTGCTGTTGATTCTAAATCTACCCCGACAACAACCCACTAAAAATAGGCAGATTAAATATACTCTCCGGGATAAACCAAAGACCCAAGTAAGTGAACGGAATACAATGAACGAAATCAATAGAAATACATATAATAGACACATAAAAGGCAGCAGAATGAGTTTTCCTAGCTATAGTTCACTGCGAACGGAATAATATATAGGTCCGTTTTTCAACATAAAGTGTGATGACAATGCTATAAGTGGCAGTTTTGAGAGCGCTGAATTTTACTTTTACAGATGGATATGCTCAGTACTACTATCAACAAGTGTGCCTCATAATGTTTGGCTTTTGAAATAGTAAAAACCTTGGTCACATTCAATCCTTGGTTTCTCAGCAGTAATTACGTTGAAGTAAGTTTTGTGCCATCTATGTCAACGTACTCCATCCCGCGCAGGTTTCATCCAGTTAGTCGTGTGTTTTAAAATGATGGACTAAATCATGCTGGAACCTGTAGACGCTGACGTATTATTATGAAAATAAATCTACGACTTCGGCATGCTTAGATCTTTTGGCTGCAAACCTAGGACTCAATGAAGGTTATTGACAACCTGGAGCAGGTTGATATTATAACCCTCACTGTCTGACAAATAGCATGTCAGAGGTTATTCGAGACAGGTAGTGTGACCGAGGACAGACGGACACACGAAGCACTCTGCTGTACCGATAGCAGCTTTTCAGAGGGTTTGGCCTCGTTGTGTTCCATACTACTTTGATGCAGGGAATGTAAGCCACTGAATGTGAATATGCACTCTTCCGAAGCGCGGAGAAACGGTGGCCTAGCTCGTTGCGCAGTATGATCACTCCCCTTTTGGTTTGTCCGTGTCCGCTCTCAGCGACCCTAGGCCCTTGCTGCCTGAACCCAAACCCAGCTGACATGAGTCAGGATGATTCGGCCGCCACCAGCCCCACCATCCCCCCTCCCAGGCCAGGCAAGTTGTTGACTGCTGTGACAGGGTAGGATGAATTTGCAGTTTAATTGTTGTGGCGCGGTCTGCGGTAAGGATTAACTACTTTGGCCTCGTGCTAAGCTTCCAAAAGCAGTGCTTCTTCCAGTATCTCTCACCAAGATCTATTGCCACCTAATACCCAGCACCCACAATGCTGCTTCGGGCGGCCTCATAGTCACATCAGGCGGCCTGCCCTGACCTAAGGCAGTCACATTGATGCCGTCACAGGTCCAGTGCTCTTTCAGAGGTAAAGACCAGGCTAGTGACACGCCGGCACACGAGGTACTATATAGGGTAGATCTTTCTTATCTATACGACTTGTATAACTGCAATGTGAATGTAGTTGATACACAGTAGGTTTACTGAGAGGCCAGTAATGAAGTGTGACCGATTTCCTACAAGTAGATAAATGTCCTGGGTCCTGCAAAAGCTTCTGATGGGCATGTCAATTGGTGTAGGAAACAGATATCTGAGGATCAGGAATTTAAGGTAGCCCTTATAGCTTCTTTCAGCTAGAATTTCAGATTGTTTTTGATTAAGGATGATTTGCCCTGGCCCTTGAAGGTATTGGGAATGCTCTCTGTACGGCCAGACTGGAATTGCCTTGAGAAAGGATATACTGAAGATACCATCCCAATGTTTAGTGCGAACAGCTAGCAGCATCACTATACTTATTACCTATACTAAAGAGAGGCAGTTGTGGCTGTGTAGTGCCCCGGAAAGCTGTTGATACATTGTGGAATCATTTGATGGCAGTGAGTGACTTGGAACTACTGAATTAGTGACCATTAATACTCCTGGCTCACACATATGCCTTCCTAAAAAAGAGATATCCATGTCCATGCCAAAGAGTTAGTGCTTCACAAAGAGCCAAAATTCACAGGAAGTTAGTCAGAAAGTGTTTAAAATTACCATCTTTTTTGTGGTATCCCGCCCCCCCACCCCATATTTTTGCCTTCTTTTGCTGAATCTGTTTTTGCTGGCCATAGGATTCTGCACACTTTAGTCCTGCTCACCAGTGGGTAAGATGCTTGTCCTCTCTCAACATATTAGAATTGGGATTCCCCTGAGTGGCACATTTAATTTACTTGTAAGTCCCTTGTAAATGGTACCATATGTGGCCTTCAGCACTTATTGTGCCACCCAATAAAGTAGCTTTGAAAAACACGTGTCCAGACCTGCCAATGCAGCCTGGGGGTGCATTTTTAAACTGTAATTTCAACTTGGCAAAACAAACCTTTTGCCAGGTCTAAACTTTCTTTTTTAATACTTATAAGTTGCACTCATGGTAGGCCCTAAATGCACATAGGGCATGGTGCATGTTATTTACAAGTTACTGCATGTATATTTAATGTTTTACATATCCTGGCAATGAAAAACCGTCCCAAGTTGTTTTTCATTGAGACAAGACCGGCTCTCCCATAGGAAAACACGGTCCTACCATATAACAACTTTTCGTGCCTGTAAGAAATTGGGTTACTGGTTGAGAGGGGTGAAACCCTACTCAAGTAGCAACCACAATGCTTGTTGGGGTGAAGTCACAAGCAAACCCTAACTTAACCTGTGCTCAACCCTCCGGTAGCTTGGCACAGAGCAGTCTGGCTTAACTTGGAGACAATCTGTAAGGTATTTATGCAGCACTTTAAACAGTAATAAAGTGAAAACACAGCACAAGGAAAATCCCACACAATATTAGAGTAAATTTTAACAAATAAAACAAGACCAAAGGAGCAAAAATTCAATTAGTATAACCGGAGATATGCAAGTTTAGAAATTTCAATGAAAACAGTCCCAAAACGCACAAAGCGCCGGACGCTGTAATCTGGTCACACCGGTCTGGGACAAAGTCAGAAGTTCAGGCTGACCGCGATGGAGCGCGAGTCGGTTACAGGAACCCAGTTAAGCCTGCTGAGCAAGAGTACCTTAAATCCTGGTTGCGGAGCATTGCAAGGTCCCACGTCAAGGATGCCGTCATGGAGTTGAGGCAAAGCTAGGTCCAGGTGGGAGGTACGTCATGCAAAATTGACTCCGGGGAGCTGTGAGGCTGCGATGTGAAGTGCTGCATCATCATCAAAGAGGCCTTCAATGAGGGAGGCTTGCAATGCGAAATCCTGTGTCGAGGATGTGACTTTCACTGGTGGTTCTGATCAGGCTGCGGTGATGATACGAGGTTCTTGCGACAAGAAATTCAACGCAGCAAAGGCCATCCATTAGTTCTGCTCGGGGTTGTGCTGCACAGCAGTGGAGATGCATCGGTTCTGCGGGATCCACAGATGGGCTGGCAGTACGCACAGTTAGACTCCAGGGGTGGGTTACAAGTGACTTGCATTTGGAGTCACATTGGTGGTCCTCGGTGCAATTTACAGGTCCAGTCCTTCCCACCCAGATAAGAGGTCAGCAGGTAGAAGGTCAGCAAAGCAGGCAGTAGTCCTTGAGGGCAGCAGTTCAGCAGAGTGGCAGTCCTTTCAGCAGCACAGCAGTTCTTCTTCCTGTCAGAGTCTTCTACTGGTCCAGAAGTATACAGAAGAGTTGGGGTCTGAGGTCCAATATTTATACATGGTGCCCACTTTTCAAGTAAGAGAATATTCTAGAGGTTTCTACCCCCAGAGGTGCTTGGAATTTCCTGCCTCAGCTCTGGAATCACAATAGACTAGTGTCAAACACTTTGTGAGTGTGCTCAGAGAGGAACATTGTGATGTGCAAGTGTAGTATGTAGTAGCTCCTCCCAATAACTCAGAGTGGCCCACCTTGCCAATACTTACCTTCCCTTTGTCTCATTGTCTGGGATGAATTCACAAAGACCAACTGCCAAATACACCCAGTCAAGTGACCCAGGATACAGGCAGTAGACACCAATGTTTGGAACAAGAAAATGCCAACTTTCTAAAAGTGGCATTTTCAGAATTGTGACAAAAAATCTGACTTTACCATAAAAGAGGATTTTTATTACGGTTCCAAAGCCGCCAAACATAAACTGTTTACCTGTTCCTATTAGGAAGATAGCCTTATTAAATGGAATAAGGTAATTCCAATGTATTCCTATGGAAGAAGTAGGAATTGCAGTAGTGAACAACAAATTTTGGAGTTTTTCACTACTGGGACTTGTAAAACTTAAAAGTACATGTCCAACATTTTAAATACTTCACCCTGCCCTCAGAAAGCCTACTCTTCGGCCGACTTACATGTATTAAAAAGGAAGGTTTGGGCCTGGCGAAAGGTTCACTTGCCAGGTCGAAATGGCACTTTAAAACTGCACACACAGGCTGCAATGGCAGACCTGAGACTTGTTTAAAGGGTTACTAAAGTGGATGGCGCAATCAGTGCTGCAGGCCCACTAGTGGCATTTCAGTTACAGGGACACTTCTCAACCCTTTTTTTTCAATGAACAAATATACCCCACCGGACAAGACAAAACTGTTTCAAGTAATGGTTCGAAACGCGTCGACGAAAATCCTTGGGGAGTTCTTATCAAAATCATTTTGAGTTGTGGGAAAATACTCTGAATGAAAATCCCACTCTTGTCAAATAACTTTGAAACCCCCAAGTGTCTTCCAAGAGGTTTACGGCATTGAGAACTACTGTGATAGTTACCTCTGGTTTTGAATATATCATTTGACTGGTTCTGAATGTTCCATTAAGTTCTATGTTGATATTGTTCATTCTATATGGAATCATCACTTAAGTTGATATTTACAGTTTTTATGCACAACTCACAGTTATTTTTTGTTGTGTACAATATTTGAATTGAACAGTTTTGTTTTGTTCTATGGGGTATATTTGTTCATTGAAAACCCCTATTGTTGTCACAAGTAAGTCCCCCACAACGGGATTGCTGAGTGTTGGAAGCCGGAGACCCAGTCACGCGACACTGTCACAAATGCGAGACCCGGGACTCCCCACTCAACGTTAGGCCAAGTAAGGACACCGTTTGAGATAGCCCTGCTCACCCCCTTAGTAGCTTGGCACGAGCAGCCAGGCCTATCTCCAAGGCACAAGTGTACAGTATGTGCAACCACACCCATAGCAACCCACTGGTGACACCACAAATGGACTCCACACGAGTTTGATAAAAACGAGTATAAACTTTATATCGAAAGATATACGATCAGACCACACGATACAAAAGCCAACATATAACAAAGGGTAATATTCGTTCCGGCTGGCTGGTAGGTTCAAATCCCAACCACCGCTTTCAAAATGCTATGCTGGTCGTAATGCTAGAATAACACACGTTGCAATAGACAAACAATAGTGCGCTGCGTAACGATACAATCCTGTGCCCAGCACAGGAGAAATAATACAATGCGTAACGATACACCCTGGTACCTGCAATGGGAGAAATAATGCAATGCGTACCGCTACAATCATGTACTGACAATGAAGGAATAATGATATGCGTCACACCCCAATCACGTACTTTGCAATGAAGAGATAATGCAATGCGCGCCGCCACAATCATGTACTTTGCAATCAAGGAATAATGCAATGCGTAGCTACAATCATGTACTTTGCAATGACGAAATAATACAATGCGGACCGCTACAATCCTGTACTTTGCAAGGGAGAAATAATGCAATGCGTAGCGCTACAATCGTGTACTTCGTTAGGCAGAAATAATGTCAGGCGTCATAAGACAGTCCGGCAGTTTGTTAGCAGCAATATTGGCAATGTGTATTACGACAGTCAGCCTCTTCGATAACAGTTGCCTCCCACACGTATCCATGATGACATAAAGTACAGCTTCGCACTCTGGCCCCAGTACCGCCACTCCTTTGGTCAGTATGGGCCCCCAATCTGAGCCGAAGCAAAGGCTCACGTCACCAGAAGGACTGAGAGGCCGAGAGAGTGTCCCTCCGAGCCCGCACCCCGCCCAGGCAGTGATCCACGTTACCTGGGGGGCGCGACCCCACTCTCCTCTCCTCCTTCAATGAACTAGGCCTTCCGTGCAGAACTTTCTCAATGGGCCTCAGCGGCTCGGCCTGGCAGCTCAGCTCCTCCGGGGCTGCCGGTCCGGGCCGCGACTGTTAGGAAGGTCTCAGGCGACCGCAGGGCACACGTACCCCACGCCCCTGAGATTACGTTACTCCGGGTGCACGTTCACCACAGCACCCTCCGGGTCTCTTCTGGCACGAAGCCACACACACAACGCTGATGAGACTTCACGTCGCCTCCGAGTGCACGTTCGCCAGGCACTCCTTCCTGCGGTCTCAGTTGGCACCGAGACACGCACACCACGCTGCAGAGACTCACTTTCTTCCGGTGCACACGATGATCAGCCGATCACCTCCACAGTCCCAGGTTGCACCAAAGCACGCACACTGCTTTACTGAGACTTACTCCAATTCCGGTGCCCCGATATCCAGGCGCTCCTCA
The DNA here is from genome assembly GCA_963921515.1 of Calotriton arnoldi. Taxonomy (NCBI): domain Eukaryota; kingdom Metazoa; phylum Chordata; class Amphibia; order Caudata; family Salamandridae; genus Calotriton; species Calotriton arnoldi. The sequence continues at coordinate 23,641 of CAWUFW010015504.1, read as the reverse complement.
CCAACGCCTCCGGCCGCACCTCGACACGCTCACCGTGTCCGAGCCTCACTTCTCCTCCGGTGCACTTGATCACCAGGTGCTCTTCACCAACGCCTCCGGTGCACCCTGACACGCACCCTGCGCGTCCGAGACTCACTCCACTTCCGATGCACGCGTTGACCAGGCGCTCCTCGCCAACGCCTCCAGTGCACCACGACACGCACCCTGCGCGTCCGAGACTCTCTTCACCTCCGATGCACCCGCTGACCAGGCGCTCTTCACCAGCGCCTGCGGTGCACAACGACACGCACCCTGCGCGTCCGAGTCTCACTTCACCTCCGATGCACACGTTCACCAGGCGCTCCTCACCAACGCCTCCTGTGCACCACGACACGCACCCAGCGCGTCCGAGTCTCACTTCTCCTCCGTGTGTCCAAGATCACTGGGCACACCTTCCGAGGGTCTCAAGCTGCCACAACACGCGCCCACCGCGTCGCTTGAAACTTCTCCGGAAACTTTTATGTTCCTGTGTTTCCAAACAGGGAGCCAGCTCACCTCTGGCCCTTGGGGTTACAAGACACAGCACAAAGCACAGTCTTCTTCAAGCAGGAGGACCCAGCGCACACAGCACAGTCCCAACAGCCTCTTCCTTGGTTAAAACAGCAAACTGCAGACCAGCCCCAGATCACGAAGCAAGGGTTGGTCCTTCCCAGCAGTCTCTTCAGTTGTTCCTTCCTTAGCAGAGGTTCCTCTTGACCACGAAATGGGTCCAAGCCTTTTCAGTCTCAATCCATTTCTATTCCAACGTTCAGGGGTTTCAGCTCTCATAGATATACCCCTAAATGTCTTTGAAGTTTGTTGTGTTCAGGGGTCCCTGACCCCTGCCTAAATCAGTTCTGGGTGTCTCCCTCCCAGTGTCACCTTTCTCCCTTTGATACTGGGGGTCTGGATCCTTAATCACTCAGCAGGAGATGGGTCAATTGTTTTATAGCCGCAACCCAGGCCTCTTCACCTCCCGGGGTTTCTCCTCGCATACTCTCCAGATGCAGGTCAGCCTGGTGCCATCTCACCCCCTCCCCTCTCAGATCCAGACAGTCAATCCACATTCAGCAGAGACACACAGAAATGCTTAAAGCACAAACTCAGCCACTTTCTAAAAGAGCGGCTTCTGAACACACAGTGACAAAACCACTTTCATAGAAAGATGTGTTATGACGCTGTGAGTTCATACATACCAAACTTCACCTCTCCATTTTAAACTTATGGGAAACTAGGCTAACAAACACAATACCCAGCCTCCCCCATTCTGTCCTATGGGCAGAATGGCCTTTCACCAGTGAAAAACGAAATGGAGGGTTTTTCACTGTCAGGACATGTCCTGCCTTTTACTTAAACGGCACCCTCCCCAGGGGTTACCTGGGACCTACCACAGGGGTGCCCACTGTGTACGCAAAAGGGAAAGTAAGGCCTGACAAGTGGTTGCACTTGTCAGGACAACATGCTAACTTAGCAAACTGCGCGCAGGCCCTACACTGCAGGCCTGAGTTCCCTTCTCCGCGCACCTTTGCATTACTAGCCCTGGCACACAGTGCACATCACTAGGGACTTTACTAGTAAGGCAAACATACCAATCATGGCCAACCAATTACCATTACACTTTACACAGGGAACCTTTGTACTTTGACACTGATTAGCAGTGGCAAAGTACCCAAAGCATCTAAATTGGCAACTCTATGTCAGGAAAACGGTCTAGGGGGAAAGCAAAAAGTTTTAGGGAACTTTAGCCAAAAAGGCCAAGTCCTACACTGAGACTATGGGTGAGAGTGCTGGTAAACTCTGCTCTGCCGGCGGGTTGGCGAAGTTTTTACCGAACTCCACGTTCGAAGCAGAGCACGAAGTGGCAAAACTCCACAAACTGCGCCCGCGGAGCGGAGTTTACCACCTACCCCAACTAAATGCCCATAGGACATGGTGCATGGTATTTAAAAAGTAGGACATATGTACTCAGGTTTTATAAGTCCTAGCAGTGAAAAATTCTCCAAAGAAATGTTTCACTGTGGCAAGTCTAACTCTACCACAGAAAAGCACTGGGTTACATTATAACAAATTATAATGCATAACTTCAGTTTGGGGATAGCTAGAACAGTGATTCAAAGACTTAAATTAATGGTAATTTAAAATCCAATCTAATCGTTAAGACTGATTGTTTTTTTATCATTATTTTGGAAATGCCACTTTTAGAAAGCTGGCTTTTCCTGCATAAAGCCTCTAGTAGCTTTGTCAGAATTAATCCCCAACTGGCACCTAGAAGCCTGCTGGCCGCCTTCAATGAGGTGTGAATGGCTCCCAGGAAAGGGAACAAAAGAGCCTCAGCTGGGAGGAGGCATTACCTCCTCCTGACAGAATGTCATGGGGGCATGTGCCCATCAACTGCACAAACTTCAAAGGGGCATACCCTGTCAATGGCAGATGTAACTCACACGTAGGCCTGGCCCTACTATTGCCAAGAAGCCAGAGTCACACCAATCCCAGGAGGGGGAAAACCTTTCAGAACTGGTTTGCAGGGGGAGTTTTCTCTCCCTAGACACATGTCACAGGTGTGCCCAGAGCTCTTCACAAGGTAAGTAAGGTTCTGCCATATTGGTTTTGGGTATTGGCTCTGTAGGATAGTTTACAGTAAAACACACAGGAAGTGCAGCAAAAGTGGGTAAGGGCACCCCTGGGAGCTTTTGCCCTCTTGGTTTGGGAGTGGATAGAAGTTTCCCCCACCCACAGGCTGGCACTGGGCATAAAAATGGCACACACAGTACCCACTCCAGAACACCTCTAGACCTGAGGAACACAGAAGAAGCACAGCACCTGCTTTGGAACCTGTAGAGAGAAACCCAAAACCTGGACCTGCTCCCCACTTGTACGTAGGACAGAAGAGTAGACTCCAAGAGTTAGTTATTTAGCCTACTGTTCATCTCCAGGAACACAAAAGCTGCCAGAAGCCCAAATCTCTGCTGAGCCCAGCTGAAGAGTTCTAACTGGATTTGCCACTGGACCCTGCTGATGGCTTCTGGGAGATTGATTCCTAAACCCCAAGTTGTGGCAAAAAAATCCTGGCGCTTTAGCTGATGTTAGAGTATACTCTTTCCCCCTCCAAAATTGCAAGACTGGATTGATGCTGTAAAAACTCAGGATTCCCAGATTTCGGAAGACTAGATGGGGTGGGCTTTCCTTCTCGGTGGCCACCGCCAAACTTTGGAACACTCTGCCTACCTACATTTCTGAAGCAGATTCTTTTATGTGCGTCAAAAAACATCTGAAACCTGGCTTTTTTCACCTCCAAATCCTTGATTCTTGGTTGCTCTGCTCATGTTGATCTATCTGTCCAGGTACAGCACATTGGCACCTGCGGGTTTTAGTGCGCACTTTCAATTTTATCCTATCCTACTTAAAAACCTTTTCTGAACTTCTTTTCAAAAGAACTTGAGGCTACCACCGAGCCACTGCTGAGCCACATTCACCCAGTTCGAACTGCCGATTGGACTCAACTTGTTGGTTTGCCCCACTGAAAGGATTGTGACTTCCTGAAAAGTTTCTATGTTCGGATGTAGATGATTTCAGAGGACCAATGCTGAGCATCACACTGACGACTTCAACACCTTCCTGGGCCCAGACTTCAGACTGCACACCCTCTGAGTTTTTCTGCGTCAACGCGGAGAACCCCTAACTTCCTGCCAGAGTCAAGGCTCCTATCGAGGTCCTGCACTTCGGCCATCTGTCATCAGTGAGCCCCCCTTTTGGACCCTGCTAGTAACCCACCCTACTGGCGACCTTGTCAACAAGGATTTTTCTCAAGAAAATACGACTAATCAGAAGGTAAACTTTGCAACAAGATGAAGCTCCTTGCATTTGACCCACAACCCATTGCGGTCGGCCTTGACTTTTAACTTTGACCTAGTCTAGCCCAATCAGATACCCGCAGTTGACTTTGCCCTTTTTGGCACTAGAACTATTTAAAACTTTCAAAAATCACATCTCCGGTTCCCTATATCAGACTTTTTTTCATTTTGGTGCCTATTTGTTGATTAAAAGTTTCTCTATTATTATAAACTGGAGTGGGATTTTTATTTTTTGTGTTTTCTACTTTTTAATTGTTTTGGTAAAATGCTTTACACATTTCTCCTAAGTTAACCCTGCCTGCTCTATGCTACAGCTACCAATAGTTGAGCTCAGGTTTAAATTATTGAAACCTAACTGTACCAAGTAAGGAATAGTGCCATTATTACTTGAAGAGGACTGCCATCCACTTCAACTAATAATCCATTTTCTCACAGTGTCCAGCTGTTCCTCACTCTTCCCTGACAGTCTCAACATGCATTCCCACCTATTAAGAGTGACACCAGTGTGCTTCCATAGTTAGCTGAGGAGTGATATCATGACTGAACAGCACTTACATCCGGCAGTTGAGACTAATAATCTGGGGAGAAATGCGTCCCGGCTCCCTCATAGACAATTCAGTTTCATGCAGAGGCTAGTCAGTGTGGCCCTTAATGCCACAGTTCTAAAATAATGTTCGGAACCAGTACAGTCGCTATCCCTTTCCCATTATGTGCCTTGGCACTACAGCAAGGTCAGCAGTTTCCAAATATAGTTTCACTTTAAGCCAGGCATTTTCCTCTAAGATACTTTATTACAGATGTGTCCCTTTATTTCATTGTAAAACTAAAAACAAATCTTTGTCTGGCAAGAATAAATCTTTCAAAATCCTTTGTTTGCTGTTTTTAATTAACTCCTCAATATATTGTGTGAGATTTTTATTGAAATGGTAATCTCATGAGTATTTGACTATTTTCCATGGATGCCTTCAGTAAGTTTCTCAAGTATGCCGTCAGCGATGGCTCAGTGTCTCACTGTTGGAATTGTTCAGTTTCTGTTGTGGAATTCATGTGTCATTGTTACTGACTGAAATTGCTAAGAATTCCCAGGGGTAGTATTTGCGCACTCTGCATATAAAAGACATTGGCATAAATTTCACTTAATAGCATGGTGTATAGTCAGGTTATTAAAATATCATGCTTCTAAAACAAATTTGACAGCAAGCATTGGCAACTCCAATAGGTCTGGCTTTAGAAAAATGTTGTATGGTAATATGAAGCATTACAAGTAAATAACGTGGGAATGAATATGTATTTGTGTGGAAGTGAAGCACTGTAGAATTATATTAGTGTAGGTTAAAAGGCCAAGTGACAGTTGCACTGTCAAGCCAGACCAAAACAATCAATTAAGGTTAATGTCTGCCCTCCTCTGTGCTGCTACAAGAGAAAAGCAACATACATTATCTAGTTATCTAAGACACTTTAATTCCATTCTAATGTCATAGTTGTGCCCCTGAAAGTTCAAGATTAGGCAGCTGGATAAATAAAATGATCACAACTGTGTGGAGGACAAGCACATTTTTTGTGGAAGCACACGTCTTCTGCCCAATCAAAACTTGTACTCCTGGCTCCCATCATGTGGCGTAGTCAAAGCCTCTCTCTAGTAATGCTCACATAATTGTCAGATGACAGCTGTGCGGTCAAGCCTGGCAATAAATAATGAATAGTTAATCTTTACCTTGCACCGTATAGCATGTGGTTCCTAATGTATTGATCATCCATGTAAGAACATGCTTTTTCTTTCTGACTCTATAGGAGGTCCTACATCTTGCAGGAGTGGACATGCAGTTAACTGCTACCTATTCCTTTTTGACTATTCTACAAGAAGAAACCCTGTCCATTCATTCCTACTGCCAAGCCTTCCTGCAAATCATTCTGCAAAATCTGGAGCACAGAGACACAGGTCAGGATCATGACTACTGCATTACAGATTATCCATGTATTCAATACTTAAATTGCCTTTTATATCTTGTTTGGATTGTTGCAAAGTTGTGCATCGACAGTTAATTTGCATAAAGCCATATTATGCCCAAGTTAAGGGAAGTCAATTTTGAAGGAATTGTCAAACTGTTCTGCTACAAAGGAGTTCCTGTAAGTGTTGTGTCAAAAGTCTTGAAGTATAAGGGTTGTGCGCGGAAAAATAGCATACCATCATATTAGAGTCCTGCTTGACGGGAGTAAAGGTTATTTCCAACAGAATGTTGGCAACTCAAACATTACTAGTGAGATTATCTAAAGGTTTGTAGGCCTCGGCTGAGCTCGTGGAGTTTCATTCCGCAGAATTCCGTGGAGTTGCAGACAAACTCCGCCAAATTCCACAGAGTTTCACATGCGGGCAGAGTTTTGCTTGGCCACCCCTCTGTAAGGCCCTGTTTCTGCAATGTTGCCGATTAAAGAAAGGAGAAGGCCAAAACAACAGACTCGTTCTCTGAGAGACTTGTCATGCTTCCTGCCAAATAGCAATTAATCACTTGTGGCAAGCAAGTCATTTTTAGGTCTCGCCTAGCAGCGCGCATGCGCTGCATAGGAAAAAGACCTTTAGCCATCGCTTCCCTTTTTCAGGCAAAAACGTGCACTCGTTGCATTGCTTTGAATGGCAACGCGTGCACGTTTGGCGATTCCCTTGCGGGAGCGAGCAGCGCCATCTGGTAGCAATTATCGCGCTCGCTCCCGCAAGGGAAACGCTGCGCCTCCCTGCTCTCGGCCGCACTCCCCCCCCACCCCCTACCTGCGCGAGGCGTGCGCGCTTGTTTTGAGATTGGGATGGTAATGAGCAGGGGATGTGATCACAGGAGACATGAATTACTTTGGGATGTTCATAAGCTGGGCTATTAAGAGCCAATGATGCAATTAGCTGTGGTGTTATGACCCCGGTGTTATAAACCGGGATATTATGAGCCAGTGATGCAATGAACGGGGGTGTCATGACCTGAGATGTTATAAGTGGGGATGTTTTGGGCCTGTGCTGACCTGAGGGGGCCCTAGACCCAGGACGCTCTTGCGCCAGGGGTGTCTGTATGTGCCTCGCCAGGGTTAGAAAGCGCTATGTAAATGCAATATTGCCACTCCCTCGTTTGCAGGCCGCAAGAAGCCCCCCTCACTGCTCCAGCAGGAGGGGGAGGGGTTCCTTATTTAATACATGCATCTCCTCATAAAATATATATAGTCTAACACTAACCACTGCTGTGGGAGCGGATGCGTTATCGCGTCAGGAGTCCAGACGGATAACAGTAGGGAGGTGACAAGCCCTGAACTACCCATCTTCTGCAGCGCTTCCGCGCCCTCACTTCCAGGCGCTTTAACACTAACACTCTCCAAAGGCGGCAGCTCCCACCCAGTCTGAGTGCAAAGTGGGTGTGTACTTTGACGTCTTTAGCGCTTTAATGCATACGGTGTACCCGGAGCAAATGATTCATACTCACAACGATAATAATAGTCATTGTTGTTTTTGTTTGGAGATTAATATTATTACTGTTTCGTTATTGATGTTATTGTTATAAGTATATTATTATTATGATTGCATCACGTCGCGCCAGGTCCCCAATGCTGAAACGAGAGTGGTTCGGCCCGGGAGCCCCTCCGGACTCTCTCACGTGGCCTGTGCAGCGAGCCGTCGGACAGTACACAGCCAGCGCACGCTGCTCCAGATGATAAACAGTGTAATGAGTTTGTAATGAGATTAGGGTCTGGCCCGTCCCGCGCGCTGCCTGCCCGTGTCTCTCTGCAGCAGTTCTGTGGGGGTGGTCTGTGTTGCAGTAACAGCAAACAGACCCCCTTGCACCCCAACCAGTTGATCACGTGGCCCTGACCCCTCCTCTTTGTGATCATTTGGCGCAACGCTTTAAGGGCTGAGCCAACCCGAGCCCCCTCCCATTCACCCCCCCCACCTCCTCACACTCCAACCCCCCCACCCCTCAATTTACCACTTGGAGGCAGTAAGCCCTCCCGGGAGCACGCCCCCACACCCTGGGAAATGCCTCCAGAGTACAGCTCCAGTGCGCAGCCATCAATCACAGACAGAAATGAGTTCCCATCAAAGCCCAGTCCAAGCAGGGCTGCGTTCAAAGGCAGAGGCGGCAAATCCATCATTTCAGGCCTTGCTAATATCAGGAAGTGTCTGCCCGAGGCTGGCCCCTTACTGGACTCGAGCCCTCCTCAGAGCCAGCATCTGACTTGAGCCGGAAGGGGGCGCCACTTACTGGTGCCCGCGTCAGCGGTGCACTGTGCACAAGGACGAGCAAAAAGTGCCCTGTGCACCAGCAAACTCGTTTCCCCGTCTTTCACCGCGGCTCTTATTACAACAAGCGTTATTCTCACACAGAATGGCACTGGTGAATGGAGGTACTCTAAATACAGTAACGCATACATCAACATGTGGAAGATAAACCATAGCTTAAATCATGAACTAACACAAAAGACGAAAGACACAATATGAAGAATAACATAATAACAAGAAAAAATAAAGGATATTTAACATAAAACATAGACATCACTTACTCAGCTCAAAAAGAAGAGAAAGGCATTCTATAACATAACATGCAAAACTCAGCACGCAGAAGATGCAATAAATAGCACAATACATAACACAGGATCTAGACCATGACACCTAACAAAAAGTAAAATAACAGAGCCTATAAAATATAATAACGAAATCATCAGATACAGCACTTAACATAAAGCACAATAAAACGTGTACATGTAATATGGTACATTCAACGGCATAAGGTATAGCAGCATACATCAGCATAAGATATAGCAACAGAAAGTGATACATTGTTAATAACATAACACTATAATGATAAATAAGTATAAGGGTTCACAGCGACATAATACGACATAAACAGTTAACAGATAAAATATAACATCATATATGGCACACCATATAAACGATCTAAAATATCACAGCATTTCGAACATCATGTTTAAAGCATAACAACATAAACACAACAACCATGTCTCAACATAGGCGTGGGCAAAGTTGGCAACTCCACAGGGACCCCGCCTTCCATTGGGAACCCTTTGTAAAGTGCCAGTTCTCGTTTTCTCTCACATTTTAGCTGTTTTGTGTGAAAGTTTGAACACATCATAGTACTGATTGGCACCCTGCAGGTTTGCAATATGCAGGCTTGAGTTATAAAAAAACAGGCAATAAACTAAAAGTTGTTCCGAGCAGGGAGGCTCACCATATTTCTTGTCCAGGGCCCTAAAACTCCTTAAGATGAAACTGACCAGAATCACCAAGAAGGATCACAACACTATATATTACGCAGAAGATTTTAAGGATGACACGTGTGCCCCATGTGGAGTTTCTCGTATGCACCTCGACGGTGGCGGGGATACGGTTTTAATGTACTTTGTGTAGTCTAAACTCAGCGGCAGCTGATATCAGCGCAGATTGGTTGTTTTGTCCCTTTTAATGGCCTTGCTTGGATGGGGTTTTGTCCTTTCCTCGATCGCGCGCCGGCAGGTTTTTAAAGTCGAACACTTTAATGTTCATGGATGGAAAAGTTTTAGGTTTCGATCCTTTTAATGAGCGCGTTTGTTTTGTTTTTTGTTTTTTCCGGCTCGCTCCTTTTATTGAGTATTAATATCAAAGTGTTTAAGCTCACTCATTTTAGTGGTCGTGCTGGCATGTTTTTTTAGGCTCTCTCCTTTTATTTACTGCTGTGTCTGCTGAGGCTTTCTGCCCCCCTCTTTCATTTGTCGCGCAGCGAGAAAGTTTTTAGACTTGTGAAAACTGCTACTGACCTGAAACTCCTTGTAACAAGCATTGGCATAGCCAATAGGTCTCGCCTTTGGGACCTTATAAGTGTTTAGTTATCCAGCACAATATCATTGGGGCAACAACATCAAGTGTTGCATGGCTAAACACTTATAAGGTCCCAAAGGCGAGACCTATTGGCTATGCCAATGCTTGTTGCAGTTGCCAGGGGCTCTTTTTCATGATTAGGATTAGTTAATCAATCAGACGCATCAGAGAGTGAACTGAGTGGTGTTTAAAGCCTGCTCGGTGCCGCGAAGCTCTGGGTACCAGCCAGAGGTAGGGGGCTTCTGCGGGGAAGCGTCCTGCAGAACTGGCACTCTGCGCAGTGCATATCACTCTTCTCCACCACTAGTTTGCTGATTTGGCAATCCGCAGCTTGCTTTCCTTAATGTCAGGCAGCTCAAAATCCACCACATTTGTATTTCAAGAGCCGAACCAGGGGGTTACTATATTCCTAAATTTCTGCTGACCTGAAACGCATTTCACATAGCCTACCTTTCAATTGTCCTCGCTTGCATTTACCCAGACCTTAATTTTCAGGAAGTTTCACGAACTGGAGCAAAGGTGACCGCAGGGCTCAGCAAAATGCATTTAATGCCCAGCTCCTCTGTCTGTTATGTTAAGTAAATACAAAAACTACCACTATTTAATGCACTGATCTTCAGTTGGGGTTGGACCCCTGAACAGCTCCCAGACAATGAACCTATCTATCTTGTTTTATGCTAGTTGAGTAAAGAGGTAGGTTCTGGTGGCTACATACCAGACTTTAGGCTCAGTAAGCCAGGTTTAGAATCCCCAAACTATCATTAACCAACCTGTGTGATCCTGGTTAAGTTATTATGTTTACTGGCACCAACGTTCTTATATCTGTGAAAAACCGGGAGTGCCTCTAGGTGGTTCAGTTCGTTCACGTATTTCAGTTGTTCAATGCATTACACCTCCCGGCCCCAAGTCTGGCACTGCAAATGCAACAAAATGGCCTTTTCTGTGAGGCACTAGTCCCTCTAAACCAGTAATGTGCTGGCCTATTATTGCACCATCCAAAGGCAGCTTATATAACTCAGTAACACCCAGCCTCATATGCATCCTGTGCTTAGCAAGTTCACCGTCAAAACTGAACATTCGTGAGAGGCTTACCTCTGCATGTGGAATACAGGGAAAGGGACTACCCTTCCTGAAACACTGCGGCGAGCAATGTGTTCAGCCAGTGGATTTCTGCTGACGTCTGAAAACAAGTGTACGGCCCTGTCATTTGTGTCAGTGAGGTCCCGTCTGTTGGACAGGGCTTTCACGGTAGGTCATCAGACTTGGAGTTTGAAAAGGATTTTAAATGTGGCAGTTATGTTAAAATATAGCAAGTAGTTATTGAGATGGCGACAGATTATTTAGCGCACAGTCCCGCATACCAGAGTTTGATTTGTAAATGTATTTTTGTGATTGGCGTGGCATTTCTATTCTATGCATATGCACATGGCCTCTCTATAACGAGCTGTTATTACTACTACACGTCCACACTGCCTGTTCTGTTGCTTGCAGCTTTTGATGATAGTGCGCAAATCCTGCAGCATGTGCAGGGGCTGTACACGCAGAGTACATGCACAACCAAACACGCTGAAACCTCTGCTGGGATGTTCATTGACTTCATTAATGTGACTCAAGGAATTCCTTGCAGAGTGCAGTGCACAACAGCAGGTCCATGCAGCAACTGTGAAATGGTGAGCGGCACACACCGGTAAACTCCGATTCAACTGGCGAATGGCGGAGTTTTTTTGCCAAACTCCGCGCTTAGGGGTGGGTGGTGAAATCCGCTCCACTCTGCCGGTGGAGCTCGCAGAGTTCACCACCCACCCCTAAGTTTGGTGCCACATTGTTCAAAAATGCAATTTTAAGGGTTTGCCATGCCTTATATCCACCTAAATGCAGATTCTCCACAGTTTTAATGGGAAGAAAATCATGATTTTATTAAAGACACACAGGCTAATATTATGCATACTCCTTTATTGACCTCACATGCAACAGCAACAAAGAACTTAGGATTAGAGTAGAACATCCTTAAAATTCTAGAACTCTTTAAAACATGCATAATAACACAGAACACACAGCCACCTTGTTTCTTTTCTTGCTGCGAAAAAACAATCAGAGTCCAACTACCCGATAAAACTTAAACTTCCTCCAATGTAGTCCACGCTTGTACCTCGTGTTGCCAAAAATCTTCTCCTTCATTTTCTCCTCAATTCTGACCTGGAAAAAACAGTAAAAGAATCAAACACATCAAAAGGGTTGGGTCATCGGAGGAAGGGATAATATTAGCATCCGTGTTTTTAAATCATGATTTTCTTCCCATTAAAACTGCAGAAATTTGCACGGAGGCCAATATTATGCATGTTTAAAGCTCATCTAAAACTCTCTGTACAGAATTTTCCACACGTTTAAAGTAAAAACTTTAAACAATGACTCACTTCACCAATCTGCTGCTTTTATAATTGAACTTAAACTCCCACCTATCACATAGGCTTTACTTAGTATTGCACCTCTCACCGAATACTCCCCAAACACACTTACATCCACTCCTGCCTTCTTCATTACCTCTTTTACCCACCTAGCCAATGTGGGCGCAGATACCACTCTGAATGGATGCCTATAAGAAAGAAGCAACTGTGAACATCCTTGCTCTCTCAACCTCACCGTCCTTTCCTCATACTGCCTCAAACATTGAACCACACACAGTGGATCATGACCCTCCATCCTTGGATAGAATATTGTTTTAGACATAGTTTTGGTGCGTTTTCGTAATTCAAAACACGGACCCTCTGGCTGGAAACTTGTAGCAGTTATCTCCAATACTCTTATATCTGAAACTCTTCTAAAAGATACCAAACACAGCAATAACGCCATCTTCCATGACAACAATTTCAACAACTTTGTCTCATTACTCCGCCAACCTTCAACCTCTCCCAACACCAACAACACATCTCATAAAGACAAATACTTTACCTTAGGAGGAAATTCAATTCACACCCCCTTTACTACTCTTTTAACCAAAGCATGCTGCCCAACTGGAATTCCATCCACTAACTCATGTCCTGAAGAAATAGCTGATCTGCTCAAGTTCACTGAATTGTACGCTAAACCCTTTTTAAACAACCCTGATAAATTATTCACCACTTCTACCACAAGTGCTGATATGGGATCCAAAGCCCTTGCTGCACACTAACTAGACCATCTTTTCCATACCGACCTGTACGCCTTTGAAGTTCCTGGTGCCCATGATTCCTTAATAAGCTTCCTGCGATAACCAAGACACTTGCCATACCCTCCTCAAATCAACCATCCCATCAGAACCAACTGACCTCCTGTTACCAACTTGTGACAAACCCCCTGGGCATCCAACAGTAGGTGCGGAAAACAAGGTAACAAAACTGCATTGTCTGTACACAAGCTCATCACACCTGGGAACCATACCTGCGACTGCCAAAATGGAGTTACTATCACTTACTCCAATCTCTCTCTCCTGACTTTCATAAGCACTCTCTGAATCTATGAGAAAGGAAGGAACGCTTACAGTCTCCCGTTCCCCAAATTCTGAAAGAAAGCATCCACTCCGTAAGCCTCTGGGTCTGGTCGCCAACTGTAAAATGTCTGTAGTTGTGCATTCAATCTGTCCCCCAATAGGTTCACCTCTAATTGACCCCATCTCTGAGCCAAACTCAAGAGCACCTCCCTGCCCAGCCTCCAATTGCTTGCATCCTTCAGATTCCTCGAATATCAATCTGCCTCCACATTGCTCTTTCCAGGAATATGTTGTGCCTGATCCATAATTTCCTTGTCCAAACAGTAAGTTCAAAACTTCTTTGCCAACTCTGCCAACCCCCTCGATCGTGGGCCTCCCATATTGTTGACATAATGGACCGTCGAAACATTGTCCATCTTTAGAAGCACACAACACTTCACCTGATCTTTTCAAAACTTCGCACTGCGAACGGTCCTGCCAGTAAATCCAAACAATTTAAATGCATCTTCTTCTCTTTCTTTGACCAACGGCCCCCTGTTGTCACTGTTCCACACCTTGCTCCCTGGGCATACAGACTTGCATACAACTCTATTACTACCTCCGGTATCTTCCCAAAAATAGCCCTTCCATTCCATGCCTTCATGTTCATCAACAACCAACCCACCTCCTGAATTGCCTCATCTCTATGTTCTGTGAATACTTTGCTCCCAAACGTAAATGATATCCTTTCAATCTTTGAAGAGCCCTATAATGCAGGGGAGTTGGAAATCCCCTGAATGGATGCAGAGAAGAGTCCCAACAACCTTGCTATCTGTCTCAAAGATATTTGAACTAACTGTCTCACTCTCCTCAACTCCTTGTGTATCTTTTTCACCTTTTCCATTGGTAACTTTAACACACCCTCCAAGGTGTGTATCTGGAAACCTAAACATTTCATCTCCTGCACTGGTATCAAACAAGACTTCTCCTTGTTTATCACAAAACCTAGATCCTCTAACATCCTCACAGCCAGGTCTGTCTGATTCACTGCTAGTTCTCTTTCTTCTGCCATAATCATCACATTGTCTAGATAAAATATCAATGAACCCCTCTCGACCACAACCAAGCCATCACAGGTTTCATGGCTTTTGTAAAACACCACAGAGCTGACGTCAGCCCGAATTGTAGACTCTTGAATCTCCATCTCTTTCCTTCCCACCTGAACTGCAGATAATCTCTGTGTTACACACACCGGGATTGTTAAATAGGCATCCTTCAAGTCGAACCTTGTTAATAAATCCCCTTTCCTTAACAAATCTCTCAACATGTGTATCCCTTCCACCTTGAAGTGATTGTAACAATTCCAGTCGTTTAATTCTGTCAGCTTTAATACTGATCTCATTCCCTTGTCCTTTTTTTCCATGAAAAAGATATTGCTTACAAAACACATTGAACTCCGTACCACCCTCTCTATGGCCCCTTTCTTGTGAAGTGCGTCCACCTCTTGTGCCACTAAATTTTCCAGCTCCTTTGAACTCCATAGGAGTCTTGGACAATATTCCTGCACCACTAACTCTACAAAATCTATGATATCCCTGAACAGTCCTTATCACCCAAGGATCCGGTGTAATTTCTCTCCATCGCGTAACCAACTGAGCTAGTCTGCCACCAAGTTCTACAAGGGTACATGAAGGTCCGTTTCTTAAATTCACCTGCTCCGCCTCTTGCTCTTCTCTCACCCTGTGATCCACGCATCCTTGTCCTCTGCCACTGAGGATAAAAACCTCATTGCTGAGCTCTATATTCATACCCATAGCATTTGAACTCTCGCATGAATGATCCACAAGTGATTCCCTGTCCTCGGCCAGGGAATCGACCCCGCATTCTCCCGGCCCCACCAAAAACCTTTGGCCTGTCCTTTTGCTCTTTTTGTAATGAGTTAAAAGGGCTGAAATATCTTGACATGTCCTTGATGAATTTATTGCCAAATAACATTTCATTACTTTCCTCACCAAACTTCTTAGTTGCTAACTCCGCTAACTTAGGATCTATTTTCATTAGAATGCTTTTGCGCCTTTCCATACACCACACCACATTGGCATTGCCTAGTAAACAAATCGCCCTCTGGACCCACTAGCGAAGTTCAAATACATTCACACCAGTGTTATTTGTATGTGCCTCCTCGCAAAGATCAAACACTTTTGTAAGTGGTCACAAAATATCCAAGAGTCTTTCTTGTCATCAGTTTAGGCCCTTATCTAGCCCTTTCCTAGAGTCTCTTCCTGTTTTGTTGAGGAAACGTAACATTTTCGGGTCCAATTCAGGAGTATAGGCCACCTTAGACTGCAGGGTAGGCCTTGGTCACTCGGAACTTAGCCTTGTCTGAACCTCCTTTAGTATCTCCCTGCGTATCCAATATGATACATACTGTGCCACATGCTCAGCAGGCGACCACTGAGGTGACAAAGAGTGTTGAATTAATAGAGGATCAAACATTTCCTCACCCTGTGGGTCAGCAAAATCAGCTAATTCTAATTTTATTCTTTTGTGTCCAATCTTCTTTTTCTTACCAATGACACTTTCTTCATCAGTCTCGTCCAAGCCTGACGTGTACGATAACTCTACATCTCCACTTGAAGATGACTCATTACACACCACAATATTATGTTGTTTTCTTGATGCCTTTATAGCATCTCCTTTGGCCTTTGAACCCTTCTGACTCTGGAACCTCACGTACAGACCCTCTAGAATCCTTAATCATCTCTGTATGCTTTCTTTTCTTCACCCTTTTTGCGCCAACCACCTGTTGCACCTGCATCAACTTCTCCAGTTGACTAAAAACCTTCCTCATATATATTTCTTATTTCACCTTTTCTTTTCAAACGCTTCTCTAACAACTATCTATTTTCCTGTCTATCCTCTCAACTAAATCTCCAAACATTTTCTCCATGTAATCTCTCATCATCTTATCCTCTAAAGTGTTTCCTTTATCCTGCTCCATATTGTAAATCGATACAAAAGGGGATGATGGACGGAAACGTTTGAGCCAATCAAACACTCACCCCCAGTCAACTGATCTGGGTTTAATCCATCATCATTCTTTAGCTCACTCCACCACCCCAGTTCAGACATGGCCATATGCAAATCAGTCTGACCCTGTGCCTCATGGGAACAGTCCAGCCCGAACTGCCAAGCCATGTCTTCCCTGGACCGGAAACAAGCATCCTAGGACCGGTTTCTGGCATTCCAGCCGTCATCAGCCAGGCTTGCTTGAATCCAGTGGCAAAGTGAGCAAGGGACCCACGTCTGGGCATACCCCCGCCAACTTAGGGCGAACAAAGCGATACAAAAGGGGATGATGGACGGAACGCTTGAGCCAATCAAACACTCACCCCCAGTCAACTGATCTGGGTTTAATCCATCATCATTCTTTAGCTCACTCCACCACCCCAGTTCAGACATGGCCATATGCAAATCAGTCTGACCCTGTGCCTCATGGGAACAGTCCAGCCCGAACTGCCAAGCCATGTCTTCCCTGGACCGGAAACAAGCATCCTAGGACCGGTTTCTGGCATTCCAGCCGTCATCAGCCAGGCTTGCTTGAATCCAGTGGCAAAGTGAGCAAGGGACCCACGTCTGGGCATACCCCCGCCAACTTAGGGCGAACAAAGCGATACAAAAGGGGATGATGGACGGAACGTTTGAGCCAATCAAACACTCACCCCCAGTCAACTGATCTGGGTTTAATCCATCATCATTCTTTAGCTCACTCCACCACCCCAGTTCAGACATGGCCATATGCAAATCAGTCTGACCCTGTGCCTCATGGGAACAGTCCAGCCCGAACTGCCAAGCCATGTCTTCCCTGGACCGGAAACAAGCATCCTAGGACCGGTTTCTGGCATTCCAGCCGTCATCAGCCAGGCTTGCTTGAATCCAGTGGCAAAGTGAGCAAGGGACCCACGTCTGGGCATACCCCCGCCAACTTAGGGCGAACAAAGCGATACAAAGGGGATGATGGACGGAACGCTTGAGCCAATCAAACACTCACCCCCAGTCAACTGATCTGGGTTTAATCCATCATCATTCTTTAGCTCACTCCACCACCCCAGTTCAGACATGGCCATATGCAAATCAGTCTGACCCTGTGCCTCATGGGAACAGTCCAGCCCGAACTGCCAAGCCATGTCTTCCCTGGACCGGAAACAAGCATCCTAGGACCGGTTTCTGGCATTCCAGCCGTCATCAGCCAGGCTTGCTTGAATCCAGTGGCAAAGTGAGCAAGGGACCCACGTCTGGGCATACCCCGCCAACTTAGGGCGAACAAAGCGATACAAAAGGGGATGATGGACGGAACGCTTGAGCCAATCAAACACTCACCCCCAGTCAACTGATCTGGGTTTAATCCATCATCATTCTTTAGCTCACTCCACCACCCCAGTTCAGACATGGCCATATGCAAATCAGTCTGACCCTGTGCCTCATGGGAACAGTCCAGCCCGAACTGCCAAGCCATGTCTTCCTGGACCGGAAACAAGCATCCTAGGACCGGTTTCTGGCATTCCAGCCGTCATCAGCCAGGCTTGCTTGAATCCAGTGGCAAAGTGAGCAAGGGACCCACGTCTGGGCATACCCCGCCAACTTAGGGGCGAACAAAGCGATACAAAAGGGGATGATGGACGGAACGCTTGAGCCAATCAAACACTCACCCCAGTCAACTGATCTGGGTTTAATCCATCATCATTCTTTAGCTCACTCCACCACCCCAGTTCAGACATGGCCATATGCAAATCAGTCTGACCCTGTGCCTCATGGGAACAGTCCAGCCCGAACTGCCAAGCCATGTCTTCCTGGACCGGAAACAAGCATCCTAGGACCGGTTTCTGGCATTCCAGCCGTCATCAGCCAGGCTTGCTTGAATCCAGTGGCAAAGTGAGCAAGGGACCCACGTCTGGGCATACCCCGCCAACTTAGGGCGAACAAAGCGATACAAAAGGGGATGATGGACGGAACGCTTGAGCCAATCAAACACTCACCCCCAGTCAACTGATCTGGGTTTAATCCATCATCATTCTTAGCTCACTCCACCACCCCAGTTCAGACATGGCCATATGCAAATCAGTCTGACCTGTGCCTCATGGGAACAGTCCAGCCCGAACTGCCAAGCCATGTCTTCCCTGGACCGGAAACAAGCATCCTAGGACCGGTTTCTGGCATTCCAGCCGCCATCAGCCAGGCTTGCTTGAATCCAGTGGCAAAGTGAGCAAGGGACCCACGCCTGGGCATACCCCGCCAACTTAGGCGAACAAAGCGATACAAAAGGGGATGATGGACGGAACGCTTGAGCCAATCAAACACTCACCCCAGTCAACTGATCTGGGTTTAATCCATCATCATTCTTTAGCTCACTCCACCACCCCAGTTCAGACATGGCCATATGCAAATCAGTCTGACCCTGTGCCTCATGGGAACAGTCCAGCCCGAACTGCCAAGCCATGTCTTCCTGGACCGGAAACAAGCATCCTAGGACCGGTTTCTGGCATTCCAGCCGTCATCAGCCAGGCTTGCTTGAATCCAGTGGCAAAGTGAGCAAGGGACCCACGTCTGGGCATACCCCGCCAACTTAGGGCGTAACAAAGCGATACAAAAGGGGATGATGGACGAACGCTTGAGCCAATCAAACACTCACCCCCAGTCAACTGATCTGGGTTTAATCCATCATCATTCTTTAGCTCACTCCACCACCCCAGTTCAGACATGGCCATATGCAATCAGTCTGACCCTGTGCTCATGGGAACAGTCCAGCCCGAACTGCCAAGCCATGTCTTCCTGGACCGGAAACAAGCATCCTAGGACCGGTTTCTGGCATTCCAGCCGTCATCAGCCAGGCTTGCTTGAATCCAGTGGCAAAGTGAGCAAGGGACCCACGTCTGGGCATACCCCCGCCAACTTAGGGCTTAACAAAGCGATACAAAGGGGATGATGGACGGAACGCTTGAGCCAATCAAACACTCACCCCAGTCAACTGATCTGGGTTTAATCCATCATCATTCTTTAGCTCACTCCACCACCCCAGTTCAGACATGGCCATATGCAAATCAGTCTGACCCTGTGCCTCATGGGAACAGTCCAGCCCGAACTGCCAAGCCATGTCTTCCTGGACCGGAAACAAGCATCCTAGGACCGGTTTCTGGCATTCCAGCCGTCATCAGCCAGGCTTGCTTGAATCCAGTGGCAAAGTGAGCAAGGGACCCACGTCTGGGCATACCCCGCCAACTTAGGGCGAACAAAGCGATACAAAGGGGATGATGGACGGAACGCTTGAGCCAATCACACACTCCCCCAGTCAACTGATCTGGGTTTAATCCATCATCATTCTTTAGCTCACTCCACCACTCCCAGTTCAGACATGGCCATATGCAAATCAGTCTGACCCTGTGCCTCATGGGAACAGTCCAGCCCGAACTGCCAAGCCATGTCTTCCTGGACCGGAAACAAGCATCCTAGGACCGGTTTCTGGCATTCCAGCCGTCATCAGCCAGGCTTGCTTGAATCCAGTGGCAAAGTGAGCAAGGGACCCACGTCTGGGCATACCGCCAACTTAGGGCGAACAAGCTGATACAAAAGGGGATGATGGACGGAACGTTTGAGCCAATCAAACACTCACTCCCAGTCAACTGATCTGGGTTTAATCCATCATCATTCTTAGCTACTCCACCACCCCAGTTCAGACATGGCCATATGCAAATGGTCCAGGGAAGACATGGCTTGGCAGTTCGGGCTGGACTGTTCCCATGAGGCACAGGGTCAGACTGATTTGCATATGGCCATGTCTGAACTGGGGTGGTGGAGTGAGCTAAAGAATGATGATGGATTAAACCCAGATCAGTTGACTGGGGTGAGTGTTTGATTGGCTCAAACGCTCCGTCCATCATCCCCTTTGTATCGCTTTGTTCGCCCTAAGTTGGCGGGGGTATGCCCAGACGTGGGTCCCTTGCTCACTTTGCCACTGGATTCAAGCAAGCCTGGCTGATGACGGCTGGAATGCCAGAAACCGGTCCTAGGATGCTTGTTTCCGGTCCAGGGAAGACATGGCTTGGCAGTTCGGGCTGGACTGTTCCCATGAGGCACAGGGTCAGACTGATTTGCATATGGCCATGTCTGAACTGGGGTGGTGGAGTGAGCTAAAGAATGATGATGGATTAAACCCAGATCAGTTGACTGGGGGTGAGTGTTTGATTGGCTCAAACGTTCCGTCCATCATCCCCTTTGTATCGCTTTGTTCGCCCTAAGTTGGCGGGGGTATGCCCAGACGTGGGTCCCTTGCTCACTTTGCCACTGGATTCAAGCAAGCCTGGCTGATGACGGCTGGAATGCCAGAAACCGGTCCTAGGATGCTTGTTTCCGGTCCAGGGAAGACATGGCTTGGCAGTTCGGGCTGGACTGTTCCCATGAGGCACAGGGTCAGACTGATTTGCATATGGCCATGTCTGAACTGGGGTGGTGGAGTGAGCTAAAGAATGATGATGGATTAAACCCAGATCAGTTGACTGGGGGTGAGTGTTTGATTGGCTCAAACGCTCCGTCCATCATCCCCTTTGTATCGCTTTGTTCGCCCTAAGTTGGCGGGGTATGCCCAGACGTGGGTCCCTTGCTCACTTTGCCACTGGATTCAAGCAAGCCTGGCTGATGACGGCTGGAATGCCAGAAACCGGTCCTAGGATGCTTGTTTCCGGTCCAGGGAAGACATGGCTTGGCAGTTCGGGCTGGACTGTTCCCATGAGGCACAGGGTCAGACTGATTTGCATATGGCCATGTCTGAACTGGGGTGGTGGAGTGAGCTAAAGAATGATGATGGATTAAACCCAGATCAGTTGACTGGGGTGAGTGTTTGATTGGCTCAAACGTTCCGTCCATCATCCCCTTTGTATCGCTTTGTTCGCCCTAAGTTGGCGGGGGTATGCCCAGACGTGGGTCCTTTGCTCACTTTGCCACTGGATTCAAACAAGCCTGGCTGATGACGGCTGGAATGCCAGAAACCGGTCCTAGGATGCTTGTTTCCGGTCCAGGGAAGACATGGCTTGGCAGTTCGGGCTGGACTGTTCCCATGAGGCACAGGGTCAGAACTGATTTGCATATGGCCATGTCTGAACTGGGGTGGTGGAGTGAGCTAAAGAATGATGATGGATTAAACCCAGATCAGTTGACTGGGGGTGAGTGTTTGATTGGCTCAAACGTTCCGTCCATCATCCCCTTTGTATCGCTTTGTTCGCCCTAAGTTGGCGGGGGTATGCCCAGACGTGGGTCCCTTGCTCACTTTGCCACTGGATTCAAGCAAGCCTGGCTGATGACGGCTGGAATGCCAGAAACCGGTCCTAGGATGCTTGTTTCCGGTCCAGGGAAGACATGGCTTGGCAGTTCGGGCTGGACTGTTCCCATGAGGCACAGGGTCAGACTGATTTGCATATGGCCATGTCTGAACTGGGGTGGTGGAGTGAGCTAAAGAATGATGATGGATTAAACCCAGATCAGTTGACTGGGGGTGAGTGTTTGATTGGCTCAAACGCTCCGTCCATCATCCCCCTTTGTATCGCTTGTTCGCCCTAAGTTGGCGGGGTATGCCCAGACGTGGGTCCCTTGCTCACTTTGCCACTGGATTCAAGCAAGCCTGGCTGATGACGGCTGGAATGCCAGAAACCGGTCCCAGGATGCTTGTTTCCGGTCCAGGGAAGACATGGCTTGGCAGTTCGGGCTGGACTGTTCCCATGAGGCACAGGGTCAGACTGATTTGCATATGGCCATGTCTGAACTGGGGTGGTGGAGTGAGCTAAAGAATGATGATGGATTAAACCCAGATCAGTTGACTGGGGGTGAGTGTTTGATTGGCTCAAACGTTCCGTCCATCATCCCCTTTTGTATCGCTTTGTTCGCCCTAAGTTGGCGGGGGTATGCCCAGACGTGGGTCCCTTGCTCACTTTGCCACTGGATTCAAGCAAGCCTGGCTGATGACGGCTGGAATGCCAGAAACCGGTCCTAGGATGCTTGTTTCCGGTCCAGGGAAGACATGGCTTGGCAGTTCGGGCTGACTGTTCCCATGAGGCACAGGGTCAGACTGATTTGCATATGGCCATGTCTGAACTGGGGTGGTGGAGTGAGCTAAAGAATGATGATGGATTAAACCCAGATCAGTTGACTGGGAGTGAGTGTTTGATTGGCTCAAACGCTCCGTCCATCATCCCCTTTTGTATCGCTTGTTCGCCCTAAGTTGGCGGGGGTATGCCCAGACGTGGGTCCCTTGCTCACTTTGCCACTGGATTCAAGCAAGCCTGGCTGATGACGGCTGGAATGCCAGAAACCGGTCCTAGGATGCTTGTTTCCGGTCCAGGGAAGACATGGCTTGGCAGTTCGGGCTGGACTGTTCCCATGAGGCACAGGGTCAGACTGATTTGCATATGGCCATGTCTGAACTGGGGTGGTGGAGTGAGCTAAAGAATGATGATGGATTAAACCCAGATCAGTTGACTGGGGGTGAGTGTTTGATTGGCTCAAACGTTCCGTCCATCATCCCCTTTTGTATCGCCATATTGTAAATCTTCAATTCTCTATTTAAAAAATTATCCTTCTTCGCAGTCCTCAGACTCACTGAGACTGAAAACAAGCAACTGACTTAAAAAAAACTTCTCCGCTTGTCTTTTCAACCCAGTTGACTGAATGAACAATTTCACTGTGCGTCTCTTCAGCTGTCAAAACCTGCAGCTGACAAAACACTCCCCAAGTGCCTTGGTACACCTGTGCGAATTAAATTAATTTATGCCCAAAATATGGCCGCCTTGACATGATGCTTAAGACTTCTTTTGTCCCAAACGGCTAAAATGGCCGCTGCACGCTACACGTACAGCAGCTTTGAATTGCCAAAAAGCTCCAAACTCCTCTGAGCAGTCCTCGAAACAGCACGTGCTGGAACGCCAAACATGGCGGATGCGCTCGGAACAGCCTGCGCGCGTTTCAACACCCCCACGCGACTCTGCTCAAGCAAAGTGAGCCGGTATGATTTAAAACATTTTGTTCAGTGTCCCTGCTGCCGTTTCCCCTGTAACTAACCCAAAAACGCTGTAATCATCTTCAAATACAATACACCCTTCAATGTTATCACATGCTCTGCTTGCTCAAAACGACACTCCAAACCAAATGCTAAGCTAAACACACTCAGAACTAAAACCCCAAAAATCTCCTGTAAATCTAGACATCTTGATTTTTTACCAAACACCTAGGACAATCAAACACCTTTTTGTAATCATACTCCAAACTCAATCTTACTCATCCACAATCATAACTCGGATAACATCTGTTCCATTAAACCTATACTTTCATACACCTCAGAAGTTGCTAATAGTACTTATCTGTGTATGAGCAGCAATAAAAGAAGGAAGATGGCTGGGTATTCTGTGTCGTTAGCAATACGTAACTGGAACGGGAAGTATA